>CM061531.1:213803105-213811381 GCA_030545055.2 Neoaliturus tenellus
GTAACTTCCAAGGAAGTCTTCTCCAAAATATAATACCATACCTAAAAACTGGGTTTCAAAATGATCTTTCAGAGTACATATTATTTTTCCTAAGTTAAATAATGTAAATTAAATGTTACAGTCGTGAAATATTTTACAAAGATTATTTTTACTAGGATTTAGTTACCAAACTTGATCAAAAGCAATTTCACAGCTTTTCAGTAATTTAAAAATCATAATCACCATGTCCATGACCCCCCCTCCCCTCCCGAACAATTTCTTACCAATGATTACGTTCAGAAAAGAAATATTAAAACCGCATACATTTCTGATTAAATTATTCGGGTATATCTAATGTGAACTTTTAGTAGTAGAACATTTATTAGCTCGTATACTCCTATTCTCTAATTTGTTACTATGGATATGTTGAGATTTAATAGAATAGTCGTAGTGTTGTTCAAACCAGCAACCTTTTATAACCATGCCGTGTTCTAAACTAGCATTAATGGAATCCTTTCCAATCAGCTTAGCTCAAGTGGTTAAGACCAACTTAAAGTAAAGGACCTGAAAGTGGCTTACTTTGATGGCGGTTACAAAGAGGTCAATAAAACGTTCTTGGAACTAAATTGTTCTCGCCCACCTCCGTACTCTTTGACCTAAATAAAACTAATTCAATGCACTTATCCCTTAGGGAGTTCTGCATTTGTAAGAAAACTAGAATCATTTCTATAATACTATAATGAATTGGGTTTCATATTGTTATTGCCCAGTGTCTACACTATAAAACTAAATATTAATTAAACCATAATCTTGGGCCATTAAATGAGACGCGGAAAGGTCGCCAAAATCAAGAGTGTTTGGTGGAGCTTCACTTTCAGCGTGGAAACCTGCCAAAACGAAAGTTTCGGCTGCATCTGTACCCTCAGATACAACGGCTTTTGATATAAATTCACGGAGAAAGAGGAAAATGAAAGTGGAATCGCAGCGACTGGTTCGATGGGCGAATAAAAAAGTAGACAAAAAGCCGTTGAAATGTGGAATTGTCACTTCCGCTACGATGGGCGGCGGGCGCGGCTTCTATACCGGTTCGCGGTCGAGATGGCGGCAGTCCACGGACAGTGGGCAGTGGAGTGTACGGAGGATATCGGGATATCCGGGGTTCAGGGCGAAATTCATCTGAACAGTCTGTGGAATACTCGATTCCTCTAACAATATTGGCCCACGAAGGAATAAAAATTCTAACTCTGGCATTGAATATTGTTTTATATTTGGCTGTAAAAAGTTGTTAATTATTCGACATCGTGAAGTTCATTCTACATCATCAAAGTTTCAAGAGCATATAGCTAACAATTTGTCGAAATAAGAGATGGCCTAAGCATATTTGTTGTTGAAATGATTTATGATTAAATATTATAGCCTACGTCTCTAGAAGGGTGGTTTCGAACCGTTACCGATTCGTTCCTAAGTGAGGAAGTATGAAAACATTATCCTCTTTAGCTGCTCCCCACGACACCGGAGACGTAAAACATTCCGACGCTTGGACAAGACTAACACCTCTCCTGTGATCTCCCCTTCCGTCATCGCCGATGCCACAAACTCCCCGATCCGTAGTGATGTTAACAGGCACGGCGGGGCTGCAGTCTGTAGCGCTTCCAGCGGCTGATAAACAAGGTAAATGGGGACGAAACCAAACAAACTGGCTGTTGAGCGGCGATGATTTGTGTGACGCCGAAATAGACCGACTCTTGGCGGGAGTGGAGGCGGGAATCGGTCGACATCGGTGCAGCGGCACGTGTGGTGCAGGGCTACCAATGACAGCGCTGCCAACTGAACAAAAGGAAGGCAACATGTTGCACAGAGAGACGTCGTGGTTGCGGATTTGTCGCTTATTGAGGTTATTCATTCATTTATTGAGAGGTTCTGGTCTCATTTCGGTTTGGAATAGAGTTACAAAAACACTTTCCTATGCTAGAGTGTATTTAAAAAATTTGAAACTGAACTTAGGAAGTATGGCAGTTGAAGAAGGTGGCGGGTAGATTACTAGAATCATGGTGGTCCTTTTCGTGGTAGAAACATCTGTATTGCCTTTTGTGATGCTTAACTCTGAAGTGAAAAACTCAAGTACAAACTGATGGTTAGATATCCTTGGATTAGTATGCCAAATCCACTGTCGAGCGTCCACTGGTAGGAAGATATTCAAGATTTCAACTCGAATGCCTCCAACTTGTCGGTCCACGGTCAAAACCGAAACGATCTGGACCGTCTGTAGCTATAGCGCGTAGGTTGTGGGCCGAGGGGGCGGAGCGCCGTCTCCCACGCCGCAGGAATGTCGGTGACGCAACGCTCAGCAGCAGCGACCGGCGACCACGGAGGATGGGTGAACGCTCGGGACAAAGGCCGCGGGACAAAGGAGCGTCACGACCCACCAAGGCCGCGCCAAGTCGAGCGTGCAGCCGCCGCCAGCGCCGCCACCGTCCAGCGGCGGAAACAAAGATCCTGGGAACCGACCGGTGTAATTGGACGGCGGGGAAACACTACCCGAACACCGCGGTCAACTCACAATTCGATGTTTAAAATTGTTTTCCCCGGCGAAACGCCATGGTAAGAAGCAACTCCCTAGGTTTGCTGCTTCAGGGGGTGGTTTGGGCGAAAGAATTGGCTGGCACTCACGCAGTAAACTTAGTACAGGTAATTTCCGGTCGTTTTCCCCGATAGAAATTTCATGGTTTGCTGCAGATTTGCTGCTGCAAGGTAGAACATTTGATTTGTTTATATTGGTTTCCTCGTCAGAATACCATGGTACTGCGTTCTATTTGCTGCAGATTGTGCGGATTTCGTTTGTAATTGTTTTTATTCAAAGTGTAATTTTGCTGCTACAGGGGTTACAGTTTCGTTTTTCACGTAAAAATACCCCCGACAACCACCACCATAATGCACACGAATAACAACACATCACCTAGAGGCCCACCAACGAAACCCTCCATCCATCAACTATGAATTATTCATCGAGAGCAGACTCAGCGCCAACACCAGACCGAGACCGGCCGCGGTTTTATAATTTCACAGGTCTAAAACGAGACGGGATCCATACGGTGGATCGGCCGAAGGTCGACCAGTTTTGAAAAGAAAACGAAAGCAAACGGCGGCCGCCGCCGGGATCAATGGATTCCTGGGTAATGATCGCTCATGAAAATTCATCGCTGCTTGCACTCGTTTGTCGCGATCCCAAGTATTAATTGTTTCCGTCGATAGAGCGCGCTCGCTGTGATATATTGTGACGCGATGTCAAATCGATTTCGGCGATGGTTTGTGGATTTGTAATGTGGAAAGATTTCTCTTCTCGGAAAAATTATCGTATTGGTATTTTTACAGCTTAAGAAAAAATTGGTTAAAGTGTTGTTGATAATTGTTTTTCTATATTACGAGAATGAGAGAAGTTCACATTATATTAAAAAAAGTACACTAAACGATCAAACATTAGGTGAATTATTAAATTATTCAAGAACATTTTAACAAGAGAACCATGGACCAATAAAACTTGATGACAAAGATGATTACAAAGATATATCATACGATGACCTTTTGATGCGCCGTAATTTATTACTTTCCGATCGGAAAACTTTTAAATGGCAGAGATACACGCAATTAATTATAACAAAACTTTCACGCTAATTTTTATCTCCATAGCCTAAATAGTTATGATGTGTTACCATTCTATCCCACATTTTAACTTAGAACATGCAGCATTTATGTGAACATTATAATATTTATTTGAGTAGTGTGTAATGTGCATACTAGGCATACTAATATTTGTATGTTTCTATAATACCGTATTGGCAAACCCATATAAGCATATAAAAGAAATCATGTAAAAGTCACCCGATACACGGAATAAATTTCCAATCAGCGTGTTTCGTTGGGGTCTAACCCTAACGGCGGGACGTGAATTCCCCAAACAAATCAGGTCGCCCACACGGCCGTACATCAACACATGCTAATGCGCAGGCTGTTGATCGAGAGGCATCGAATATGGAATCGGAGAACCCAGAGATAAATTAAAAGCGCCGAGTTCCTCCCCCCGAGACCGGCGATGGATTGGTCCGAGTGAAGAGCGCCATGAACGGCGACGCTTCGATCAATTATTTTTCTACACCCCTCAACGCCGTGGGTCAAATTGCAGCCTTTGTCGCGGGGAAGCGCTCTTCTAAATTATGCCATTTGCGAAACGAATTTCGCAGTCAATGCGATTCAGGAGTTGCAAAGAATAAATTTAGCCGCTGTATATCCTGACTCGCATTTTGGGGGAAAGTCACTTAGCGCCTTCATTATAATATTTCAGGTTAGTTTTAAATAAATTTATTACATCTCGAAGCTTTTACCGTTATGTAGATTATTAGGCCTAAAAGAAAAGTAAACTCCCCCATTACACGAACCTGATTTAATAAGTACCATAATATAACTCTGTCATATTCAATAATAATTTGTTGAATACTAAGAAAAGAGCCGTTACTTCTTAAAAAAATAAATAAATAAGACTTTTCTGCAGCCTACATAATCAAATACCCCGCGACTTTCAATAAATTTACCAAAAAGTCAATAAAAAACCGAGATCGTTCTTGCGACAATTGAGTAATAAACTAGTGAATAATTGTAGGTATATAAATCAATACAATCGATAATGTTCCAGCAGAACAGAGTAACGGAAAATCAGCGATAAATAGCGTATAGGAAAGGCGGAACTTGGGGCCGGAAATGTACAAGGTCTGAGTATTGGTTCAATTAGAAGCGAGCACACACTCTCGTCTGTTGCCGCGCGGAGACTGGACTCCTGCCAACGTTTCAAGTATGATCGTCGGCCTTCTTCAAGGCGGCTACTTAACCCCACGCGTTCACTTAGTCTTGGTTCGCATTTACTGTAATTATGAGGTATACCAGTGTAATTGAGTCTCTTTCGTTACGTGCTGTTTCCTGGCTCTTCTACAATATCACAATATCAGGGTCTGTTATTTTAGTTCAAAATATTTACTTTTCTTCGATATACTTTCATGAAGACGCCGACGGAATCTGGTGCGTATTTTAAGGTAAAAATTTGAGGTTAAAATGTATTTTAAGGTGCGTAAAACGATTGTGATGTACCAAATGAAGTGGGGCTTAGTCATTGACAAAGACCTGCTGCGTCATTTGTCAAGATCATTTAGCCCAATGAACAAAGGTCGCTGGATCCAATTTCGAACCATAAAACGATTTAACTTTTCTCGCGATCGAACCGGCAACCTTTAAATTGTAGTTAGAAATTAAAAATTCAGCCATTGAATCGCTGGATTAAGATGCATATTAAATTCTAAAATGCCCACTTCAACTGATGATGTTCTGACTCCGTCCCCCAAAACACCGATGTTAATCCCGGACGCAAAATAAATCAACGATTCCCCAACGACCTCATGCGGAAATCGAAACCATAATCGGCACCTCCGGTTGGTAAATTGCGATTGACGAACAACTCCGACTCCAACGGTGAGGGGATGGAACCGCGAGAGGGGTGCGGTGGGAGGGGTTAGGTAAGGGGGGGGATAGTTCATTAACAGCTGATTGATTGTTGTCCAGCTGTAGTACCTCGGCAGCTGGCGCGTCACAACGTTGACACAATGGACTCAAATGAGATTTCAGTTGTCGGATGAAAAGCCTGTTATAATTGGATGCTGTATTTTAATTTTAATGCAGTGTTTTTGTTGCCCGCGTTCCGGACCATTTGCAATTGAAATGTGATTGATTTAATCGTACGCCTGAAGGGCTGTTGAGTTCGGAACGTGTGTAATGTTTAATATTTATGTGGTGCATGTTCGGCATTGTGTATGGAGAAAAACGTTGTTGCCAGGTAGGCCATCGATGTATGAGGTTGGCACGCTTCGATAATTTCAACCTTTTACTAATCATTCAATTATTTGACTTAAATAATTAAATTACCCCATGATAATTTTTTCTGAACATTTTACCTGCAGATGGTGGCATTTCTGTGGAATATTCCGTCACCTCAAGTCTGATTTTCCGTCGGATTCCCACAAATGTAAACGGCTGTCAACCGGTGGTTTGTGCAGGCAGCTTCCGTGGCCGCGTTCGCGCCTAGGTCGTTGACCATGATAAGTGGCGGGAAACCCAACCACAATATGCGATACTACACAGTCCGTGGAGCTACTGCCTGTGACTGAAGGTTACTTCGTCGCGTCTGAAAATGTCTGATTTTGAGCAGATGTCATCATTAAGAAAACTATACTACCACAACATGGCAAAACCCCGCCAAAAGACAGCTTTTCACTTCTTCGCATCTAGATGCTAAATATTTGTTGCAAAAAGCAAAGTACTTCTCAGGATGTGTACGTTCTCTTGAAAAAAGAAAAAAAAATATCGCAGAGTATACTCGGTGGTAGGAAGACGAGGCAATATAGACGCGCCAAACATTCGAATACCCCCGTCGCAGCAGACCTGCGTACTGAGCGAATTTCCAATGGAATTTCAGATTATTTACTTTCCCCATAAAAACACCATAGGATCGAGCATGTAGGTTTTCTGCCATTGGCTGTTGTTAGAAAATCTAAGTTAATCAATAATTGGTGAATGTAAACAAAAATTGTATCAAACTCTGGCAATTTTTTATTTTCCCCATAAACCCCATGGGGGTGAGTATGTAGGTTTGCCGCCATATGGGTTTTGTAAGCAAGTATAAGTTAAACCTTATATAGATAATGTACACACCAAATTTGATTAAGTTATGTCAATAAATAAGCAAGATATAGGGTTTTCTTGATTTCCCATAAGAATAACATGGAAAACACATTTTTGGATTTGCCCCGTAACCAATTATGCTATGATAAAAATTCAAAATACCAAATTGTTTGTTTTTTTAAGCTCTTGTAAATGGTTTCAGTTAAAATTGATGAATTTTAAAAATTAAGGTCCAAAAATGCAAAAAACCCATTTTTGACCCCTTTGAAACCCCATAAAACCCCGTTCCCATAACCCGACAATGTTGGTTCGCGAACTCATGAAAATAAAAATCAAATCAATTTATTTCAAAAAATTTTTCCTAAAGATATTTACAAATGAACTTAAAAATAGTCCCACATGGGCCTTTAAATAGGCCTGTGCGTGGGACGAGTTCTTAAACTATTAGGTAAATAACTTAATTATGAAATTTAACAAAATATTTTCACAATGACATTTTTTACATTTATGTTAAACATATTTTCTCAGCTACATTTTTATTAAACTACACCTGTAAAATAAGCTATCTAAATACCTAATAAATTGAAACAACTAATTAAATGCTAGTCAAACCATAAAGAAAACAAAAATAATATAAATACAGAGAAGATACGCTTTTAATCAGTTTTTAAAAAGACCCCACTGTCAGTACTCAGTAGGCCTAAGTATTTAGTGTCGTATTTTATGTCAGTATTGTGCAACGAATTTTAGTAGTGAGTGTATTTCAGGAGCTATACTCGGAACTGATGAGAGCTTCAGTGCACTCCAGGCCAACCCCCATCAGCCAATTGGTGACATAACGTTTGAAAACCGCCATTGATACCTGCAAGTCCCTTATATCTCTTGTGGAATATTCCTGAATAAAAAATTTGCAATGTAAAAGGGATTGGTTAAATTTACTGACTTGACAATAAATAGACTTGGTCTTACACCTCCATACCAAATTTCATCAAAATCGGAGGTCCCCTTCAAAAGTTATCAGTACCACGGACACATAGATATATAGATATATAGATAGATATATATATATATATATATATATATATATATATATATTCGTTCATTTTCATATATATATATACATATATATATGAAAATGAACGAATGGTGTTTTTGGCTTCTGGGGACCTCAAAATGAAAAAGTAAAGTGGTCCTGGGCTTAGGTCTTACCATGGCTACTACCGTAATAGCGTATTCCCTATAGGGAAATTCGCTAATACAGTATCCTACATGACTAGGAAAGATCTAGGTCTGTGTGGAGTTATGGAATCATCTTAGTATTCATTCTTTCACAAGTGAATAAATAGTCATGCCGTTACGACTAGACGTCTGTGAGGGGATATGTGAAGTGGAGTCTTTGCATCCGAGGAACATTTTACATAACTGCCTTTTATAGCCTACCATTGCTGTAGTAAATACTGCTCACGTAAACAGCGACAACGCGTTACTTTATCCCATCGTATTGATGGCATATCAATTCCGGCCATTATTCAAATGTGACATGTCCATTTTTTCCTCGCTTGGGTTCATTTGTTTTT
>CM061531.1:213811481-213858924 GCA_030545055.2 Neoaliturus tenellus
TTTTCAATGTTGTTACGCAGTTGTTTACCCCTGGAAATGTGATTTAGTGATGAATATGTCCAATTTAACAATCATAATACAGTATATCATAAATAAAATTCATTTTGGTTCTATACACATCGACCTTTAGTAATGAGGACAACTAACAATTTCTGTAAGCCTAAATAGAAGAACTTAACTCATATTTGTAGGATACGAGAGCTAAGTTATGTTGGGTGAAGTAAAACAACGCTTTGGTAATACAAGCTTTTGGACCGATTATTCGACAACTTGTCATTTAAACCAAGCTGTGTGTTTACCCAGTTTTGGTGACAATCTTATAAAGTTTCAAAGCAGGATTCCCGGAGCCGAGCCAGGTCCGAAGTGTTCCCAGAACGGAGCAACACCGGCGGCGCGGCGCGGCGTAATTGCATCTGCGGAGGGATTAACTGTTGACGGATTGTGCGGGATTAGCGACACTGAGTGGGATGGAGAGAGATACACCGGCCGGCGTGAACCGTCAACCTGACTTGCAAAACGACGTATCTTATACTGAAAAAAATAACTTACACAGTACAGTGACGGTTATTTGTGACGTACACAATGGAAAGGTTAAAAAGCGATTATAGCCAATTGTGTACGTCATAGAGTTATCAATATTATTGAGATTACCAGAACATGTGCCCCTTAATTGTATGGAGGAATATCTATGGAGAACATGTTATTTACGTACCTTGTGTTAATAATTACATTACTAACTATTTACATTGATTCACATCTTCATTCTACGTCTAATAAATGTTTATGTTAAAATTTTTATGAGGTCATAGTATGAAAAAGGCAACACATTTGATCAAATATGATTAGTCTAGTAATATGATTTTAACCTTTTGTGTATTGAAACGTCAAAATAAATTGTCACGATAAACTATGTTAGTGTTTTCGAATAACATAATACGTCTACGATATGTAATATCATACGTCGTGAATCATTTGCATATATTTAATTCTTATTTTATTGAATGTTAGACACCAAACCATTTAAATAAATGAATTTTATTTCAAATATATATACTGTATATTATTGTGAAGCGATCCTCGGCCGTGAAACTCTCTTGAAGACACACGTGTTGAAGGCGGTCGCGTGATGCTTGTAATCAAGTTGCGCCGAAAACGAGGGAAACGTTTCCCGCCTATACAACAATTCTTCCGCCGCCGGTCTGCAGATATATTACCGCATTTATTTATCTACGTTCCCATTCTTACATTTTATTGAAATGCAGCCAGAAATTAGAATAAAAAAAAACCATTATTGTAGGAGACAACTATGATGTTGACATTACCGTTCAATATCACTCGTACGTCATTTTTCAATTTCCCCGCGTCGCCGTACTGTACAGTACGCCTAGCGGTGTTGCCACATCGAACATCTGTTTTCCTCGCTTTATTCGTATCGTATTTGCATGCGTGCTGAGCGGAGCGGGAACCGCGGACGGTGAACTGCGACGTTGCCGCGTCGTGCGGGTTCACTCACCGTGCAGATAGTCCACACACACACCAACACATGCACACACACACACACACACTGGCACCACCGCGAGCGTGTACCGGCTCGCTGCGCTCTGCATAAGTTGCACGTTTCACACCTCGGCCGATGCACACGAGGTGTTTGTTATTTACGACCGCAATAATTACCACTGATTTGCACTTGGGTGCAGGAAGGCCTTGCTGGTTGGTGTAGGTCGCGGCCCCAGTTGGTTTTTATGTCGCAACTTTTTGAAGGCCGTCATTACACTGTGTTTGGCGAAGAGGAAAGAAATTGGCAATGTTGTTATTCAGGTAGGATTGAAGGAAATCATATTTATTTGACATTGAAATTTAAAATTAGGCTTCATTTTCTTTACTATACGATACAGTGGGGCCTATACGATTTGTTATAATCCCGATTTGTTGCTCCTAAGCAGTATGATTTAAGTGAAGAACTATTACTAATGGCGAACAGTCGTGTCGTCAGATCTGGCCTAAATGAAACACCGTATTCTAGGACATGTTCTGCCTTACTTCACACTTGACAAGCCGATGATCACGCCATTGCGACTAAACATGTTCTAGAATTAGGTCTTTCAACTAGTGGTGATGACGAGTAACCATAAACGCACGTAACCTATTTGTATATTGGAAAAACAGTGGTTATCAGTTGAATGTCGATGTCCTACATTCCCCCGGAAGGTCCAAATTCAGAACTCTTATGGAAGTTCTTTTCACAGGAAGGCACTGCGAAGCTATAATGTAGGGTTTTTGACGTTGTAGCTCTCCCCAACTTTTAGATTCTACCTCTAGTCTCTGTGGTTGCTCTTGTAACGCTGCCACTCTAGCACTTTAACATGTTCCAACCCCTTGCTCTCACGCATCAGTGCAGCGTATCGGCCGACTCGGACTCGCGCTCTCTGGTGACTGGTGGCCAGTGATGATTTCACCGCTGACATCAGCGTCTCCGCATCGCCGCTCCGACCTTGTCTAACCATTACATTATACTGTACAACATTACAGCGAGCACCGACTGGCTGGAGAACCACTTCGCCCATCGTCCGATCGCCTACTCAACTTCTCGTGGCTTATTGGGCAGGACTGCCGACTGGTGTAATTGAATTGTGTCCGTGTTTTTGTTTTTGTCGTCGGACCCAACTCGTAGAAGGCACGTCACTCGCAATCAGCCGTGTGGTTTTTACCACGATGTTTGTTACAAAATGTGCCACTTTGAGCGGTTTTTGTTGCTTCATTACTTAAATTGAGTCGCGTTTTAACTGTAAATTTTTTATTGTGTCACCGTGTAGGTAAAACCTCTAAAAATTGCATAATCATTTAAACAAATCTGAAAACTAATAATTTCTAGTAAACAAATTACCGGTAAATATTTTTTACAAACCTATACAAAGTAAGCCACTGCGGAGTTTGGGTTTCTACTGTTGCTACATTTAATAGGCCTAACGACGGAGTAAAACCAGATAAACCGCGACCGGAATGGAAGGTGCACTTATTCTAAGCCTAATTAATCCATTCCCGTTAATGAAACAGTAATTGCTGCAGCTTTTAGTGCCAAACTGGCAAAGGTTTAACAACTTTCAACATTGACATTTTTCCTTATAGAACAATTAGTGGATGAAGAATACGCGCATTGTATGTATTAATTTCTTTTAATAACCAATACTGTTGTTTGCAAGTTAATACAGGTTTAGGATGAGTGGAATGTACCAGATTAGAAGTTGTAACATCGACTTTAGACTATAATAGTTGTATTTTCTCGGGTAAGTATGCCCGCAGATTAACCTTGTAGGTGTCCGAATTAAGAAGAGTCCGAAGGTAGCTATCAGATTTCGCCGTTGAATCCAAAGTTTTCCGGTTTGAACCTGCTGAGATAAGTTGTTAGTTTTTTAAAGGGTCGATACTGGACCCACTTGCCTTTTGTTTTTGGGCTATGATAGACAACAAAAGATCGACGTTAGGTCATAGTAGACCGTTCCTCATAAAAACGTTTTATAAAAAAAATATTGCTAATCAATAATACAATTTTTTTTAAGTCGTCGTACTTCAGCCAATTTATGTAAATCTGAATTAGGTTGAGAATTTTACCTAATTTCTCTCTAATGTGCAACAAAACCATACTCTAAGAGGGCAGGAAATATGGAAAAGGTCTTCTTTTCTTATAATGCACCATCTTAATCAATTACTGCACCCGTGGGGACAGAAGGCAACGTACTTTGATAACTTTTCTTAAGGTAAAATCAGACTACTGTCCTTATTGCAGGAATAGGAAACAGAACACAAAACCAAACAAAACCGCTCGCGTAATGTTAGCTCATCAGCGAGAGTTTTGAAACAGCAGATGCGACGGAAGGCGAAACGGCTGGTAACGAGGCGTCGGCGGCTGCGGCGGCAACTGAAGCGAGACCGGAGCAGAAGATAATGGCCGCCAGGGAGCGTGACGGGCGGCGTTCCCACGCGGCTGCGAGGACCAGGCAGAACAATGGACGAGAGACGCGGGTGTCACGGCCGAGCGGGAGGAGGAGGTGGAGGAGGGTGCGGGTGTAGCGATGGTAATGGTCGGTCATCAGCGGCGGAGGCGGTGGCGACATCGACATCGGGTGCTGAGGTGCTGGTGGGGCGTTAACCTGCAGGAAGGACATCGCAGGGTGGCGGAGACGAACGTTGAATTGCTAGGAGGAGGTGGTGGAAGGTGCGGATGTAGCGATGGTAATGGGCAGTCATCAGCGGCAGAGGCGGTGGCGACATGGAGCGCTGAGGTGCTGGTGGGGCGTTAACCTGCAGGAAGGACATCGCAGGGTGGAGGAGACGAACGTTGAATTGCTAGGAGGAGGTGGTGGAGGGTGCGGATGTAGCGATGGTAATGGTCGGTCATCAGTGGCAGAGTCGGTGGCGACATCGACATCGGGTGCTGAGGTGCTGGTGGGGCGTTAACCTGCAGGAAGGACATCGCAGGATGGCGGAGACGAACGTTGAATTGCTAAGAGGAGGTGGTGGAGGGTGCGGGTGTAGTGATGGTAATGGTCGGTCATCAGCGGCAGAGACGGTGGCGACATCGACATCGGGTGCTGAGGTGCTGGTGGGGCGTTAACCTGCAGGAAGGACATCGCAGGGTGGAGGAGACGAACGTTGAATTGCTAGGAGGAGGTGGTGGAAGGTGCGGGTGTAGCGATGGTAATGGTCGGTCATCAGTGGCAGAGGCGGTGGCGACATGGAGCGCTGAGCTGCTGGTAGGGCGTTAACCTGCAGGAAGGACATCGCAGGGTGGAGGAGACGAACGTTGAATTGCTAGGAGGAGGTGGTGGAGGGTGCGGGTGTAGTGATGGTAATGGTCGGTCATCAGCGGCAGAGGCGGTGGCGACATCGACATCGGGTGCTGAGGTGCTGGTGGGGCGTTAACCTACAGGAAGGACATCGCAGGGTGGCGGAGACGAACGTTGAATTGCCAGGAGGAGGTGGTGGAGGGTGCGGATGTAGCGATGGTAATGGGCGGTCATCAGCGGCAGAGGCGGTGGCGACATGGAGCGCTGAGGTGCTGGTAGGGCGTTAACCTGCAGGAAGGACATCGCAGGGTGGAGGAGACGAACGTTGAATTGCCAGGAGGAGGTGGTGGAGGGTGCGGGTGTAGCGATGGTAATGGGCGGTCATCAGCGGCAGAGGCGGTGGCGACATGGAGCGCTGAGGTGCTGGTAGGGCGTTAACCTGCAGGAAGGACATCGCAGGGTGGAGGAGACGAACGTTGAATTGCTAGGAGGAGGTGGTGGAGGGTGCGGGTGTAGTGATGGTAATGGTCGGTCATCAGCGGCAGAGGCGGTGGCGACATCGACATCGGGTGCTGAGGTGCTGGTGGGGCGTTAATCTGCAGGAAGGACATCGCAGGGTGGCGGAGACAAACGTTGAATTGCCAGGAGGAGGTGGTGGAGGGTGCGGGTGTAGCGATGGTAATGGGCGGTCATCAGCGGCAGAGGCGGTGGCGACATGGAGCGCTGAGGTGCTGGTAGGGCGTTAACCTGCAGGAAGGACATCGCAGGGTGGAGGAGACGAACGTTGAATTGCTAGGAGGAGGTGGTGGAAGGTGCGGGTGTAGCGATGGTAATGGTCGGTCATCAGCGGCAGAGGCGGTGGCGACATGGAGCGCTGAGGTGCTGGTAGGGCGTTAACCTGCAGGAAGGACATCGCAGGGTGGAGGAGACGAACGTTGAATTGCTAGGAGGAGGTGGTGGAGGGTGCGGGTGTAGTGATGGTAATGGTCGGTCATCAGCGGCAGAGGCGGTGGCGACATCGACATCGGGTGCTGAGGTGCTGGTGGGGCGTTAACCTGCAGGAAGGACATCGCAGGGTGGCGGAGACGAACGTTGAATTGCCAGGAGGAGGTGGTGGAGGTTGCGGGTGTAGCGATGGTAATGGTCGGTCATCAGCGGCAGAGGCGGTGGCGACATCGACATCGGGTGCTGAGGTGCTGGTGGGGCGTTAACCTGCAGGAAGGACATCGCAGGGTGGCGGAGACGAACGTTGAATTGCCAGGAGGAGGTGGTGGAGGTTGCGGTGTAGCGATGGTAATGGGCGGTCATCAGCGGCAGAGGCGGTGGCGACATGGAGCGCTGAGGTGCTGGTAGGGCGTTAACCTGCAGGAAGGACATCGCAGGGTGGAGGAGACGAACGTTGAATTGCTAGGAGGAGGTGGTGGAAGGTGCGGGTGTAGCGATGGTAATGGTCGGTCATCAGCGGCAGAGGCGGTGGCGACATGGAGCGCTGAGGTGCTGGTAGGGCGTTAACCTGCAGGAAGGACATCGCAGGGTGGAGGAGACGAACGTTGAATTACTAGGAGGAGGTGTTGGAGGGTGCGGATGTAGCGATGGTAATGGTCGCTCATCAGCGGCAGAGGCGGTGGCGACATGGAGCGCTGAGGTGCTGGTAGGGCGTTAACCTGCAGGAAGGACATCGCAGGGTGGAGGAGACGAACGTTGAATTGCTAGGAGGAGGTGGTGGAGGGTGCGGATGTAGCGATGGTAATGGGCAGTCATCAGCGGCAGAGGCGGTGGCGACATCGACATCGGGTGCTGAGGTGCTGGTGGGGCGTTAACCTGCAGGAAGGACATCGCAGGGTGGCGGAGACGAACGTTGAATTGCTAGGAGGAGGTGGTGGAGGGTGCGGATGTAGCGATGGTAATGGGCGGTCATCAGCGGCAGAGGCGGTGGCGACATCGACATCGGGTGCTGAGGTGCTGGTGGGGCGTTAACCTGCAGGAAGGACATCGCAGGGTGGCGGAGACGAACGTTTAATTGCTAGGAGGAGGTGGTGGAGGGTGCGGCTGTAGCGATGGTAATGGCGATGGTAATGGGCGGTCATCAGCGGCAGAGGCGGTGGCGACATCGACATCGGGTGCTGAGGTGCTGGTGGGGCGTTAACCTGCAGGAAGGACATCGCAGGGTGGCGGAGACGAACGTTGAACTGCTAGGAGGAGGTGGTGGAGGGTGCGGGTGTAGTGATGGTAATGGTCGGTCATCAGCGGCAGAGGCGGTGGCGACATCGACATCGGGTGCTGAGGTGCTGGTGTGGCGTTAACCTGCAGGAAGGACATCGCAGGGTGGAGGAGACGAACGTTGAATTGCTAGGAGGAGGTGGTGGAGGGTGCGGATGTAGCGATGGTAATGGTCGGTCATCAGCGGTGGAGGTGGTGGCTAAATGGCACAAAAGTCAAACAGTCCAATTAAGTAGAATATCCTTATGGAGAAGTGAGAACGCCGCCCTTGAAACACAGATAGCGCCACCAAGATGTTTTTATTTTTTTAAGGTTTTATCATTGACTTTGTACACTACGTGTACATAGTCAATGGTTTTATCCTGATTGGTAGAATAGAAACAGATGGCTAAAATAACTTTGGGTAAGCTGAAGTTTGTTATTATTTTTTTAATTTTTTTCCATATATTGTATGCCAATTTCGACATTTAATAGGTAGGTAGGAAGAGTGCTTCCGGTGGCAATGAGGTGAAGTAATCCTAGCATCGGCGTTTCATTTTCTTCTGGTTTTCGAGGGCAAAACTAAGACATGGGATGTTCCTACTTATTCGGTTCTGTAAGCCCATACGATTGCGTACATGAATTTGTTTGTGTCGGTATTTGTAAATGTGATTCAGCTTCTTTATCTAGTCCATGAATTAACAGGTAGAAACGTACGAGAGTAGTGCCGGGATCTGCCTCTTAACTCGTAACCACTATGAAGGATCATTGTGCCAAAAGGCATTCGGCCGCTCAGCTTTCTTTGATCAGAAGCGACAACCTGCCGGTTTTTTTATCTCGGACTTAGTCCGAGTTTGGGATTGAAACGCGACATTCGGCAACAAACCAACTCGGCTCAAGCCGGTCATGATGTGTCCACACTTGCTGGTGGCATAGTAAAGATGCGGCTTATAGGTCGCACATTATTCAATCACATTTCTTTCGTTCAAAAATTAAACATGTTGACTTTCAAACAAGTTTTACAAATGGTCGTTCATCATTTGCGCACTTTTTAATCCTTCTGTAAAATATTTCGAAGGGTCGCCTAATCCCCTTGCATCATTTGCGCACTCTCCCGTCCAGGTATCCTCAGCCTGTCGACAACAATTCGCAAACAGTCGTCCCCCACACATACCACTGGACGGCAACACATGAGTATTGAGTGCGCATACCAAACCCTTTGCGCAAGGGGCGCTGACCTGCGGACATTGGGCACCCACCCCCTGGAATTTTAGACATTCCAAGTAAAGAACAAACTAGTTCACTTTCGTTCACAAACCCCCTAGTCGGTGTCAGTGAGCCACCAGAGTTACACCTTTAAGGAGCTTTTCGATTCAGTGTTCAGTTAGGCGTTTGTTATTTTTTATTTTTCCGTCTAATTTAGAAACAAACTACAAATGGTAAACATTAAATCCAAGTGTTAATGTACGGTCAAGGCCGTGATATTGTGTCGATTATTTGCCTTTATTTCTTTTCTGTTGAATATTGTTAATAACTTTGTAAATAAAAATAATGCCGCTTCCACCAACCTGCAGTGCGCAAACGATGCATACACCTAAGAGCCCCCTGGAGCTCGATGCGCAAAACAAGCATCCCTTCTACCTGGCTCTCCGCATGATGCGCAAATGATGCACGCCCTTACAAATGCACATCGTCTCTCTTTGTGCTGATCGCAGTGATCGCACTGTACCTTCTGGTCGTTTTTGGCGTTTGACTATCTTTTAATCATTTATTGTTGACAAATAGCTTGCTCAAAGTAAATCACTGTGTAATGAAAGAATCCAGCAGAGACGTCTCCAAACAACTAGAGTACTGCACGGTCTCGAGCCTTAGCTGCAACGCAACGCATGTAGCTACATTCTCGTTGGTCGCAACACACGGCCTGAGGCCCTGAGGTGGACGGCCGCGGGCTCGGAATAGCCTCCAAGCTGTTTACAGATTTGACGCTTGCTTAAACACAGTTTGTCTTATCACTTCCTCCGGCGGCACAGAAATAGAGGCGAGCCTTGTAGGCGGTTTACCTTCGCTTCCTACAAACCCGGTGAGATCTTCCAGCCGCTTCCTGGTCCGCCGGAGCAGCATTCCGGACATCAGAGACCTTTAAAACTTAGGAATATCGAACTACCAGGTTATCATGATGTTGAATACATCATAGTGTATTTTTGTGTACATCAGTGTCTGATTAGTGGCGAGCCTCTAATCTGGACACAAACTATTTATTATCGCCACAAACGGCATTTGTGTTGTGTTATTGTTTTCATTAAATACAAAATAAACTTTTCGTTAACCTATAAATGCCAAAGGAGGAGAAAATTATACTTATCTCATTAAATTATTTGGTAAATAAACGCTTGCGTTAAGTTAAATTACTTATAGTTTATCTTAACAAATACGACTAACTGTTTCCTGTATGCTTATAGTGCATTCTACAGACGTGGATACAGGAAACAACAATAATTATATCCAAACTTATCACACAGGGGAACTTGAATTGTGAGTCACTACTTTCTGCGTTTTAAGAAAATTACGAAACGCGATCTTCCCAGAAACAAACTGTGCCTTTGTCGCTCGAACACGTAATGTTGTGCCTGTGTGATGCTCTTTATGGTATCAATGCTCAGTCGACTAAACTGGTTGTTTGATTTCAGGTAAGCGCTGCCTGCATTGCACAACTGGTTACACTGGTTCCCGCCACAGCCTTCTTGAGTGAGAGTGAGTAAACCTTCACTGCCTTCTTCATCTCCGCAACTTCTTCTTTCTCTCACTCACTTTCGTCCGGTGTTGCGAGTGTTGTTTTGCTCGCCGGCGAAATGTTTGTACGGAAATAGCTGTTCCATGTACATAACGATAAATCGTAATTAGGCAATTTTTAAAGTGGTTCCATTAAGGGGAACTCCTTTGTGTTTTTCTGACCGGTCTATTGAATTATTAGATTGAAGCGACGTTAGTCTTCACTCTTCAGTCTACTTGAAAATTTAATCTTGATTACAGTGATAAAGTGGTTTTGTTTACTGATATCGAAAAAGTATGTTTTCGGCGTTGTAAGAAAACTGTTTTGATTCGTGGATAAAATGTTTCTTTATAAAGCTGGGTTTTCCTATAGCAAGGGCACTAAAATTTGAAACGACCTTAAATATAGGCATAAAGCATGTAATTTCATCTCACTCGTTTATAAAATCAATAAATCAGCTCTTACAACTTTTATTATAATTGATGCTTGAAAAACATTCTACTGTAGTTATCCAGTGAACGAAAGATTGTTAGGAGTTAGAAGAGAATTTGAGTTTAAATAGAAAATGGCTCTTACTGAAATATTTTAACCTATTAATTTCTACTGCATTTTTCACACTTCTATGGTTCAGCTTCCACCACGATTCTTTATGCTCCCCGTTGTTTCATATGTAAAACCTGAACCTCTGACCGAATTTGCATCTCAATCGCAATCAGAACTTTCCGATCCGTCAAACCGATCAGCGATTGCCGCGCCTTTTAAACCGCCAAATTTGCATTTTAACCTCCCCCTCCACTCACCCCCACCCTCGCCCCCAACGGCGCTGCATGCTGCACAAAGAGCGGATGACTCATGGGCAGATGTGGCGTCGAATGAACGCCGTAAGCCCCGACGCGTGTGCGCGCTCCCACACCGTGTATTGTACGAGTGTACGCTAGCTCTCGGGGGGCTTATCCTCCCCCTCCCCCCGCCAACGCCCCCGCGTCGGCGTATGTTATGGTAATACTCTGCTGAGTCATCGGCTCACAAGGTCATTGTGCCGTGGAACACCCCTTCCAACTTCCACCCGGTAGATTGCGCGGTTGTTGGGTTTTTAATTCCCCTTCCACCCAGTAGAGTGCGCGTTTGTCGGAGTTTTAATTCCCCTTACACCCGCTAGTTGGGTTTTTAATTAAGTTTCGTAACGGTCAAAATTGTTTGGGAAACATCATTAGTTGTGTTCGTACGGCCGTAAGGGATAAGGGGTCAGTGGAGCGGGGGCGATGTTATTGTCAGAGAAAGAATCATGATGAGCGAATAAAGGGGTTGTTTTGTTTATGGACATCGGGCCGTGTTTATCCCGGGACCACGGAAGTCGGCACCAGTTCTTAGTCGCTATAAAAAAACAATGAAAGTCGGCACCCGTCCCGGGAGCGGCCGCCATGACACCATGAAAGTCGGCACCTGCCACGCCGTACCATGGTGTGGTAAACACGCCGTCCTCCTTCCACTTTTACCTCCCCTCACGCTCATACCCCGTCATCTCTATTCACTCTCTGAACATTACCCCCTGTGATAACTTGAAACCCCCAATGTTATTAACAACTCACGGACGGGGCTTATTTGCATAAAATTACAGGCTGTGTAGACGATATTAATCTAGAATATATTTTATTGACTATCTACACAATTTAGGAATCACCCTTAAATTAATGGTTTTATTAACGTATAGTTAAATATACATTTTTTATTCTCCATACTTGTGATTTTCATGTTATTCGTTGATAAAACTTTGACCACAACATAGCCTATCTTACACGATAATATGAATAAATCGTGACGATTCTTATTATACTTTAGACAAATGTATTTAGTAGATTCCGGTTCGTAAAAGCTAAAATTCATCGTTTCTTTATAGAAGGCTGTATGCCTAGGCGTTTCTTATCTGTTACTTTATTTGCAGATGAAGGACAAAACTGTAATGAACTTACGTGTATATTTTTTTACTGTTTAAATACATCATCTAACGTACCGCTCCCAAACATTTACATGCTTTCACATATTACCCAAAGAAATAAATACTTGAGGTATTTGTTCGTAAGTAACTAATTACTGTCTCAGTAGGTTATCCGCATTTTACTGTCTTAAAAAACGAGTGACCGCGTGCGATTTAAAAATTGGGAATAGAGCACCCGACTGACCATCGGTGCAGCAAATACTTCCAAGGGTCGACGGTAATCAATAGAGGAATGTCAAAATCATCAATGGAGCTGAACCCTGCACTGATCTAAGGGAAGTAGTGAGAGAGTTAGCAAGGGGGCAAAAGACAAGAGAAATAGGGGTAAGACGGCGCTGTGGAGGGGAGACTACCTGAGGCCACTGCAAAACCTTCCTGGTGCCGACTTTCATTGTGGCATTAATAACGCTTCGATGATTTTTGCCGATGGACAGGTTTTGGTGCCGACTTTCATGGTCGCCGTTTATCCGAATGGAATTGCATCCAAAGTTTTTGAAGGAAATAGGATTGTATTGTATAATGATGTTCAATAATACTTAGCGATTTCAAGTCAGCGAAAAAATAACAAAGAGTATAATTTGAACCTCGAGAATTAACTCTGTTCTCTGCAGTAATATATAATTGCAAAATATCCATTTAAAATTCGAAGTCAACCTCGAACAATCCTAAGGTGTATTTTAAAACTGAGGAAAACCATCGGTAGGAGCCTACAATATTATCTGAAATATCAGTGAAATATTCAAATCTAGAGATAGTCTAAATCTCATTCAAAGTCATTTGATATTTCATCAACATTGCACCAAAATATTTGAATTTTACCCAGGCCTACTTTTAACTTTTGCAATATAAATTAAATTCTCATTTTTCCGAATAGATTTTTTCTACCCTGGTTTTTGTACAGTCCTAATAATAGTAAAGTAATTAAGTTATGCATTTCCCAACTACAGAGGTAGGTCGAATAAATCGTATAAATATGTCAGTCTTGCACAAATAAATGTTATTAACGGCCAAGGAAGCGTTGCGCTGCAGCGCGAACTCTAGAGATGCGTGGAAAGATGAATTGCGATGACGCAAGCTTGCGTGCGCGCCGTGTAGCGGAGTTCAGTTCCGTAGGCTACACGAATTCACACTTCATTCCCATAGTATGTGCCGAATTGATTGTCTAGTGCTAGAATGAATATTCGAATATATAGAAAGTAATATTCTTGGTTTTCATTCTTGGTGTCAGAGAACGAACTTGCTCATCGTCCTATAGAGAAAATAAACAAATTTAATCATTTTGCTATATTTTTGTTTTTATAACAGCCCAATATTAGTATTTACCTTTCTATTGTTAGAATTAACTGATTTCAGTGTAGGTAGACCCTATATATTGGCGGTATCCCTTAACATTATACCTGTTGTGTGATTTTAATTACACACTGGGTGGTACGACTTATTTCGCCTACACGCAGGTCTGTTCGACGGCTTTGGTTGAATATTTTTTTAATAGACTACCTTTACAATCAGATACAAGTATTTACAAGCTCCCCTGATCAGCTTTGACGTTATTTTCCCCTATTAACAAGGAAGTTGAAACTACCTAGTAAGCGGTGAAAACTTTATCCTGGCAATCATTAACTCTTTAATACGACGGAAAACTCCAGAGAGGACAGTGACCGAACATTAGTGAAGTGGAAAGTTTAACTTCTAAGTTTTACACTAACATGAGTCCATAGATGATTAAAATAATTCCTCATTTAGACCTTCTGTATAAATTCATTCTGTAAATAAAAAGGGGAAACGAAAGAAGTTTGCTAAAAAGTTTAGCTGTAGGCGTAGAAACTTGTGTAACAATATTTGCGAAAGGGGAGAAGTCAAACCTATATTTTACCCTGCATCTCCTAATAGTGTTGAGACGAACTCGGAAAATCCCCAAAGAATATAAAATGTTGAACTATGTTACATTTTGGAACCTTTATCAAGCTCCACCTAGTGGAAAGCATCTTAAACTGTCCTTTGGGAAGTTTAAGAACCGTCGGAGTTCACAAACTCCCCCCCCCTCGCATTAGAGCAAACTTCTCCGGTGATCGCCCCGATATTTTGACTACGATTTGCACTCCCTTCGCTCCATGCGGGGGAGAAAAAGTTAACAAAGATGGCGACCTTCTAAGCCCTCAGACTCTCGGCGGGATTTTATCTAAATTAATTGCGTAGCGCGATTTTAAGTTTTCCCCTTCTTGGAGGACCCTTTTACATTTTTACGGCACGGTAATTATTTCAGAGTTAATACAAGTGAGAACTCTGCTTTTCATCTTGAGCAATTTTCTCAAATTATATTTTAATTCATTTTTAAGTTCCTAAATATAATTTACTGTATGAACAAATTGTAATGCTAACTCTAATACTAATTACCTCTAATAGATTAGGGAATTCGCGGTGCTGACAAGACTACACGTTTAATAGTTTTCCCATAGTAAATAATTTTTTTTATCAAAGCTATTATTGACTAGTTTGAAAACATGTTTAAGGAAGAACAGACATATCAGACAGGAATCATGATAGCCTACAGGACCCTTTTACATTTTTACGGCACGGTAATTATTTCAGAGTTAATACAAGTGAGAACTCTGCGTTTCATCTTGAGCAATTTTCTCAAATTATATTTTAATTCATTTTTAAGTTACTAAATATAATTTACTGTATTTATATGAACAAATTGTAATGCTAACTCTAATATTAATTACCTCTAATAGATTAGGGAATTCGCGGTGCTTGACAAGACTACACGTTTAATAGTTTTTCCATAGTAAATAATTTTTTTTATCAAAGCTATTATTGACTAGTTTGAAAACATGTTTAAGGAAGAACAGACGTATCAGACAGGAATCATGATAGCCTACCCTTCGTTTGATGATGAAAAATTCTATTTTTGGGATGATTAATTAAATAATTGGATCACTATACAGTAATTCCCACGAAACGCATGCATTGAATACGCCTTGGAAATTATTCTTTTTTAACAGTGAAAATAAAACTAACACGAGCGGCGGGGCGGCGCGGCGGGCGCAATCTCGCGCTGGGCTTTGAGCGCTAAACCCAGCGCTCGTCGCTCGCCGCCGGCAGCGCTTCGTTATTAATCCAAACAGCGTTCTTTATTGTACGATTAAACACTAAACCTAAACATTTTACGCGAACAATTAATCTCAGCTGTGTTCTCGTAATTGTTTTTCAAAACGCTGGGATTAAATTATTTTATGTAGCATTTTTTATCTTTCGTATATATATAAACTCGCATTAACTTAGAATACAAAAGGAAGGTTTTTAATTCGTCCGAGAATTGCTGACTAAGTTTGAATCCGGATTTTGAGTAATGAAAGCGCCTTTAAAAGTTGAATATTTCAAAGCCTTTGATTGAAGTTCGCAGCTGGTGAAGTTATTAAAGGGTTGTCGCCGGCAAAACACCGCTGTCAGCATTGGAGGATGGGAAGTTGGGGCAAACTTTTATTGGATTGGAACCCAGGAGTCGGCGCGGCGAGTCGGCAGACAGTCCGGGGTTCGCGTCCAACAATCAGAGTATTACAATGTCTCTTGATATTGTTGAAGTCAACTGAGCTTAGGTTTTACTTCTTGTAATGAAAACAATTTTTTGTCTGACATTACCGATATGTTTAGCTGTTAAATTCGCAAATTTAATTTAAGACCCATCCATCATCCTGTACTAAATTAGATTTTTCAACTTTAAAATCTGTTAGCATTGATCTTTTCATAATAATACATTATTTCCCTTTTTGAAACCCCCATGGCAGAATTACTACATATTCCCACTTCATATTTATGGAGGGAAAGCAAAAATATCAATTAAATTTCACTATGAGTAAACGGTATTTCGTGGTATCATTTTGAAAATATTATTTAGGTAAATGCAGAAATGCAGTATCACTGATAAATGCAGAAATCATCAAGCGGTATTCTTTACCTTGGTTGATCAAAATGTAACTTCAACTCTTACGAAATAGTAAACATTCGCAGGAAGATAGAAGCCCTATGTCCCGTCGGAGGAGTGTGCATTGAACGCCTCAGTTCCGATATACCAGTCATCTCTATACCCTCGCAACCGTGGCCCGCGGTCGCGCTCGGGGGTTGGGATCCCTCGACAATTAATGACGGCAGTAAAGTATCGGAGTAACGAGACAGATATGAGCGACAGCTGCCTTCGCCGCATCTGCCACTGCCTGCTATATCGGCAGATGTCGTCGCTGCTGCCGCTGCCACTGCCATCTCGATGTCGATGACATGTCGCTGGATATATACGATACGGTCGGCCAGCTGCCTGGCACCGGCTGTTGTATAGCAACATAGAGACTCAATCAACGCCATAGGCGCTGGTAGGGTGTGGTTAATTTTTCACGGATTTATATCAAGGGAGAGGCTTCACCTTTGAGGATGAGTCGGGGTGTCATTATAATATTTTTGTAGAGGGGATGTTTAACTCTTAAAAGTACAACAATGTATCGTTAGTTTCAAACGTTTCTAGCGGTTATAGTGTTGGATTTTGGTTGAAGAAGTCACTGAGCGATTTACATAGCATTTCAGTAGGTTTATGTGGTAGGTTTGATTTACCAAAAGCTGTTTGCTACTTGAAATGTTTAGTGGCATTTCTCTGTAGGCTACTTATTTAGCCTATTCATTAAAATAATAACATTCCCATAAGACCGCATCCATTATGTTAAGTTATCATGGGCCGATGTTATGTACGGAAAAAGCAAGCGAAAGTAATAATATCGAGTTAAACTAAGCATTTAAATTGCAAATTATGATAATGAGATGAATGTTTTTATTGCAATATCACTGATACATTTAAAGGTCACGAGGAACGTATACAATCTAATGATAACCTGCCTAAACATTGGTTTTCTCTCAAATTAACAAACTAGTCTTAAACTTTTAAACTCGCCCAAGAACTTTAAGCAATTCTAACTCTAATAACATCGGGAGCCAAGTAAAATTTCAATCGCGGAAACAGCCGTTTATTGACCAGTAACCCGTGGCGCAGCTGTCAGGCTCGTGTCAGCGATTTGACGGCCGCCGGGCCGCTGCCGGGGTGATTAAATAAACTGGAATTCGTCATTTTAATATTGGATTATCTCCGATGCGGCCCGCAGCTGATTTACTGCAGCAGCAATAAATCAGCTGTTCGATTGTTGCGATGGAAGCGCGCTCTGCTAGAATATTTGTTGGTTCGTCAATTGGTGACGGATTCATATATACCGTAAGTAATCGATAGTTACAATAATTTGTTCGATATCGAATTTATCGAATGCCTACTATCGCGTCATCCCTGGACGCCGATCGAGCCGATGCGGTACTGATGATAGATCGCCCCGTAAATGCCGTTACGGGCGCTACCACCTGATCCCTCGTTTGTTTCCTCCCATAACGGCTTCCCTAACCCTTCGGTTTACGGCGAGTAAAGCGGAAACTGCTCTTTTACAGGTCCAATCATTAGTGATCGTGAAAATATTGTGGCTCTCAGTTTTTAACTGTTACTGTTTTGTCGATACTCTTTGTTGCTGAGATATTGTCCTTTGATCTCAGTTTCAACCAATAAGGCATTACTTATTTGCATACGTAGCTAATAAAGCTCTGGAATCACCTCAATAGAATATATTTGTCGTTACAGTATTAATTTACTTTTGTCTAGAATGTATCGAAATGACTCAGATGAAATACATTTAAGAATACGTAATACATAATCTAAATACTAAACACGACATGTTTAGGCTAATAGAAAATAACGGCCCAAGCCCATCATTATAGTTGGCTTATATCGAATCGAAAGGTAGCGTTCCTAAGCGACGACTCTAGCGACTCCAGTCGTACGGCTGTTGCCAATAGAAATATAAACATGTTTATAGGTCTATGCTGTAGCCGCGCGACTATGACTCATACTGCTTCGCATGTTTTAGCGACGGAAGCGGCTCTAGTGAGGCGGCTCGAGCCGTACGACTAAACTGCTTGCATGAGCAGTCTAGTCGTATCAGCCGCGACGACTGGAACTATGTTTTTGTGCTATTCCTACATGCGAAGCAGTGTGAGTCATAGTCGCGCGGCTACAGCATGGAACTGTAAACTGTTTATGTTTCAATGGGCTACAGCCGTACGACTGGAGTCGCTAGAGTCGTCGCTTAGGAATGCTACCTGAACTTGTCATCTTGTGAGCCGGTGTCTATCACGATAACTCTTAGGATAGTATGATAAATGGCGTGTTTCCAATTATGATGGGTACATCTGATTTTCATTGCGTAAGCAAGCGGTCGTGTGCAACGATGATATTCCCAAAAAGGCAATGTTTTCCCGGCCAGCCAGTATGAGTATTCCCACGTGTCCAATTACCCTTACGCAAGTCAAGGTCAAGCACGCTTTCTCTCTCACTCGCTCTCGTGATATTTAGATTACTTATAAATCATCTGTTGCAACAGCTCAGGCTCAACGCGCGGCCACTGGCTTATTATCGAACGATTTAGTAGTTCAAATTCTCAACGTGACATTTCGATACGAGAAATTTCTAGAGTTACGCACGCGAGTTCGCTCGCCGTTCAAATTTTGATTCTGGTGAAATGACGATCTTGGATAATAATAATAAATGATGCATGTTCAACTTGACAATGTCTATGACGACATTTGCTCTTGGCATGAAGAATGGTCCATGTTTGTAATACTTATCACACTTGTAATTTTTAAAATCATTGTATAATAGCCTATGGTGTATAGTTGCCAGTAATCCTGGATACGTTGTGTTGATATGGGGACCGTCTGCTGCAGGCAGGAGCTAGTAGTTCAATATGACCACAATCCAAATTGAATTTGCCCAATTTTGTGATAGGATTTCTATTCAAAACGTGAATAGCGATAACAGAATTTAAAATGCTGACATTCATTTTAACGGTGTTACAATCTAAACATATATCATTTAATGGGTTAAAGCAATTAGCTTGACATGAACTATCCTATCTATCCTTCAGAATTTGGAGTTGGAAGCAGTTTTTTCGTGAATGAAAAATATTAAATAACAATTAATTATCCTAATCAGCAAAGTTTGATCTTGAAAACATTTTTCTCACAAAAAAACAGAATAGGAGGCATAGTTTGTCACTAAGACGGAAAAATGATTTATTTCTGTGCGCAATTGCGTTTAACACAGAAGCACAGATTCTGTGCTTAATTAGGCAATTGCGCTTTAAAGCACAGAAAACACACTTTCAGCCTGATTGAAGAACAATGTATTTTATCATACAGAAAAAATATAAAAATAATAACTTATTAAAACATGAAATTATAATTCTTTTTTAAATTCTTTCTGAAATAAAGCTTTTATACGATGTCAATAATGAATTAAATGTCAAAATCATCATCATCATGTTATTATTGTAGTCTGCAATTAGTTTTTCATTACATTGTCCTTGTTTGTTTTGAATTAGTAGCCTATGATTGTGGTTTTAGACAAAAAAAACTTTTTGGTTAGCGCGGAGGAAACATTAACAATTTTTTGTGCTCCCCAACTTTGCGGGCTAATTACAGGCCAGAAGAGGGTTGTCCTGCGTAGAGTGTGATGAAAACTAATTTTTATTTAACGCAGAATGAAAAGTTCAAGAAGCCAAATTTATTCAGCGAAGTTATAAAATGGAAGGTAAACAATTGTTGAGATATTATCCATCCCCTATAGTTACCTGATCCACGAAAGTGATTTTTTATTCCCTTATCAAGAAGCTGAGAGGGAAGCAGCATCAGAGAATGGAGGTCAATATGTGTCTATGTTACTATAAAGCCTTCTTTCAGTTTTACTTCGTAATACCTTTTTCCGCTTACCAACATATGTTAGTGATATCACTCCCGGATAACAAAGAGTTCCGCACCGTCGCCTTTGGCGAGGGGGGGGCAGGAACAGCGCTACTCATGTCCCTGGGCCGTGCCGGGCGGAGGCCGCAGCCACCGGGGCGGAGCGCTAAAGGTCGGAGAAACGCGGGAGTTGGGCAACGGCAACCCAGCCACAACCTTGGCACAGCGACGCAGGCGGTTGCGACAGGGAGAAAGGTTCGTCGGGAAACCGCCGCTGCACGGCTGTGGAAGGTCTCCCGGCAGCGGAAAATGAGGGTAAAGCATCAGGCGGAGTGAGGGGAAGATGTGGTTGTGGGGAAGGGGAGGAGGATGGGGGATGTTGTTGAGCATCTCGCGGTGGTTGCATGGACGTTTCACATTCTACAACTAAAATCTCTGTGATTAGGTTACTTGAATAATTAGCAACCATGGAGGAAACATCTAGGTCTTAAACTGTCCAGACTCCTCTCCTCTCGCTTTTTCTCTAGCCGCCTAACTTTTGAGCCTTGAAATAGGTGTAGAAAGACCAGTGACCACAAAATTAAATCCTTTGGTCGCTGAGACAGGCTGTGTGTTAAAATTGGTTGTACCGCAATGAAAGGTCTTCCAATGCGTCTCCATATGCTGTACCTTTGAAATTATGTACCAAGAGGATCTGAGAAATTACCAATGTTTATGGCCATTCATTAGAAAAATTATGACATTTCTGGATCTTAAATCGAACACTATCTAATCATCCTTCTAAACGTAACATTGTGATCGAAAGAAAACCCGTTAATTTGTGGAATAATCGTACAAAATCCAAAACTACATTCCAAAAACTGCATAACCATTAAAATATTTTAAATGTTGGAGTGCCTGTTTAACTCACAGTAGTAGGTATATTTTTTATTCGGGTTTGCCTCGTATTCTGCAATTGATTTGATTACCTACTGTCTCCTCTCTTCTAAAGTCGCATACTAAATCGCATTTTTACCAATCAGTGATGGAAATTTGTGTAAATGGCACAACTCACTATCGCCAACAACGCATTTCAAATAAAGAATTATCGGCCATGCCGGTAAAGTGCAGTTGAATACCGATAGAAGTTTATTTGTCAGAACCGTCCATTAATTGGCCATTAGGCTGGTATCCGAGAGTTCAGTGTTATTTCATTGATCATCTAGCTTTACTCGGTTACACAGATCGGAACTTTTACGGGAAATTTAAATTTGAACACGGTGTAATCACGTTTATTTGAAGGTTGATCCAAATTAGAGCGTAACCGATAGGGTAATAATTTTAGCTCCCATTTACAAGGACCTTAGTCAATGCTTACGTAATTATAAAGTATGCTCGGATTTGAAATAGGTCTTCATTTGGAGGAATCACTAAAATCAGTAGTCAAGCTATATAATATTTTATATCAAGTGACCAAATAAACTGAACTACACCAAAACCAAACTGTATCGTTTGTACCTCACCTCAGGATGTCGTTCTCTATACCTAAACTGTACCACTATTATTATTATCCTCTAACACCCAGTCGTTTCTGTAACTCGTTCAGTCAGATCGTAAAAGCAAACTGCGCTATTCTCGTGTTGAATTGTAGACCACGGCCGAGTTCATTATACCTAGACCGTCCACCGACACAGCGTCCGGTGAGAACAAAGAGGAAGCTCCGTTCTCGTTCTCGCATTACTCGCTATAGCTAATAGCTATAGAGCGCAGCACACGCGATGTAGCTTCTCCTGACGGCAGGTAAACAAAATAGCAGACGAGACGGACAAGTTTCGACCGGCAGCGGCAAGGTCTTCGCACGGCCTTGCCCGCGTCCCTTGCTCCCTGCACTTTCAGGATTTATTACAAGATGGCCGCCATCGCACTTCTTCTCCTCCTTTTTGCCGTCTGCGGTAATGGGGATGCTGCGCATTGACTATTCAGTCGCACACCGTCGCATTGTATGCAATGCGCGCCAGGATAAAGGGATACGATAACTCAAATCTGATTCACGAGGCAGGTTCGCGATCTGTTTTACCGTCTGTAAGCTGCTAGTTAGTGTTTGTCGGGATTCGAAACCAGTACGAGCTCTGCAGATATGGAATGTGGAATGTTCTTGGTTACAAAGCGATGCGTTGCACGTGATTTTGCAAGACGTGGATGCTTAGTTTTACTTCTTTTGAATTAAATCAGTAGGCCTTGTTGCTTTAAAACAGTTTAGTTGTGTGAGTTATGAAATGTGGGTTTAGTTGAAGGACTAGGAATGAAACCAAACGAAATACATAAAATAATGCTGCCTTCGTATGATGACTAAAGTGTGTGACGTAGTTAGGACTACTGTACTGAGGGCGTGTTGTGTTTTTGTGGACAATTTGTTCAATTTGTATCCCTAGTTGACAATTGTTTGTCGCTGACAAAAGGAACGTGGAACGTGAAAGAATCTGCCAATGTTAACAACGATGATTCAGCGAGCACTGGTGTACGCTGTATCGCCGACATATTTTTGTTAGAGACATTCATAGAATATATTAATTTTAATCAGATCCAATGATCGCGTAGTTTTTCTTGTTCGTATACACATGATGTTATTCACTTTGTAAAAGCTTTAACAACTTAAAAATAAACTCCATGCAATAACTAACTGTGTAAAACGGTTTCTTGTGAACAAATTCTGTATAAAAATAATGACAAATCATGTAGGCTGATCATTCGCAAACGGTAATTTGCGAAACCAAAATGTTTACATGCTAAAGCGACTGGAAATAGCGGAATGGCGCTTGCTGGCAGCGTCTCAAGCATTCACGACCCAGAATCCAGAGGCGAGAGGACAGAGAGGAGGTTGGGACGTGAATGAAGTGTCACTGCTGGGGTGAAATACCGGGGCTAATTGATATTGCTTGTCGCACTTAGTAGTACTGTACTGCGAGGGAATCGTGGCATGGCCATGTAATGAAGGACATCCCTAGATGAGATTGTCAAAGATGGTGGAGTAGAGTAAAGTATTGTTATATTGTTATATGCAACATATTTCTTCTAAATCTTGAACGGAAGATCTCAGTGGGTTACATGAAATTTGTTTTAGTAATATAGGTAGCATCAACAACTTGATGAACGGTATAAATGAAAGGAAACATCCTGGTTGTCTATACCAAACCTTTCGTGGACCTTAGTAGGCCTATTGCTACTGTTATAACAAATACAGTACATTAAATAATGGCTTCCACTGATGATCGAGTAGTCTTCAGTAAAAGAACGGTGAACGGAGATGGGACCCTCTGTTTTGACAGCTTGACACATGATAACATGGTTAGAATATTTGAGATATTGGACTTTACAAACTTCGAAAGGAAAATAAAGAACTAAAAATAATGGTTGCTAAAAATATGGCCACCAATACCTAACTGTGCAACATGAAAAGAATGATTAGTAAAAATAGGAAAACCAAGACTTTGATATACATTTTAACCTGAACACTTATTAAGATAGGTCTCCAAGAGACGTAAAAATGTTATATAGGGCCTAGAGACGTCAAACCGTTAAATAATTGCAAAGATAGAACCATTAACAATGGTTTTCGATCCTGGATTGATACAAACAACTTTGGTATCTCTCAGTCAGAAAGCTACTGTAGTGGTAATGTAAAAATCAAGACTTCCAGCCATTTTAACTTTAAATTAAAACATAGTTTCAAAATGATCCGAAAGCAGTGTGATACATGACCGATAGTGGCCGGTGATCTCCGCAACGGTGGAACAAAGAGCAGCAATTGCAGCGCGGGTCTGGGCAGCTCCGGTACCGGTCCACCTTGGGCTGCCCGGGGGTAACGCTCCGGGTCGTGATGTGGTGCTCACAGATAGCGCCTCGGTCGGACCATCATCGGCGTCGCAGCGATAACTCCACGACTAATGTGTCTCCTTGGGACGAGTCTAGCGCTGGGGAATGCTGATGGGTCGGGGACGTTAGGAGAAGTGTTCAAGCCAAAATATTGGTGGTGGGTGGATTCGAGATTTTGGAAATGTTACGTCAAAACGATTAGCTTACGTTTTGTGATTTTATCTCGTTGTGGGATTTTCTGGAATGGGAGTTTTGTTTTTGGTTGAGATTTCTACCTGATAAAAATGCTGTTTTTTTTTTTTTTTTTTTTTTTTTTTTTTTTTTTTTTTTTTTTTTTTTTTTTTTTTTTAACTTTTGAGGCAGGGTTTAGAGATTATTTAGGCTATGTTAAATTTTGTATCGGTAGTTGCAAAAAGGTTTATTGATGTTTTGAAATTTTCATATGGTATATTAACAACTTCTATTTTTTTCCTTGAAAAGAGCAGTGCAATGGAAAGTACATATTTGACTAGCGAATCAAAACGTTTATTGCTGCAGAATTGAGGATTCATCAGGCATTTTCTTCACATTTACTGTTATGCTGAATTGAAGTGATGAACTTGTACTGTAGTATTCAGAAGTTTTGATAATTTCTTATAAATTGATTTGAGGGATAATTTTCATTTAATGATTGGACAACTTTTACGGAGTCGATAAAAAAATCTGTGTAGATCAAGTCGGAACTGCTATCAAAAGAAATTTTAGGTAAAAAGACAGTTTGACAAAATAATTAGTATTAGCTTAGGCCTATTCATTTTTATTTATAATCCGAGAATAAACGAAGTCTGTAACACACCAGTCAACAAACAATTAAAACTCAGCTTACAGCTAATTACAAATTGAAGGGCCTTCAATCTATAGTTTCTGTGTATAGAATGTCGTTTCCCCCTATGTTTTTAGAACTAAACCCTCACGCTGCAATCAATAGAGTTATTATGACGAAAATCACAAACAAATAAAAATCGTTTGATAACACTGTTATACTGTTAAATAATATTATCTCGTCTTATATTCTTGGCTCTAATCGTTTGTTTGCTTTCGTAATGAAGATAACAAAGTGTGTTTAGTTTGTGGATATTTCATAACACAGACTGTCCCCGCGTGTTTTTATTTACACCCGAATACAAAACATGCAAACACTCGTTAACATTCATAACTAAACTGTTACATCCCTCCTGGCAGGTACGATCTATGGCCAATTTATGGTGTTAACACGTTCGAAACAAGGGCCTGTAGTTACAGTATAGGCCATGTTACTATACTGTAAGTGCTAGAAGGCCTTCCAAATAACTGAATTTATCTAAAAATACGAATATGAGAATAGTTTCGTTCAAAATAAAACCAAATTTTGCGGGTAAATTTTAAATTCCTTTAGATATATTAGAAAACTCTGAAACCCATATCCCCGCGAAAACAAGGATAGTGATAATTCAATACATCCACAAATTTTCTCAATTTCCAAGTTGTCAAAGGTAAAGTTTTAAGCCTATAAATAATTTTCAGCAAAGAAGTGTGAAATCAATTTAAGTTTGCCGCAAGTGGCGCCTATCGCGTTGCCGGTGGGGCTACTTTCTTGCGGGTTCTGCACCCAACTTCTTCAATTACTGCGCCCAACAGGTCTAGTAACCTAATTAGTGAGTTTTGCATTTCCTAAGCGGCTTTTAGTTGCCCATTATCATCCGGTTATCTACTATAATGAAAGTTTGATATTCGCTTCCAAGAGATCGCGCTGTGTGAAACAGTTTTCCTTCTTAAAGGCGGTGTTTTTTTAATCACCACCGAGGGAAATCGTTTGTGCATTAACTAAAGTTTTTAAATTACTATCATGTCTCAAGTTCTAAGGTTTTTATTTGTATTCGGTGATTAAATTTTACAGTTCGTTAGTGATGGGTTTAATAATTAAGTATGGATTATACGCCCGATGCACAGCAACAAATTACATTTAAATTTTCTATAGTTTAAATTATAAAAATATTTTTTTATTTCAGTGGATTTAAATAGAGATAAAGCTATTTAAATGAGAAACTTATTTTTTTTGGCCTATATTGATTGATAAACTTCTCCCCCGACTTTCATTATAAATTTTTCTAAGATCTATATCATCGTCTGGCTGATTTAAGATATAGTGTAAAGTTGTTCCCTTTCAAAAAATATTAGTCTCGTAGACTTATTTACTATGTCCATATTTCCACGTGTAGTTTTTTATTATTCATATATTCCCTTGTTTTACAAAAGTCGTTAAAAACGTGGTCCAGATTTTTCATTCTTAAATCATCTATAGTACCCGACCGGTGAGAAATTTAATTAAAATAAGTTTTACTTACACGTAAAAGTGAAATCACCAATTTTACTGAACACGGTAAACTAAAAGTCTTCTTCCAGGGGCATTACTTGGCTATTTGAGAGTAAGTAAAGTGCCGTCGGCGTTGTCGACGGCCATGTCAGTTTTAGGATTTTGATCCGCTCGTCGGTTTAGTGCCCAATACATTTTATCGTTCGCGACGCACTGTGACGCCCTTGTAAAGGGCTTAAAGGCTCGAGTAAAGAGTGTGCGGTTCACTGCTATTGATGGTTACGACATTGTGGGCTCAAAATTAAACCTCTCCCTCGTCTAGTGGGTTATTTATATCTTAATTAAACCTTCTTGGGCGAAGGAAGGTACAAAAGCCTACAATTTTGGTTTGATTGTTTTGTGTCACTTTAATTCACTATCGGGTACTGTATTTTATTTTGTATACCCATTTATTGCTATTCTAATTTTAAAGAGCTGGCAAGGAGGTGTTGGAGGAGAAAAGAAAATTCTATACGAAAATAAATAGCTTGTTTATCTACTGTCTTGCTTTTGGTGGGCAAAAAAAGTTTCCCGTATTATTGTGCAGGTTTGCCACTACTTTTTACTGAATATATGAATGAATAAATTTTGGTTAGTGTTTAAATTGTAAAAAAATATTTGCTTAATCGTTTATCCTTGTGTGCACAAATGATATAAATAAAACTCGTGGTATGTATCGAGACAATATTTCTGTTGCTAGCATCGTCGTAGTGCTCTCAAGCTCCACCACTCGCCCAGGTAACACAGTAAAATGTATAACCGCCACTATACCCTACCGTGTAACATGCACCGGGCGCAACCCGTAACTCAATTCCGCACCGTCTCTGCCTCTAATGGACCCCATTTCATCGCCCATAATTAAATTCCTCCCTTTATTTAACCTGGAGCTTTGCAAACAAATTACTTCTGTACAATAAATAAAGGGCGCACCTGGTCCCTGAATGCGCCGGTGTTACACGGGACGGGACAAGGAGCGAAGGGCCCGGAGCCCGTCGTAAACTATCGTCGCCTTTTGGCGTTTTATGGCCGCGTTTTGGCTCCGCAACGCCGCTTCCGAGAACATCAACCGAGCAAAGGGCCCATTAAACGGGTCTTCTCACGGCAGCCATCTTGGATCCTTATTGACTTTTCGTTTTCATTTGGAATATTTTCAATACGGATTTGGATTCGCCACGCCTTTTACTGAATCTCCCTGATTTTTGTAAGTAAAAGTGAAATTAGTTTCGATTTAGGTAAGTGATCAAACTGTTTTTGTAAAAGAAAATTAACTTTTTAAATTTGTTAGTAATAGGCCTACTCCATTTTTATCATAGTCATTAGACAATACGGATTTGATCATGTTTTAAAGTTTTCATTTGGAATATTTTCGATACGGGTTAGGATTCACCACACCTTTTTACTATACTCTGTCCACCCAGCCATGGCACCTGACGGATTATAGAACCCTTACTCACACACGCACACAAATGCAGCCGACCCGCCCGGCAGGTAGATGAGTCACACACTGGGGGGTCCAGTACAGAACTGTTAATTCCGTAATATGTGTTAGTAGATATGAAACAGGCTTTCTGGGCCACCTCGTACTTCCGATTTCTGACCCTCCGAGAACTTCATTTTTGACTGGTTTTGGGCCAGTTTGTTATCTGATTGTAGGCTAATTACAACCATTTACAACATTTTACAACATTTTACAACATTTTCTCAGGTTTTGCCAAGGGTGTTTTTAGGAAGTACGAGGGAAGTACGAGGGAAGTACGAGGGAAGTACGAGGGAAGTACGAGGCGCCCTCTTAACCTACCCACGTAAACCTCATATTTGACTGGTTCTGGGCCAGTTTGTATCTGATTTCAGGTTAATTTAAGCCATTTTTCAGGTTTTTCAAATGGTGTATTTAATCCAAAAAAAATTTAATCCAGAAATTTAATCCAAGGAAGTACGAGGCGTCCTCTTCACCGAACCCTCGTAAACCTCATATTTGACTGGTTCTGGGCCAGTTTGTAACTGATTTCGGGTTAATTTTAGCCATTTTCAAGTTTTTCAAAATGGTGTATTTTAATAGGTCACATGACAAGGAAGAGCGCTTGGTAATCACCGTTACTTTAAGTCTGAGGCTGAAAAAAAAAATCTCGATACATTTTGATTTCCAACATCATTTTTTATAATTTTAATCAGTTTACACCGGTGCTTCCGAATCCGCCGTCTTTCCGTTCAGTTTGTTCAACTTGGTCTATTCGAATACAAGGTGGTTTTTTATACATCTCGCATATGATCTGCGCAATCCTATCTCCACGACGCACATGAAAATCGGTATCGGAATTGTTCATCAAGATAACACCGACATTCCCAGTATAGTCCCGGTCTATGACCCCGGCATTTACACTTATAGAATGTTTTAAAGCCAAGCCATATCTTGGCGCTATTCTCCCGTAGCACCCATCTGGGAATTTGAAAGTCAAGTCAGTTTTTATCAACTGTTGACCGCGTTTTGGTACTACATAATCATACGCGCTTCTGAGATCCAATCCGGCTGCATCCGCAGACCCGTTGTACGGTTCAAATGCGTTTTCAGTCAAGCAATAATAACCGTAGCTTTCAGCCATTATTGATTCCTAATGCATGCATAACGGGTTTCCACATCAAATAAATTAAACGGGCCATTTTCAAAAATGTATTTAAATTGTGTTTTTAAAAACTATTTTTATTTGTCAACCTTAAACTCAATATTGTACTTGAATTTATGGTCTGAAAGTGTTATATTACCGTTGTACAACACATAGAAGTTCCCCTTATAATTCAACAGTTGTTTGATATAGTTATTCGTCAACCTGTCATTCCAGCTTTCGGGAACATAGAATTTCATATAGGTAAGAAAATCATAGATAGTCCGGCATGGGGACTATTGTATGTAGATAGTCCGGCATGGGGACTATTGTATGTAGATAGTCCGGCATGGGGACTATTGTATGTAGATAGTCCGGCATGGGGACTATTGCATTTTAGATAGTCCGGCGTGAGGACTATTACATTTTAGATAGTCCGGCGTGAGGACTATTACATTTTAGATAGTCCGGTGTGAGGACTATTGAATTTTAGATAGTCCGGCATGGGGACTATTACATTTTAGATAGTCCGGTGTGCGGACTATTGAATTTGAGATAGCCCTACATGAGGACTATTGAGTTTTAGATAGTCCGGTGTGAGGACTATTGAATTTTAGATAGTCCGACATGGGGACTATTGTATTTAGATAGTCCGGCATGGGGACTATTGTATTTAGATAGTCCGGCATGGGGACTATTGTATTTAGATAGTCCGGTGTGGGGACTATTGTATTTGGATAATCCGGCGTGGGGACTATTGTATTTAAATGGTCCTGCAAAGCCCAAAAACCTAGCAGCTAAGGATTTGGCCTGTGAATGGGGGGTATTAGCCAACAGCCTAAACCTAATGTGTTTGGACTAACATGTAAACATAAGGCCTTGCACCTGAGTCCAAAGCCTTAAAACCTAGTAAATAAGAATTTGACCTGTGAATAGGGCCTATTTGCCAACAGCCTAAACCTAATGTGTTGGGACTAAGATGTAAACCTAAGGCCTTGCAACTGAGTCCAAAGCCCTAAAACCTAGCAGCTAACGATTCGACATGTGAATAGGGCCTATTAGCCAAAAGCCTAAACCTAATGTGTTGGGACTAAGATGTAAACCTAAGGCCTTGCAACTGAGTCCAAAGCCCTAAAATCTAGCAGCTAACGATTCGACCTGTGATTAGGGCCTATTAGCCAACAGCCTAGACCTAATGTGTTGGACCTTTGATCTAAACCTAAGGCCTTACACCCGAGTCCAAAGCCCTAAAACCTAGCAGCTAAGGATTTGGCCTGTGAATAGGGCCTATTAGCCATCAGCTTAGGCCTAATGTGTTGGACCTAAAACCTAAGGCCTTACACATGGTTCCTAAGACCAAATGCATTGGACAAAAATTAATCCTTAGACCAAGGATCTAATTCCATAGACCCAAGGCCTTAGACTTAGGTCCTAAAACCTAGCAGCTAAGGATTTGACCTGTGAATAGTGCTAATTAGCCAACACCCTAAACCTAATGTGTTGGCACTAAGATGTAAACCCAAGGCCTTACACCTGAGTCCAAAGCCCTAAAACCTAGCAGCTAAGGATTTGACCTGTGAATAGTGCTAATTAGCCAACAGCCTAAACCTAATGTGTTGGCACTAAGATGTAAACCCAAGGCCTTACACCTGAGTCCAAAGCCCTAAAACCTAGCATCTAAGGATTTGACCTGTGAATGGGGCCTATTAGCCAACAGCCTAAACCTAATGTGTTGGGACTAAGATGTAAACCTAAGGCCTTACACCCGAGTCCAAAGCCCTAAAACCTAGCAGCTAAGGATTCCACCCGTGAATAGGGCCTATTAGCCAACAGCCCAGACCTAATGTGTTGGACCTATGATCTGAAACTAAGGCCTTACACCCGAGTCCAAAGCCCTACAACCTATCATCTAAGGCTTTGACCTGTGAATAAGGCCTATTGGACAACAGCCTAGACCTAATGTGTTGGGACTAAGATGTAAACCTAAGGCCTTGCACCTGAGTCCAAAGCCCTAAAACCTAGCAGCTAAGGCTTTGACCTGAGAATAGGGCCTATTAGCCACCAGCTTAGACCTAATGTGTTGGACCTATGATCTAAACCTAAGGCCTTACACCCGAGTCCAAAGCCCTAAAACCTAGCAGCTAAGGATTCCACCCGTGAATAGGGCCTATTAGCCAACAGCCTAGACCTAATGTGTTGGACCTATGATCTGAAACTAAGGCCTTACACCCGAGTCCAAAGCCCTACAACCTATCATCTAAGGCTTTGACCTGTGAATAAGGCCTATTAGACAACAGACTAGACCTAATGTGTTGGGACTAAGATGTAAGCCTAAGGCCTTGCACCTGAGTCCAAAGCCCTAAAACCTAGCAGCTAAGGCTTTGACCTGTGAATAGGACCGGGAGGCCTTAGACTTAAGACCTAAGACCTAGCAGCTGAAGTGACCTATGAGCCATTAGCCTAGAACTAATGAATTAGACCTAAGATCTAAACCTAAGGCCTTACACTGAGTCCAAAGTCCAAACACCTTAGAATAGACTAATTCCTCAAACCTAAGATCTAATTCCTAAGACCCAAGGCCTTAGACTTAAGACCTAAAAACCTACAAGGGGGCCGCGATTCACAGCCCCCATGAATTGAGCAAACATTAGGCAATGAGGTCTCTTTTCTTTGATTATAAAATCATGACCAGAAATGGTTTTCAGATTCAAATTGAAGTATTTGAAGACCAACCTCCATCCATCTTAATCAAGACCTAAGGTCCTAACACATGGACTTGACCGAAGACCTAAGGCTATACACCGTAGTCTAGACTTTAAGGTTCTTAGACCCACGTCCGAGGCCATAGAGTTAAGACCTGAACACTTACAAGGGGGTCGCGTTTCACGACCCCCCTGAAAAGACACTGTGGTCTAAACCTAATACCTAATATACCGTGGTCTAGGCTTTTAGGTTCTTATACACAAGTCCTAAGCCCTACACCAGGGTCTAGAACCAAGATCTAAGGTCCGTGGTCAAGGCTTTTAGGTTCTTTTACCCAAGACCTAAGGTCCGTGGTCTAGGCTTTTAGGTTCTTATACCCAAGTCCTAAGGCCCTACACCAGGGTCTAGAACCAAGATCTAAGGTCCGTGGTCTAGGCTTTTAAGTTCTTATACCCAAGACCTAAGGCCCTACACCAGGGTCTAGAACCAAGATCTAAGGTCCGTGGTCTAGGCATTTAGGTTCTTATACCCAAGTCCTAAGGCCCTACACCAGGGTCTAGAACCAAGATCTGAGGTCCGTGATCTAGGCTTAGGGTTTTAAGCTCTGAGACCCAAGACCTAAGGCCTTGCACCGTTTTCTAGGCTTTTAAGTACTTAGACCCAAGGCCTAAGGCCCTACACCGTGGTCTAGTTTTTTTAAGCTCTTAGACCCAAGACTTAGGGCCATACACCGTGGTCTAGGCTTTTAAGCTCTTAGACCCAAGACCTAAGGCTCTACACCCTAGTCTAGGCTTTTAAGTACTTAGACCCAAGACCTAAGGCCCTACACCCTGGTCTAGGCTTTTAGGTTCTTATACCCAAGACCTAAGGCCCTACACCAGGGTCTAGAACCAAGACCTAAGGTCCGTGGTCTAGGCTTTTAGGTTCTTATAACAACATAAAAGGCCGATTTACCTCTTGGTATAGACGAAACAGTAATAGCTGCACACGGATTAAGACAAATACTGGACCACGGTGTATGGCCTTAGGTCTTGGGTCTAAACCGAGATGTAGGACCTTAGGTCTTGGGTCTAAGAACGTAAAGACCGACTTTAAGACGAGTATTAGACCATGGTGTAGGGTCTTAGATCTTGTGTCTAAGAAGTTAAAACCCGACTTTAAGACAAGTACTAGACCATGATGGGTTAAGGGTTGGGTCTAGACCATGGTGTAGGGCATTAGGTCTGGGGTCTAAGAGCTTAAGGACCGACTTCCCTCTAGCTATGGATGAAAAAACCACAACTGCACATGGCTTAAAACAAGTGTTAGACCATGGTGTAAAAGCACATGGTTTAAAACAAGTGTTAGACCATGGTGTAAAAGCTTAGGTCTCAGGTCTAAGAACATAAAAGGTCAATTTTCCTCTAGGTATAGACGAAACAGTAATAACTGCAAACGGCTTAAGAAGAGTACTAGGCCACGGTGTAGGGACTTAGGTCTTGGGTCTAGGCCATGGTGTATGGTATGAGGTTTTAGGTCTAGATCACGGTCTTGGGCCGAAGAACTTGTTGGCTGACTTTCCTCTAGGTATGGATGAAACAAATACAACTGCACACGGTTGAAGCCGAGTACTAGACCATGGTGTAAGGCCTTTAGTCTTAGGGTCTAGATCATGGTGTACGGCCTTAGGGCTTGGGTCTAGACCATGGGTGTGGTTCCTTCGGTCTTGAGTCTAAGAACCTAATGGCCTAGCCTAGAGCCTCAAGTCTTGGATCTAGACCCTGGTGTAGGGCCTTAGGTCTTGGGTATAAGAACCTAAGAGCCTAGACCACCGACCTTAGGTCTTGGTTCTAGACCCTGGTGTAGGGCCTTAGGTCTTGGGTCTAAGAACCTAATGGCCTAGCCCACAGGCCTCAAGTCTTGGATCTAGACCCTGGTGTAGGGCCTTAGTCCTTGGGTATAAGAACCTAAAAGTCTAGACCACCGACCTTAGGTCTTGGTTCTAGACCCTGGTGTAGGGCCTTAGGTCTTGGGTCTAAGAACCTAATGGCCTAGCCCACAGGCCTCAAGTCTTGGATCTAGACCCTGGTGTAGGGCCTTAGTCCTTGGGTATAAGAACCTAAAAGTCTAGACCACGGATCTTTGGTCTTGGTTCTAGACCCTGGTGTAGGACCTTAGTCATTGGGTATAAGAACCTAAAAGCCTAGACCACCGACCTTTGGTCTTGGTTCTAGACCCTGGTGTAGGGCCTTAGTCCTTGGGTATAAGAACCTAAAAGTCTAGACCACGGATCTTTGGTCTTGGTTCTAGACCCTGGTGTAGGACCTTAGTCATTGGGTATAAGAACCTAAAAGCCTAGACCACCGACCTTTGGTCTTGGTTCTAGACCCTGGTGTAGGGCCTTAGTCCTTGGGTATAAGAACCTAAAAGCCTAGACCACGGACCTTAGGTCTTGGTTCTAGACCCTGGTGTAGGGCCTTAGGTCTTGGGTATAAGAACCTAAAAGCCTAGACCAGGGTGTAGGGCCTTAGGTCTTGGGTCTAAGTACTTAAAAGCCTAGACTAGGGTGTAGGGCCTTAGGTCTTGGGTCTAAGAGCTTAAAAGCCTAGATCACGGTGTATGGCCCTAAGTCTTGGGTCTAAGAGCTTAAAAAACTAGACCACGGTGTAGGGCCTTAGGCCTTGGGTCTAAGTACTTAAAAGCCTAGAAAACGGTGCAAGGCCTTAGGTCTTGGGTCTCAGAGCTTAAAACCCTAAGCCTAGATCACGGACCTCAGATCTTGGTTCTAGACCCTGGTGTAGGGCCTTAGGACTTGGGTATAAGAACCTAAAAGCCTAGACCACGGACCTTAGATCTCGGTTCTAGACCATGGTGTGTGGCCTTAGATCTTGTGTAAAAGAACCTAAAAGCCTAGACCACGGACCTTAGATCTTGGTTCTAGACCCTGGTGTAGGGCCTTAGGTCTTGGGTATAAGAACTTAAAAGCCTAGACCACGGACCTTAGATCTTGGTTCTAGACCCTGGTGTAGGGCCTTAGGACTTGGGTATAAGAACCTAAAAGCCTAGACCACGGACCTTAGGTCTTGGGTAAAAGAACCTAAAAGCCTTGACCACGGACCTTAGATCTTGGTTCTAGACCCTGGTGTAGGGCTTAGGACTTGTGTATAAGAACCTAAAAGCCTAGACCACGGTATATTAGGTATTAGGTTTAGACCACAGTGTCTTTTCAGGGGGGTCGTGAAACGCGACCCCCTTGTAAGTGTTCAGGTCTTAACTCTATGGCCTCGGACGTGGGTCTAAGAACCTTAAAGTCTAGACTACGGTGTATAGCCTTAGGTCTTCGGTCAAGTCCATGTGTTAGGACCTTAGGTCTTGATTAAGATGGATGGAGGTTGGTCTTCAAATACTTCAATTTGAATCTGAAAACCATTTCTGGTCATGATTTTATAATCAAAGAAAAGAGACCTCATTGCCTAATGTTTGCTCAATTCATGGGGGCTGTGAATCGCGGCCCCCTTGTAGGTTTTTAGGTCTTAAGTCTAAGGCCTTGGGTCTTAGGAATTAGATCTTAGGTTTGAGGAATTAGTCTATTCTAAGGTGTTTGGACTTTGGACTCAGTGTAAGGCCTTAGGTTTAGATCTTAGGTCTAATTCATTAGTTCTAGGCTAATGGCTCATAGGTCACTTCAGCTGCTAGGTCTTAGGTCTTAAGTCTAAGGCCTCCCGGTCCTATTCACAGGTCAAAGCCTTAGCTGCTAGGTTTTAGGGCTTTGGACTCAGGTGCAAGGCCTTAGGCTTACATCTTAGTCCCAACACATTAGGTCTAGTCTGTTGTCTAATAGGCCTTATTCACAGGTCAAAGCCTTAGATGATAGGTTGTAGGGCTTTGGACTCGGGTGTAAGGCCTTAGTTTCAGATCATAGGTCCAACACATTAGGTCTAGGCTGTTGGCTAATAGGCCCTATTCACGGGTGGAATCCTTAGCTGCTAGGTTTTAGGGCTTTGGACTCGGGTGTAAGGCCTTAGGTTTAGATCATAGGTCCAACACATTAGGTCTAAGCCGGTGGCTAATAGGCCCTATTCTCAGGTCAAAGCCTTAGCTGCTAGGTTTTAGGGCTTTGGACTCAGGTGCAAGGCCTTAGGTTTACATCTTAGTCCCAACACATTAGGTCTAGGCTGTTGTCCAATAGGCCTTATTCACAGGTCAAAGCCTTAGATGATAGGTTGTAGGGCTTTGGACTCGGGTGTAAGGCCTTAGTTTCAGATCATAGGTCCAACACATTAGGTCTGGGCTGTTGGCTAATAGGCCCTATTCACGGGTGGAATCCTTAGCTGCTAGGTTTTAGGGCTTTGGACTCGGGTGTAAGGCCTTAGGTTTACATCTTAGTCCCAACACATTAGGTTTAGGCTGTTGGCTAATAGGCCCCATTCACAGGTCAAATCCTTAGATGCTAGGTTTTAGGGCTTTGGACTCAGGTGTAAGGCCTTGGGTTTACATCTTAGTGCCAACACATTAGGTTTAGGCTGTTGGCTAATTAGCACTATTCACAGGTCAAATCCTTAGCTGCTAGGTTTTAGGGCTTTGGACTCGGGTGTAAGGCCTTGGGTTTACATCTTAGTGCCAACACACTAGGTTTAGGGTGTTGGCTAATTAGCACTATTCACAGGTCAAATCCTTAGCTGCTAGGTTTTAGGACCTAAGTCTAAGGCCTTGGGTCTATGGAATTAGATCCTTGGTCTAAGGATTAATTTTTGTCCAATGCATTTGGTCTTAGGAACCATGTGTAAGGCCTTAGGTTTTAGGTCCAACACATTAGGCCTAAGCTGATGGCTAATAGGCCATATTCACAGGCCAAATCCTTAGCTGCTAGGTTTTAGGGCTTTGGACTCGGGTGTAAGGCCTTAGGTTTACATCTTAGTCCCAACACATTAGGTTTAGGCTGTTGGCTAATAGGCCCCATTCACAGGTCAAATCCTTAGATGCTAGGTTTTAGGGCTTTGGACTCAGGTGTAAGGCCTTGGGTTTACATCTTAGTGCCAACACATTAGGTTTAGGCTGTTGGCTAATTAGCACTATTCACAGGTCAAATCCTTAGCTGCTAGGTTTTAGGGCTTTGGACTCAGGTGTAAGGCCTTGGGTTTACATCTTAGTGCCAACACATTAGGTTTAGGGTGTTGGCTAATTAGCACTATTCACAGGTCAAATCCTTAGCTGCTAGGTTTTAGGACCTAAGTCTAAGGCCTTGGGTCTATGGAATTAGATCCTTGGTCTAAGGATTAATTTTTGTCCAATGCATTTGGTCTTAGGAACCATGTGTAAGGCCTTAGGTTTTAGGTCCAACACATTAGGCCTAAGCTGATGGCTAATAGGCCCTATTCACAGGCCAAATCCTTAGCTGCTAGGTTTTAGGGCTTTGGACTCGGGTGTAAGGCCTTAGGTTTAGATCAAAGGTCCAACACATTAGGTCTAGGCTGTTGGCTAATAGGCCCTAATCACAGGTCGAATCGTTAGCTGCTAGATTTTAGGGCTTTGGACTCAGTTGCAAGGCCTTAGGTTTACATCTTAGTCCCAACACATTAGGTTTAGGCTGTTGGCTAATAGGCCCTATTCACAGGTCGAATCGTTAGCTGCTAGGTTTTAGGGCTTTGGACTCAGTTGCAAGGTCTTAGGTTTACATCTTAGTCCCAACACATTAGGTTTAGGCTGTTGGCAAATAGGCCCTATTCACAGGTCAAATTCTTATTTGCTAGGTTTTAGGGCTTTGGACTCAGGTGCAAGGCCTTATGTTTACATGTTAGTCACAACACATTAGGTTTAGGCTGTTGGCTAATACCCCCCATTCACAGGCCAAATCCTTAGCTGCTAGGTTTTTGGGCTTTGCAGGACCATTTAAATACAATAGTCCCCACGCCGGATTATCCAAATACAATAGTCCCCACACCGGACTATCTAAATACAATAGTCCCCATGCCGGACTATCTAAATACAATAGTCCTTACACGGGACCATCTAAATACAATAGTCCCCATGTCGGACTATCTAAAATTCAATAGTCCTCACACCGGACTATCTAAAACTCAATAGTCCTCATGTAGGGCTATCTCAAATTCAATAGTACGCACACCGGACTATCTAAAATGTAGTAGTCCCCATGCCGGACTATCTAAAATTCAATAGTCCTCACACCGGACTATCTAAAATGTAATAGTCCTCACGCCGGACTATCTAAAATGTAATAGTCCTCACGCCGGACTATCTAAAATGCAATAGTCCCCATGCCGGACTATCTACATACAATAGTCCCCATGCCGGACTATCTACATACAATAGTCCCCATGCCGGACTATCTATGATTTTCTTACCTATATGAAATTCTATGTTCCCGAAAGCTGGAATGACAGGTTGACGAATAACTATATCAAACAACTGTTGAATTATAAGGGGAACTTCTATGTGTTGTACAACGGTAAAATAACACTTTCAGACAATAAATTCAAGTACAATATTGGGTTTAAGGTTGACAAATAAAAATAGTTTTTAAAAACATAATTTAAATACATTTTTGAAAATGGCCCGTTTAATTTATTTGATGTGGAAACCCGTTATGCATGCATTAGGAATCAATAATGGCTGAAAGCTACGGTTATTATTGCTTGACTGAAAACGCATTTGAACCGTACAACGGGTCTGCGGATGCAGCCGGATTGGATCTCAGAAGCGCGTATGATTATGTAGTACCAAAACGCGGTCAACAGTTGATAAAAACTGACTTGACTTTCAAATTCCCAGATGGGTGCTACGGGAGGATAGCGCCAAGATATGGCTTGGCTTTAAAACATTCTATAAGTGTAAATGCCGGGGTCATAGACCGGGACTATACTGGGAATGTCGGTGTTATCTTGATGAACAATTCCGATACCGATTTTCATGTGCGTCGTGGAGATAGGATTGCGCAGATCATATGCGAGTTGTATAAAAAACCACCTTGTATTCGAATAGACCAAGTTGAACAAACTGAACGGAAAGACGGCGGATTCGGAAGCACCGGTGTAAACTGATTAAAATTATAAAAAATGATGTTGGAAATCAAAATGTATCGAGATTTTTTTTTTCAGCCTCAGACTTAAAGTAACGGTGATTACCAAGCGCTCTTCCTTGTCATGTGACCTATTAAAATACACCATTTTGAAAAACTTGAAAATGGCTAAAATTAACCCGAAATCAGTTACAAACTGGCCCAGAACCAGTCAAATATGAGGTTTACGAGGGTTCGGTGAAGAGGACGCCTCGTACTTCCTTGGATTAAATTTCTGGATTAAATTTTTTTTGGATTAAATACACCATTTGAAAAACCTGAAAAATGGCTTAAATTAACCTGAAATCAGATACAAACTGGCCCAGAACCAGTCAAATATGAGGTTTACGTGGGTAGGTTAAGAGGGCGCCTCGTACTTCCCTCGTACTTCCTCGTACTTCCCTCGTACTTCCCTCGTACTTCCTAAAAACACCCTTGGCAAAACCTGAGAAAATGTTGTAAAATGTTGTAAATGGTTGTAATTAGCCTACAATCAGATAACAAACTGGCCCAAAACCAGTCAAAAATGAAGTTCTCGGAGGGTCAGAAATCGGAAGTACGAGGTGGCCCAGAAAGCCTGTTTCATATCTACTTGTGTTTATAATAATATGATAGTGTTATATTTGGAATCTTCATTTAATTTCAAAGAGAATGATACCAAACACGACGTAATTATGATAATATTTACATGAAAACGGCTTAACTTTGTTTTTGAGTCTAAACCGAATATCATACAGTATTGATCACAGGTTAATTACTGTATTGTAGTTGAAGACTGAATAAAATATTTATACCTAGTAGAGTAAATAATAATTAAGTGAAGTGTATTACGGAAGTATGCGTTAATTTAATTAGGTTTACAGTAATTGCAACTTAATAAAATTCCATTATTGCTTTCCAGTAGGCCTAAATGTTTACAATTTGTAATCACGAGTAACAAGAACGCATAATCTGCTGAAATAACCTCGAACTATTCTCTTTGTACATTAAACTATTCGTCAGAACCATTAGTCAGTCATGAGCGCTACTGCTTAAAACCTGTTTTTTTATTATTTTTGCATTATTTTTATTGAGAAAATGGAAGTATGGGGCCCTTATTAGACATAAGAAAAGTACTCAAAAGCGCGTCAACAGCCTGCAATGTTTCGAAACGAACCTTCATACGTATAAACGCTGAACTCAAATCAACATTACCAACACAAATAAAAAATTACCTTAAAGCTCCGGTCTACCTGAGCCCGAACAACAGTGCCGAATGCCGCCTCGCGCGGCCTTAGCGCTAGGCGAGTTTGATGGCTGCAGAGGTTTACGGGGATCGTGTTTTAAAATTAACCAATTAAGATAGATATTGACTCTTAACTTTTTATAAGTAAAAAAAAGGATCTAGTCGGCTATCTTTTTAGAATTTTTAAATAAAATTTCCAATTTCAGTTATAATTGTCTAAAATCATCTGTTTTTGAGTTTTATGAATGCAGAGGTTTACGGTGATCGTGTTTTAAAACTAAGCACTAAAGATAGAGATTCGCTGTTAACGTTTTATAAAAGTAGAAAAAGGATCTAGTCTGCTATCTTTTTAGAATAAAAAAAAAAAAATTATAATTCCAGCTATAACTGTCTAAAATTATCTGTTTTTCTCAATTTTTAACTGAAGTTTTCCATTAGTTTTGACGAAACTACCAAAATGAGATTACTAAAGTGTAACGAAGGATGTTTAGCACCGTTATTCTTCTTTCATATGACACCTTACCTTAAAGTTCTAGGCTGCATTTAGCAGAATATAACAGGATTCAAAAAACCCCTTACATGTGCATCTAGAAAAACAGATGATTTTAGACAATTATAACTGAATCTAGAAATTTTATTTAGAAATTTTATTTAGAAATTCTAAAACACAGAAGACAAGATCCGTCTTTGTACTTTTCGAAAAAATTAAGAGCCAATCTCTATCTTAATTAGTTATTTTTAAAACACGACTCCCGTAAACCTCTGCATCCATAAAACTCACGTAGCGCTACGGCCGTGGACGCGAGGCGGCATTCAGGCTCGGGTAGACCGGAGCCTTAAAACATATCCTTTCAGTTACAAAAACAATGTAGTGTTTATACTCATTTTTCTCAGAATTTTCTGCTAAAGACAAAAATGAAAATTTATTTGATTGGAAGTCATACATAAAAAAGTTAGCAGTTATGTATTGGCTGCAGTACTGCCATACCTGCGCGTGGGCATTGGGGTGTCGGGCCCGGGCGCTTGTGAGTGCGCGTCCGAGAGTCACCCTTCTTCTAAACCGTCAGGTGCCATGGCTGGGTGGACGGACTTTAAATCCCCTGATATTTTTAAAGGAACAGTGAAATTTGTTTAGACATTGGTAAGTGATCAAACTGTTTTTGTAAAGGAAAATTACCTTTTTAAATTTTTTTAGTAATACTCCATTTTTATTATAGTCATTAGACAATACGGATTTGATCATGTTTTTAAGTAACATCACCTCAACATTTTTTTACGGTGTCCTTTACCCTTGTAAAAACACGGAAAACATTCCTCAGCATTCTCCTGTTTTGGAGAGTGTTATTTTACAAATTGATTTTGTTGTAAAAATTGTTTTCTTATAAATTAAGTTTAGATCTTTGGTCTCTATACCTGATTTATCAGTAAAAAATATATGGTTCAGTAAAAAAATCTAAAAAGCAAGGAAATTTAATTACTTTGCGACGTCACTGAGAGTAATATTTTTATTTTCAAACTTTTAAGGTGTGAGAGGCCTTATAATGTATTCAATCAAACCTATTCAATAATTCAATAACATATTCAATCAAACGATTACCAAGTTGAAAATCGGTTGAAAAAACGGCGTCCGAAACAGGGGAATAAAATACCATGTCCAAAAGCCGTATGGTTATCATTGCCGATTGCGCTACAAGCCAAGCCTAAAGGTAAAACGTGCGTTTTATAAAAATTCACTCAGTAAATTATGAAACTGCGGTGGTAAAAGTTTGACCTGAGGCTTTTCTTTTAGTCTAGAAAATTGCTATTACTTTGCTAAATGTGTATATACAAATGCACATAGTAAAAAGTGTTTTATGAACATTCGTTTAGAGCTGAAAATGATGAAGCAGCGGAGGTAAAGAAATATTCACATTTCTTTCTCCTGCGTTCCCATTCGTCACTTTCTGCTAAAAAGACTTTTCAGTCGTCGAGTGCGCGTCTTTGCGCTGTCTGAGGCTTTGCGAAAACGCGTGATGCAGAAAAAAAGACAGAGCTGCTTTGAGCCGAGTGCCCGTCAGTATCGAGCGGCGGCGGCGGTCGGGTATGAAGCTGTTCGACACGTTCGCCACCCTCTCTGATTTATTTCTAATTAATTGTCTCAAAGGCTGACTTGAAGGAGATTTATTCTTTTAAGATAGACCTGGCTATGGATCACTTTCGTTCGAAAGTGTTTTTAAACTGTACATCAACCTTTCTTTAAACTAAATATATAATAATTTATCTTACTATCCACTGGTAGTACATTCATGAAAACTGTGATGAAACGTAGTCATGGCCACAAGGTTAAATTTAAGATACTAATTATTATTTTGTAATATAAAATGTTAATGAATTTACTCAGGGTTTGAGATTTTTCATGCACCAGAATACGTTTGTTCTAGAACCCGCCAGATGAAATTATATACGCAGAAAGTGTCAGTTTATCGATACTATACGTTCAAAACAAATTGTGTAGGCCATCTCTTTGGAAGTCATAAAACAACGGCAACATTAGCAAACCCTCCCGAAAACGCATCTAATTGATACAAAACCACTCAAATCAAGCCAAACAATCTGAGCACACTCCATCTTGCGTCTGTTGGTCCGATGTTTCAAATTATTCTTTGTTGCCGTCCAGTGCGCCGGTCACATGATTGATAGGCCTTTGTAAAACGTTTTAACTAGTAATGAAATGTTTTATCTCCATATTCGCTGATTGTTTCACCCTCTTTTAATTCCATTCGTTTGCCGGCGTTCAAACATTGTGGATTTAGTAAAAATGTATGTCATATTTATTCAATTGTCGCCACTTTACCGCGGGTTTTCGTTTGTGTCGATTTATTCTATTTGTGATTGAACTACTGAATTCATTTTTGATACGTTGGATTGGGTTTGAAATATTGGTGACTGACAGATTTGTGATCGAGTGTTTGTAGTTGTTTTTAACCAATCGCTTGGCAACTTGTATAACATCGGTTAGCTTGATTCTTTTCACGTAGAGATTCGGTATTTTGATATAAAAATAGTTATGTAACCACCTCATTTTTTGCAACTATCGGTGTTTAATTTTAACTAATTAATAGGCAAGCATGTTTCTATTCCTCCCTTTTCCTCAGCTTGTGTGCATCGTAGGAGAAATAAGCGCATACCGTTAGAAATGTATCGTTCTGTAGATGAGCAGAATCACATTATAATTAACATCGGTCCCCAGGGCTTATACCCCACAGGCTTTCAAAGGTTCAATGTTAACATTATGGAAGAAGATTAGGCTAATTCATTAAATCATTAGGCAGCTCTAAGTATAATACCAAATGCTAGCAAAACAGATGTTTCAGGTATTATCAAACCAATTGGATCCAAGTAACATTATCGTCGAATTTCGACCAGCAGGCGACCTCTAGTTTTCACAAATACGTAAATTTTTTTAATAAAAAGCTTACAGTATTAATTACTTTCAGTTCGTGACATTAACTTCAGTCAACGTTTGCAAAACGTTTGAAGGAAAATCAAAATATTAAAGTTCACTAAGAACAGAACTGTTATCAACGCTAATTTCTCCAAGAACAATCATTACGAATAAAAACCCGACCGAGCTGAGATGGTGGAATAAATCAAGCTATTATACGGGCCGGGAGAAAAATGTTTCTCGGAGTTTTTATCCATCAGAACAATACGGTTCTATTTTATCGTCTTCCCTCAATTGGACGAATAATTCAGTCACTGTATTATCGTTGTCTTTGTATTTTATCAGTAACAAGATTTGCAGACGTCATTATTTGCAGTGCTTTGAAAACCGTTGAAAGACGTTATATAAAGTAGATATAAATTGGAATAAATTTTGTATACAAAGGAAGTCGTTTAAATTGATATAACCTAATCTACTAAAATATAACTTCTGAATTTGTAATATTGTTACCTAAATTGTAGCTCACAAACTCCTTTAAGAAAATTTAAAGTTTCCATATAAAGAAATTTCACAAAAATAGTGAAAGTACTAAGTGAAGATACATGCTAAATTGTATCAAGATCTGGCAATTTTTTATTTTCGCCATAAACACCATGGATAACGATTACGTAGGTTTGCTAAAAATAGAGTGTTGTAAGTAAATGTATAAGTTTCACCACCCTATATGTTGTGAAGCCATTTTCCAGTTTTAATAAATCATATCAAACCAATAAATAAGCTACATATGTAAGGTTTTCTTTAATCCCACAAAAATAGCATGGTAAACATATTTTTTTGTTTTCTTTAAGTTAATGATCCGAAATGCTCAATTATTCAATTTCTTTTGTTTTATATATATATATATATATATATATATATATATATATATATATATATATATATATATAATTTTACTCAAGATTGACAAAAAATGCAAAAAGGACAAAACCCCAAGGGAAATTCTTGTAGGACAATTCGCTAAAACATGTCGGTAGGAAAAAAACGTACTATACAATTTTTTTTTACTACAGTACAGAAAATTTCTTTCATCCGGGTCGGCGGTATACGAAATACGCTTCATCAGAACTGATGGCCATGGATTTTTAACTTAAAATAATTATGTCGCAATATAGGCCTACTAACGAAAATTCTGGATGTCATACTGAACAAGCATCCAATTCCCTATAGTTTTATGGTACAGTGTAGATAGGTTTGGCGGTTTTGTGGATTAGTGGTAGAACACATCGTTACCCCTCCCCTCCAGGGGCGAAATTGACATTTCAGCGCGCTGACCGTGTCAACTGTCACGCTCGGTGCCGCTGGAGAGAGGAGCCCAGGAGCCCCCGCTCAGCGGACGGAGACCTTGAACACGTGACTTTCTCTGGTTACGCAACCGGCCGCGCCCCGCGTGGGCGTCGCGTTGTGGACGGCCCGGTTACGGTTACAGCCCCGGTTACACACGCGGTCACGTAACGCAATTGGGCCAGGCGGCCGTGCAGAGGCCGGGCTACATTGTACTGAGGCGAGCGACCTGAGGCAGCCAAGTTTGACCCACTGAATGGGTTAGTTTGATGGTGGGTCTTACGCAGATAAAATTTCATGAGGAGTTTAGTTTTCAAACTTTACTTACCTTAGAACACTACTTGACTTTTAGCTATACTTTTTTAAACATATTTTCGCTATGTTTCCTAGCAATTGACTGCTGTTCAGTTCAATCCTGCGATAGTGGTTTTGCAATCAAATTACAATTTAGCTGGCATATATACGTAAATATTGAAGCGATTAGGTGATAAACTGAACAGAAATCCATAAAAAAATAAAAACATCTAAACTGTGTCAGCTCTCAACCTATGGTTGATGATCAACTTTGTTATGATCAAACATATAGTAGCTCTCTCCTGTAGATCATTCTTGGAGGAAGGAAAATATATATCCAAGGCTCTAACGACTCGAAGATGGATTGGCCAGTAAAAGATAAAAAAGTACCTCAGAAGAAAACTCTGAAAGGTTTACAAGAAGGGAGAAATGCCCACAATGTTATGGCCCTTAAAAATTTTCCCTTCCCCATTTTTGTTGTATAGCATTTTTACAGATATTTCTTTACACCCTTCGAGACTTTCCCTCCATATTTAGGATCTCTAATTTGACTCATTCTGCCCCTCTACAAAGAATCAAGGAGCTAGGAATATAGTGCTCTTCTGGAATTGTTTTGGGGACGGTATTCTGCTTGTGAAACGTATGAAAACACAAATAGTTAGTGGCAAAAGTCTGACTAGAGATACTGTGTCTTAAACATCGGAAGGGATAATTTATTTGTTGTAAACAAAAATGATAATCGAATACAGCTTGACCGTATGTTTCAACAAATAAAATACGTATTACAGTATATTCAAAAAGGGCAGACCTATAAATATACTGCATTTTTATAATTGTGTAAACCATGAGATGTATATTTACAAAAAGTTTCCTACATTTACCTGCAGCCACATGCATTTGCCGACGTGATAATTAATTGCGGAATGTGGAAATTATGGAGTCTATTCCAGGATTAAATATGTGAAATAGATAATGAGTTTAATTAAATAAATTAATGAAAGCTTTGCGGATAATTCAAGCGAATGAATTGTTATTTGCTGGACCGTTACTCCAATTAACGACAGGTTCTAAATTAAATTGTGTATAGTGAGTTCTATAGCGGTATGGATTACTCTATATTGTAACAATCGAGGAATTAAAAAAAAGGGCTGGCCCTGCAAGGATGTTGTGGACTCAGCATGTGTGTATTACTGTTTTGTATAGGCCTACGGGTTTTAAAAAGTGCTTAAACAAATCATAAAGTTTGATTTTTTCGACCTAGTTTTTCCTAAGACTATTAAGTTATGTGTAAGCTCTAAATTACAAAAATCTACCTTCCGTTCTTTCTACAAGTATGAGTAGGCTATACTCGGATGTTCTCCGAAATTACGAAGAGGTCAGATTTTAATGTAAATTGGCTGTGTGAAGGCTGTAATCTTTGATTGGTTTTAGTAAGGTTAATTTGTTACAATAATGTAAAATATGCAAGAATATTCAACTTTCCTCAAATTTTACACCTGAAAAATTAAAAAGGAAACACTTTCCAGTGGACTCTTAAGTTAAAAACACTTATAAGGATGGGATTATTTGAACGTGCAGTTGCTAAAATGCAATGTTTCACTCTAAACAATCATATTCCACACCATCAAAAGTCTTAAAAGTTTGCACACCGTGCATGGTTGGCAACAGTCCCGGTTCCTTGTAAAACAATAAATATTTATCGCAACTGTCGGCGCACATCCGCCGCTGTAGTCACAGGGAGGAAGTGCTGATCTCGCCACACCATCTGCAGATACTCCAAGGTGAGGAGCGGCGGCCGAGCCAACAGCCGAACAGCCGCAGTCGCTGTAGTGTAGAGTATAGAGGAAGAGCTAGGTATACCACTCACAACATTCAACTATATACACCTGGAACGCTCACCCCTTTATCATAACCCGCAATGTGGCGGGAAACGGGTAGGCAAAAACTACAAAATTACAGATTTTTGCTGTGCGCACTCTGTAATTCACACGCTATTTTCTCCCTCATACAACTAATAAATAGATATTCAACCTTATATATTTTTAATCTGCATAAACTGCTATAATTCCAAAGGTTTAAAAATATTTGCATATATTAAATATTATAAAAGTATACAAATTTCAAAAAATAGTTTTGAAAACGTGACATCAAAAGGTTTATAAGCGAGAAATATTTATTATTTTGGGCCAGGAAAATAATTATAGAGGCAAAGTTTTATTATAGATGATTTTAAAAAGTTACATTCAAAATTGTTTTCGTAATTTTTTTGTTTTTCTAATAATTGAGCATGAATTGTTCATCACCAAATGTAGAGTGTAGGATGACTGTGAAGTTTTTAGCTAATTAGTTAGTCATTAATTATTAAACCAACAAGAGTAGCAGCCGAGGCCAGTTCAAAATAATCCAATCAAGTTCAAATTGGAAAATCTCTCATGGGGCGCCGAATGTTCTATGATGTATTGATGCTGTATTTGGTATTTGAAATTCTACAACATTGGCACCTATATAGCATTAATTTGAGATGGGATCAAGAGACATACTTTTGAGTTATGAGAGGTAAAATTGCGAATTTGGTTTATGTGTGAAGAAAAATTAAGTATCTTTATTGTCTTTGCATTATGAATCAGGCAAATAAATGTCTACATTTTGAAAGATTAAAGTGTAGTATATATAATTGTTCTGGTTAGAAACCTCCCCCATCACCAATTATAATAAATTCCACCTTCAACCCATAAAACATTTTGATACTGTATTACATTTTCTTGTCTTATCAACCGAACGATCCTTCAGTGAGACGAGTTTCGGAAATGAAGGTGAGAAATGCAGGGTGTCAGCGAAGAGAGGCATTTGCGCCGAACCTCGCAGCAAATGCGTCGCCATTTATATACAAGGCTGTAAAAAGTTAACAGAGAACATTTCTTATACCGGTGATCTGTATTCATCGCCGGTCGCGGGGTCGGGTGGAAACAGACGTTGGTGGCGATAGAATACAGCACTCTGGCACAAGGCTAT
>CM061531.1:213859024-213939356 GCA_030545055.2 Neoaliturus tenellus
GAAAACGCATCTAATTGATACAAAACCACTCAAATCAAGCCAAACAATCTGAGCACACTCCATCTTGCGTCTGTTGGTGATTTTAAACCCAACAATCGTCGGTGGTCTGATGTTTCAAATTATTCTTTGTTGCCGTCCAGTGCGCCGGTCACATGATTGATAGGCCTTTGTAAAACGTTTTAACTAGTAATGAAATGTTTTATCTCCATATTCGCTGATTGTTTCACCCTCTTTTAATTCCATTCGTTTGCCGGCGTTCAAACATTGTGGATTTAGTAAAAATGTATGTCATATTTATTCAATTGTCGCTACTTTACCGCGGGTTTTCGTTTGTGTCGATTTATTCTATTTGTGATTGAACTACTGAATTCATTTTTGATACGTTGGATTGGGTTTGGAATATTGGTGACTGACAGATTTGTGATCGAGTGTTTGTAGTGGTTTTTAACCAATCGCTTGGCAACTTCTATAACATCGGCTAGCTTGATTCTTTTCACATAGAGATTCGGTATTTTGATATAAAAATTGTTATGTAAGCACCTCATTTTTTTGCAACTATCGGTGTTTAATTTTCACTAATTAATAGGCAAGCATGTTTCTATTCCTCCCTTTTCCTCAGCTTGTGTGCATCGTAGGAGAAATCCACGCATACCGTTAGAAATGTATCGTTCTGTAGATGAGCAGAATCACATTATAATTAACATCGGTCCCCAGGGCTTATACCCCACAGGCTTTCAAAGGTTCAATGTTAACATTATGGAAGAAGATTAGGCTAATTCATTAAATCATTAGGCAGCTCTAAGTATAATACCAAATGCTAGCAAAACAGATGTTTCAGGTATAAAATATTATCAAACCAATTGGATCCAAGTAACATTATCGTCGAATTTCGACCAGCAGGCGACCTCTAGTTTTCACAAATACGTAAATTTTTTAATAAAAAGCTTACAGTATTAATTACTTTCAGTTCGTGACATTAACTTCATAGTCAACGTTTGCAAAACGTTTGAAGGAAAATCAAAATATTAAAGTTCACTAAGAACTGTTATCAACGCTAATTTCTCCAAGAACAATCATTACGAATAAAAACCCGACCGAGCTGAGATGGTGGAATAAATCAAGCTATTATACGGGCCGGGAGAAAAATGTTTCTCGGAGTTTTTATCCATCAGAACAATACGGTTCTATTTTATCGTCTTCCCTCAATTGGACGAATAATTCAGTCACTGTATTATCGTTGTCTTTGTATTTTATCAGTAACAAGATTTGCAGACGTCATTATTTGCAGTGCTTTGAAAACCGTTGAAAGACGTTATATAAAGTAGATATAAATTGGAATAAATTTTGTATACAAAGGAAGTCGTTTAAATTGATATAACCTAATCTACTAAAATATAACTTCTGAATTTGTAATATGGTTACCTAAATTGTAGCTCACAAACTCCTTTAAGAAAATTTAAAGTTTCCATATAAAGAAATTTCACAAAAATAGTGAAAGTACTAAGTGAAGATACATGCTAAATTGTATCAAGATCTGGCAATTTTTTTATTTTCGCCATAAACACCATGGATAACGATTACGTAGGTTTGCTAAAAATAGAGTGTTGTAAGTAAATGTATAAGTTTCACCACCCTATGTTGTGAAGCCATTTTCCAGTTTTAATAAATCATATCAAACCAATAAATAAGCTACATATGTAAGGTTTTCTTTAATCCCACAAAAATAGCAAGGTAAACATATTTTTTTGTTTTCTTTAAGTTAATGATCCGAAATGCTCAATTATTCAATTTCTTGTGTTTTATATATATATATATATATATATATATATATATATATATATATATAATTTTACTCAAGATTGACAAAAAATGCAAAAAGGACAAAACCCCAAGGGAAATTCTTGTAGGACAATTCGCTAAAACATGTCGGTAAGAAAAAAACGTATTATACAATTTTTTTTTACTACAGTACAGAAAATTTCTTTCATCCGGGTCGGCGGTATACGAAATACGCTTCATCAGAACTGATGGCCATGGATTTTTAACTTAAAATAATTATGTCGCAATATAGGCCTACTAACGAAAATCCTGGATGTCATACTGAACAAGCATCCAATTCCCTATAGTTTTATGGTACAGTGTAGATAGGTTTGGCGGTTTTGTGGATTAGTGGTAGAACACATCGTTACCCCTCCCCTCCATGGGCGACATTGACATTTCAGCGCGCTGACCGTGTCAACTGTCACGCTCGGTGCCGCTGGAGAGAGGAGCCCAGGAGCCCCCGCTCAGCGGACGGAGACCTTGAACACGTGACTTTCTCTGGTTACGCAACCGGCCGCGCCCCGCGTGGGCGTCGCGTCGTGGACGGCCCGGTTACGGTTACAGCCCCGGTTACACACGCGGTCACGTAACGCAATTGGGCCAGGCGGCCGTGCAGAGGCCGGGCTACATTGTACTGAGGCGAGCGACCTGAGGCAGTAAAGTTTGACCCACTGAATGGGTTAGTTTGATGGTGGTCTTACGCAGATAAAATTTCATGATGAGTTTAGTTTTCAAACTTTACTTACCTTAGAACACTTGACTTTTAGCTATACTTTTTTAAACATATTTTCGCTATGTTTCCGAGCGATTGACTGCTGTTGAGTTCAATCATGCGATAGTGGTTTTGCAATCAAATTACAATTTAGCTAGCATATATACGTAAATATTGAAGCGATTAGGTGATAAACTGAACAGTAATCCATAAAAAAATAAAAACATCTAAACTGTGTCAGCTCTCAACCTATGGTTAATGATCAACTTTGTTATGATCAAACATATAGTAGCTATCTCCTCCTGTAGATCATTCTTGGAGGAAGGAAAATATATATCCAAGGCTCTAACGACTCGAAGATGGATTGGTCAGTAAAAGATAAAAAAGTACCTCAGCAGAAAACTCTGAAAGGTTTAGGCTACAAGAAGGGAGAAATGCCCACAATGTTATGGCCCTTAAAAATTTTCCTTTCCCCATTTTTGTTGTATAGCATTTTTACAGATATTTCTTTACACCCTTCGAGACTTTCCCTCCATACTTAGGATCTCTAATTTGACTCATTCTGCCCCTCTACAAAGAATCAAGGAGCTAGGAATATAGTGCTCTTCTGGAATTGTTTTGGGGACGGTATTCTGCTTGTGAAACGTATGAAAACACAAATAGTTAGTGGCAAAAGTCTGACTAGAGATACCGTGTCTTAAAACATCGGAAGGGATAATTTATTTGTTGTAAACAAGAATGATAATCGAATTCAGCTTGACCGTATGTTTCAACAAATAAAATACGTATTACAGTATATTCAAAAAGGGCAGACCTATAAATATACTGCATTTTCATAATTGTGTAAACCATGAGATGTAGGCTATATTTACAAAAAGTTTCCTACATTTACCTGAAGCCACATACATTTGCCGACGTGATAATTAATTGCGGAATGTGGAAATTATGGAGTCTATTCCAGGATTAAATATGTGGAATAGATAATGAGTTTAATTAAATAAATTAATGAAAGCTTTGCGGATAATTCAAGCGAATGAATTGTTATTTGCTGGACCGTTACTCCAATTAACGACAGGTTCTAAATTAAATTGTGTATAGTGAGTTCTATAGCGGTATGGATTACTGTATATGGTAACAATCGAGGAATGAAAAAGGGCTGGCCCTGCAAGGATGTTGTGGACTCAGCATGTGTTTATTTCTGTTTTGTATAGGCCTACGGGTTTTAAAAAGTGCTTAAACAAATCATAAAGTTTGATTTTTTCGACCTAGTTTTTCCTAAGACTATTATGTGTAAGCTATAAATTACAAAAATCTACCTTCCGTTCTTTCTATAAGTATGAGTAGGCCTATACTCGGATGTTCTCCGAAATTACGAAGAGGTCAGATTTTAATGTAAATAGGCTCTGTCAAGGCTGTAATCTTTGATTGGTTTTAGTAAGGTTAATTTGTTACAATAATGTAAAATATGCAAGAATCTTCGACTTTACAGTAATTTTACACCTGAAAATTAAAAAGGAAGCACTTTCCAGTGGACTCTTTAAGTTAAAAACGCTCATAAGGATGGGATCATTTGAACGTGCAGTTGCCAAAATGCAACGTTTCACTCACTCTTAACAATCTTATTCCACACCATCAAAAGTCTTAAAAGTTTGGACATGCACTGAAAGAATATAACTTCAACCAAGTCTAGGTTAAACGCCTTTTGGTTGATACTAACCAAGTAATTGGTAGCTCTTTACTATTTATACATATTTAAAAACAACCCACTGAATTTGGTCAAAACATAGGCGATTGACTTTAACAAAATAATTAATAGTTGCCAACCAAGTAAATTGCTTCAATAAATAAGGTGGTTGATTTTAGCCGATCGGAACGGTAATTAACAACGCTGAATCATCTGGGTAGCTCGTAACCTAATAAGTTTGTTGTTAATATCTACCTAATGTTAGTAGAAAATACCTAACAATCTAGTTGAAAACAACAAGCAACAAATAATTGGTTGAATTTTACCAACTGTCACAGGTTGTTAATAAACCTTTTTTCATAAACTATAAAATGGTTAACAGTAACCAACAGGTTAAATACCAAGTATGTTTGTTAGTTGCGACATATTAAGCGGTAAAATCGTGAGTGATTGGGTAAAAATTACCAATTGGTAACATGTTGTCAACAATAACTTTTTCAAATTCTAACGGCAGGCTCCATTTCGTATTTCGTCAGTCTCTCTCTATTCCTTTGCAGCTATGCATGCAGATCGCGTCTCCCGTGTAAAGTGTTGAGGTAAGGCAGTTAATTATTGTTGATTTTGAAAGTTTTTAATTCAAGTTTTGTAATTTTAAATTCATAGGCCAACTTACTAGGCCTACCTCCTTCAATCAAACCAAGTCAGAAACACCTAGGGCTTACTCTGAAATTATTAATTAGGCCTAATTACTTCTTGATTTTACAATAGTTTGGATGCTACTACATTATTCAATTTTCTCCTCTTAAAGAATATGTTTTATTTTTGGTAGAGTCAGATTACCGAACGCACTTTATAAGTTTTAAATGGAATTTAAAATAGTTTTCAATACTGATTATTTTCTTTCATTATTTTACTTAAAGCCTAGAGGTAAATATTGTTTGCTAAGATAAATAAAAACTATTTTGATTCTTGAATAATACACTAATCTACCATTTTAAGATATTTTTGGCTGTAAGGGGAAGGCTTAATTTTATTTGAACGTGTGGGTCTGGGTCTGGGCCAACTGAGAAAGGTTTGAATTTTTTTAAACATCTTAACTTGACATAGGGACTTAGGACCAATAACCTTTTATAGTTCGTATGCCCTCAAATTTTTATAAAACATAAACATATTGTATAACCTCATCAAAATTACTTTACCTACAAAACCAACTAAGTTTAAATCGAATGCATTCTTAACTACAAATAGTGCAACGTCCCTTTATTCTGTCAGGAGGGAATTAAAATATTCATCAGTTTCCTCGCTCAGTGTAACTTGCATTTTGCCTAACAAAATTACAAAACTTGAAGTAATAACTTAAACAATCAACAAAAATAAACTGCCTGTCCTCAAGTATAGTACCCACCTACCCACTAGATTGGTACCAACCTACCAAGTAGGTTGATACCAGGGACTAAGTAGATTGGTACCCACCAACCAAGTAGATTGGTACCCACCAACCGAGTAGATTAGTACCTATCTACCGAGTAGATAGGTACCATTCTACCAAGTAGTTGGTTCGCATTTACCGTGTATAGTGGTTTCTCCTAACCGAGTGGTTTCTCCTAACCAACAACTAACCGAGTATGATAGTTATTTTTAATGGAGAGAGTTAGTTATTTTGCACCGATTTAATAGGTTATTCTCTACTAAATGTTTTAATTAATTTACTTGGTTAGGTTTTACACACGCCAATAGGTTAGTCATTTGACCAAGTACAGTTAGTTATATTTAACCATGATATTTAACCAACTTCAGTCGGTTGTGGCAACCTTTTAAACCGGTCGGTGCTATAGTAACACTTTTAATCTGTTACAGGTAAATAATTTTTTGGTTAAAATCAACCATCTGGTTTTCTCAGTGTGGTGCAAAGACATGGTTGGCAACAGTCCCGGTTCCTTGTAAAACAATAAATATTTATCGCAACTGTCGGCGCACATCCGCCGCTGTAGTCACAGGGAGGAAGTGCTGATCTCGCCACACCATCTGCGGATCCTCCAAGGTGAGCCAACAGCCGAACAACCGCAGTCGCTGTAGTATAGAGCAGGACTGGTAGTATAGAGTATAGAGGAAGAAGCAGCACTCACGCCTTAGAACTCTAGGCCTATATAGATACCGTATATACATACACCTGGAACGCTCACACCTTTATCATAACCCGCAATCTGGCGGAAAATGGGTAGGCTAAAACGACAAAATTACTGATTTTTGCAGTGCGCACGCTGTCATTCACACGCTATTTTCTCCCTCATACAACCAATAAATAGATATTCAACCTTACATATTTTTAATCTGCATAAACTGCTAATTCCAAAGGTATAACAATATTTGCATATATTAAATATTAATAGTATACAAATTTAAAAAAAATAGTTTTGAAAACGTGACTACAAAAGGTTTATAAGCGAGAAATATTTATTATTTTGGGCCAGGAACAAACTTATAGAGGCAAAGTTTCACTTAACAAGATGATTTAAAAGTTTACATTAAGAATTGTTTTTGTACATTTTTAGTTTGTTTAATAATCGAGCATGAATTGTTCACCAAATGACCTGATGACACAGAGTCAACTTCACAGAGTGTAGGATGTGAAGTTTTTAGCTCAATAGTTTGTCATTAATTATTAAACCAACAATAGTAGCAGCCGAGACCAGTTCTGAAAATCATCCAATCAAATTCCAATTGGATAATCTGTCATGGGGCGAATGTTCTATGCTGTATTGCTTCTGCATTTGGTACTTTGCAATTCTACAACATTGGCACCTATATAACATTCATTTGAGATGAAATAAAGAGAGACATATTTTTGAGTTATGTGAGGTACAATTGCGAATTTGGTTTATGTGTGAAGAAAAATTAAGTATCTTTATTGTCTTTGCATTATGAATCAGGCAAATAAATGTCTACATTTTGAAAGATTAAAGTGTAGTATATATAATTGTTCTGGTTAGAAACCTCCCCCCATCACCAATTATAATAAATTCCTCCTCCAACCCATAAAACATTTTGATACTGTATTACATTTTCTTGTCTTATCAACCGAACGATCCTTCAGTGAGACGAGTTTCGGAAATGAAGGTGAGAAATGCAGGGTGTCAGCGAAGAGAGGCATTTGCGCCGACCCTCGCAGCAAATGCGTCGCCATTTATATACAAGGCTGTAAAAAGTTAACAGAGAACATTTCTTATACCGGCGATCTGTATTCATCGCCGGTCGAGGGGTCGGGTGGAAACAGACGTTGGTGGCGATAGAATACAGCACAACACAGCTCTCGGACCCAAGCTATCACATACACACATGCACATCGTCAGTGCCAATAGTAGTGCAGTTCCGAATAGAGCTATGCTCTTACACTTTTTCAAGCCTTTTCATCATTACATGTAAGGTTCAGTAAACATAATTCGGCTTGTAGGCAAACTTATAAAGTTGTACAATAATTCTTATTTATATTATTTAATGCATTAATAAAAAATAAGTTACATGTAATAAAAAAAATGCCGATGCAATACACTCTAAAAAAATAGTTTGAATAGACAGACATACGAATCTAAGTCGTTACTTATATCTAATGTTCATAATGTATGTTCAAAATTAAGCCAGGAAATATTGCTTTAAAACAATATTTTAGAGCACCCTGCTAAGTAATTTTAGAAATCTATAACGAACTATAAGGGTAAATAACAAACTTCTTTAGTAATTTGTCAAATATTTCCAATGAATAACCATGATAAAGTTTGTAAATCTATATCAAAGAAATACAATTAAATGCAATAATGAATAATTCCCAATGTTATTAATCCATAAAACAATATTTAATCAAGATCGGGTTAACTTTAGAAACGATAAAATTTTAAATTACATCCTCAAAGCTTTCAGCGGAGACTTCGCGCTTTATGGCGAAAATAAAAGCGTGGCTGTAAACTTTTAATGAATTGAATCTTAAGAATTGACGGCCATCAAAACGGTTATTGTATTTCAAAATTAAAGATTAACTGTAGTCTTAAAGAATGTCTATTGCATTCCTCAATCATCATTAAGTGTTATGGTTATACTTTTCCGTTTGATGGTGATTGCGCAATTTTTTTCAACCACATTAAATCACAAAAACAATTCCTTCTATCCCAAGTTTAACTTGATCCAAAATGAATACTCCTTCATCCCGAAGCTCTCCATCAATCTCTCCCGAGCCGGTCCACCGTAGCGATGTGTCATTTATCCCAAGTCAAATGAGAATGAATAACGGCCCAAGTTGCTGAACTTGTAGACCGTGACGTTGCTCCTACGTCACTCGTGTCTTGGTGACGTAACTTTGGTACGTCCTGACGAAAATCTCTGCTACTCTTTGTTACTCCGTGGCGCAACTGCGACCTTTCTGCGCACAGGATCCAGTTGCTCTTTGCTCGTTCGCCTTTCACTGATGACACAGCGACATGGTTGTGTGCTCTAGTGTATGTAGTGTAGTGTCGTAGGACGCCGCGCCGCACCGCCCGCGCACATCACCATAGAGCGCCCTCCCGCTGGGAAATAAACATTAACCTGATTACAAAGTATAATGCGGGGCTGCGGAGGAGTGAAAGTGTTGCGAAACTATCCAGGATTACTTTACTTACTTACGACATTGCGTCACTTTACTTTCGCATCGGTAATGATCCACAATTTGGCTTAATATTTTTACTTACTAGCCATCAATTGGGAGTTTAACTCCGATACACTATTTAAAAATGATCCTGTTTTTATGAGCCTTACTTAAACTATCGCACATTTACGCAAACTATACAATAGATTTTATTATAAATTTTAATACTGTATAGACTTGTTAATACGCCCAAATCTTATTCATCTATAGTGGATCTTAAGTTATCCTATGATAATTTTCATTTGACCGAAAAAGGACTCAAATTAATTAATTTCATAAGCAAACATAATGTATAAACACCAACAACGCTGATCGCCTCTGGCAGTGCTAGTGCTGTGATGTTATTATATCCAGATTGGCCGGGAATTACCGTACAGCAACCCACTTTGCATGGATCATCAGCATACCGTATGTTAATCCGAACCTGGCTGTGCCGTGTATGGCGGCAGAAACAAAGCAAATACTCTACACCGCTGCAAATATACAATCTCCTCGTTATAAGCTCCACTTGGTTGTGTTATGCCTACTGATTCGCTGTCTGTCTTGTTGTGAATACACATTTATTCTTTTCTTGCATTTTTAAGGAATTAATTGCACAATTACCTTTTTTGGACGTGATTGGAATGTCCCACTTTGACTCTCCCTATCTAAACTGTCGGTGAAACTTGATTATGACCATTTATAAAGGTCTAGGCCCCTGAGGTCTATGATGCTGAATCAGACATGTTTACATGTTTTTAATTTATCAGATAAATTACGAATATTTCATATATTAAATCACAAATTAAATTTTCTAATTTGTTTTAGGCTTGTATTATTAAACACAGTAAGGCATACATAAAATATCTCCCTCTGCAAAAAAATAAAAAGTAAAATGACATTTTTTAGTTAATTTGGTGATAATTGTAATCCTTTAACTTTAATTAAAATATTAATCATCATTAAGTAATTAGAGGGAAAAATTATAAAAACTATTCTTTCAAACTAATGGATTGCATGGGCGCTTAGGAAACTTAAGTATTTGTTAAAAACAAATGAAGATTTGTTTGCATATGAAATACTGTGCGTTATAGCAAAGCTGGCACTGTGCCTACTGTTGTTACAATTTCGACGGCTGTTGTCGGCAAAATATGAAATGGAGACTTTCTATACGGTAGGCCTACCTAGGCATTCTATACAATGCCAGGGTGTTTTAGACAAAGTATGAAATACTAGGTGTAAACTTTTATATATTTATTCACATGGCTTAAAGGCATTGAATATAATGACTAGGTACTGTTTTTTTGTAAAATACCTACGGTTATCTAGGTAAAGAATTAAATGAAAAAATTTTATAAACAGAACAAGATTAATATACAAAATAAGAAGTAATGAAAAACGTAAAGGGAATGCGTACCTGCATTACCTGATGCAAATCATCCGCAACATATATGTCACAATTTTTCGATTGCCAATCCATTTTGACTTTGATCCCATCACTACTAAAAATCGAGCGATTAGCTTGGGAACCTTCTGACATTCCTTTCCTACCAGTCATCAGTTTTTACCGACCTCCACAGCACACATGTGCAAGTGCTCACAGCTGCACATGTGATGCAATGACAGGGAAGCAGAACCGTTGCATTGTTGCACATTGCACATGCAGTTGTATGCTAAGGCCACGCGCGTCACCGGCCTTGTAGTACTATAGGAAGTGCATCCTTGAGATCCGCACACACTACACTGTGTGTACGACACGCGCGTTCTCCTTTGTTTGCCTGCTCGGCCGAACGGAAGCTGATCGCTCATTCGTGTCGTCGTGTGGTGCTAGATGTTTGTTGGCATTATCTGGTTCAGTACCGGTTGTAAATTGTTCGGTGTTGGGTAATTCTTATCGCTGGATGGTTCGAAATCACTCAATGTATGTACGAGAGAATTGTTCCTTACGAAATGTTTGAGTCTTGATTTGTTAGTGGGATTCGGTGTTTTCTAGTACGGTATGAGTTCTGGTTACGACTTATGGATTTAATGCTTTGTATTTCTAGCAGTTCTTTAAGTGATCCTCATTGATAAATAAACGGTATCAGATAACTGACACATACTTTCTCCCAAGAATATGAAAAGGTTTTAAAAGCCTAAAAACATTAATGTCTTGATGGCTCAGTTGGATAGCCACCAGGTGACCAGCACGAGTTTTTGCATCCAAAAATTGAGTTTTTAACACATTTTGCTCTATAACTTTTGAACGCGCATTTTCCCGGAGATGCGGGTGGTGTCATTTCATTCAGCATTTTAATCTTAATAAACCACAAAATTTTAATCAAAATCGTTAGAGCCATTTTTGAGAAATTTTGATTTTTCACGTTTTTTGGGGGTTTTGGGGGGTAAACTACCCTTAAAAATCAAAAATTCAAAAAATAAAAAAAAAAACGCCTGGAATTATAGTAGATTTGGACCTATGTACCAAATTTCATTAAAACGGACCATTAGGGCGTTCTTTAGCTCTGTTTACATCCTGACACACACACACGCACTTCCACACAGACATCACTCTGAAACCCCCTTTTTTGGGCTCAGAGGGCACTAAAACGGATAAATTTACCAACGAATCAAATTTTAAAATGTTGACGAAACCAATACTTTCTCAATATATACATTTATAGGGGGATAGGGAGCTCCAAAATGGATATATACATCATCAAACTAATGCGAAAATTTTTACGAAAACAATACTTTCTCCATATACTATGGTATAGGGGGAGAAAGTAAAATTGGCCCAGTACATTTATTGTACATTAAAAGAAACTCATCCAAAACTTTTAATGGATCTCTTTCATAATTTTACCACGCAAACGCAATGAGTTAGTCCATTAGTGTTTTATTTAAGATTATATACGCGTTTTTAGATCTGGGAACAAGTTGTACCTTCAGCCCCACACACTATGCGCCCCGACGAACCTTTATCCCCATATTTTTCTACATTGCTTATCGGTGCGGTGCGCGCTCAGAATGGCCGGGTGGCCCGTGAATGTTTTATCACTCCCTCTCTCGTTGTTGTCAGTTTGTGTGATTTCCTTCTGCGCTTCCAAGAAATTTGTTTCATTTGACAGCTCGCTCAATGGTTACACCGTGATTCACTCTAGCTTACTCTACTGTTAGTTTTTTTTAAATTTAATATTCTGCTTGTTCCCTTCTGTCAAAAAGTATTTGAAGCCCTCGCCGTTGTGTGACGCGCTAAATCTAAATTAATCCAACATTACAAAGTAGTAAGGTAGTATAGTCTATAATAGAGGCGATATGTTGCCTGCTAGGGGTAGGGATATACCAAATCGGCCACATAATAATATATTATTTAATGTAAACAATTTAACAAGCACTGCTTGTAAATCCACACCGAAGGTCAGACAACCAAATTGTTGGCAGAAATCCCTCAGCATACTGCGTCATACTCTATGCACCGACCTCGCCGCTCGCAGCCCCACAGTTCGTGTTGCTCCCAAAGTTGCCCCCACCCCCACACTACAATCCCCGACACATGTCCGGAACTTGTTTGCTTGTTCACATTGTTATAGGCAAACGTGTCAGCCTGTTGTGTTAACTTTACAATGTTTACTCCATTTTTGTAATTTTAGGTCTCTATAGGGGGCTGAGTTGATGTTAATTTTTATTTTTAGCTGTAAATTAATTAGATACGAATTAATATTACTACTGTACATTGTTTTAACTATTTTCTTTTTTGTTATAGGTGAGTACCTACTTCATTGGTCTCAGTTCCATGGAACCAGTTAATAGAAGGTAAACTATATAAGCTACATTGGGCTTAACTATCTTGTAGCTTTAAAATCAGTATCAGTTAATATTTTACTTAAAAATAATTAATAAAAAAATTGACATTAGCCTATAATTGGACTAAAATTAACTCATTGGTTATTGTCCTAGTTACGAATAAAAGTGACAACAAAGACGCATTTCTTCAAAACATTTCGAGAAATTGAATTCTAGTTTCTTGTTTGGATTACTATCTTAGGAAGAGCGAAAAATTCAATAGTAAAAATCGTATAACCCTGATGATTATGCCTCTAGATTTTTTTTAAGCTAGCGCTTATGTAGGGCCTAGTAAGCAGATATATACAATATGATACTATATATACATATATACAATAACATAAAATTTGTCTGTGGGTGTCCAGACGACGTAATAGGTGCCTGATATGGTGTCTACAGTTGACGAACGCCGCCTCTAGTGAGCGCATCCTTCGCCGCCGTGTCAACATTGTCATAATCGCCGCGATGACCGTCATCTCTGTCGCAGCACCCTGGACAAAGCGGACCGGAAGTGCTCACTCGATTGGCTTCCTTCCGCCGCCGCGCCGGGGAGGATCCGGTTCTGTAATGGAGCTTCTGCTTCCTCCCTCTCTCTCTCTTAAATGTCAATTGTTTGAAACTGATATACGGACGTTGCGTCGGCCGCGGCCGGCTGGGCTACCGGACGCGACGAGCGGCGCGGCGCCACGGTGGCTGGTTTTGGCGGCAAAGGTCGTCCGGCCCGGGCCATCGCGGCGAGTGGACCGGCTGTGCAGCTTCCAGCTATTACATACAAACGCGCGTCAATTTATTTTTTAACTGCCATTTAGAGGGACAGAATTTTAGCTAAAATGATAGGTACAGTCCCAATTTTCAGTGTTTTAACATGGCACCCCTGATTCTGTGAGGGAGTTTCCCCTTAAAGTTAAGAAAATTGACAGTAATATGTAGGCCTACGTGTACTCGTACCTCTAGAGTAAAACCCACTGTCTCCGACATTTAAGCTCACGCGACTAGCCAAACTGAGCGAAAGAACCGACAACAGGTCGACTATTTTACAGAACAGGCCTCAGTTTGATCACGCCGGTATAATTAACTCAATTTCATCAGTCCAAATCTCGCATCCAAACGGTCAGTTTTTACTTACCTAGACGTCAAACTTATTGAATAATATTTATGGAATACGAATGGTTTCGCTCTCATTGGTGAATGTCCATACGTCAATTAATTACAATACGATTGCGGTTTATCAAACATGTGTAAAGTGCATGACGTACATCGCCACCAGAGTGCAGCACGGCGCAGTACAGTCTTGCACTGACTGGATGGTTTGTCGCGCAGGCACAGCGTGGTCGGCGGTCGGCGCACGCCGTGTGGGAGATGTTGCCGTACAAGGCGATGACCTTTGGTGCCGACCGCGCGGCCAGTACCCGACAATGGAGCGCGGTACTATATAAAATGCTTGCGGTCGCGCTCTCGTGCCTTGTACAGCAGATTTACACTGTCGCTCTCGCGCTGTGCTGTCGTCGTGTCGGCGGTTAACCTTGTAAACGAACCTCGCCGGATACATTCCATTGTTAAAATACAATCTTGTCCATATCTGAGGGCACTGTGGGGGTTCAATCGATTCTAGACGATGGAGTATTACAAAAGGATAAACAACGCTGCAAAGGGTTATATTATATCCAATTCTTTTCTCTTGCCAAATGCATTCCAGTAAAAATACACCCTCAAAATGAGGTGACTTTTGTTTATCAACAAGTTATGTCGGAATTTTATACGGCACCCAAGAGAGATGGAGAGGCCACTGTTTCACCTTTTGTATAGCGTTGACTGAGAGCCTCCGCATAAGGACAAACAACTGGGGACAATTTACCCTGCGTCTTAGAAAGTGTTATAATGAAAACCCTTCTATGAACCCTTGATGGAATTTATTCCAAGATAGAAACACTCTTCGATCTGTCTCTCTTGGTGGTTTCAGAGACATTTCAGCACCAAAGAAATCATCTCTACTTGTGCACACAAAACTTTGTAGATATGATATACAACAATCCGCCTCAAATCCGTGTATATTCCACCGCGCCAGTACTCAGTATACTATATCGCCAGGCCGGTGTCAGTGTCGGTGTCGAAGGTGGTTCCTGGATCCTTGACATTCTCGTGGCCTCGCCCTCGCCCCTCGGCGCTGCCTCCTCTGTCTGCACTCTATATCCGCTGTTGCTGTATCCTATCATTCCACTCACGGATGTCGGGTATTCCATCGGTTTTCCAGCATCCTTGTTATTTCACAAAATGGCGACAATTTCAGGTGCGTATTTGATTTTGATTGAAGAGTTGGAACTACACTTCGCACGCATAATGTAGTATGGTTACTGTTCGAAGACCTTTTATCGTTTGCCAGGATCATTATTACATATTATTGCAACTGTGTTCATTTTTAAACAGTAAAATGTATTCAGTACCCCTACTTTACTTCGAATCATAGTGACCTTCAAATTACTATAGGCCACCTTATAACCGCTGATAATAAAAATTGTTTCGTCTTGCCTTTTAGGCAATGTTTTCTTCGATTTATGTACCATTTTAGTGATAATGCGAAGAATAGTCCTTGTTCGTGACCACCGTGAAATACAGTTGTTAAAGGATTACCACAACAAATAAAAACCTTTATCCATTGAGCGACAATAACAACTCTCGTCATGACACTAAAAATCAATAAACAAAATAATAATGGGGAAACCTCAAGTTACATATTACCCTGACCTTATTTTAAATAAAACATCCCACAAACGATCCCCGACTCAGAGTAAAGCCCCATGACCGGAGCGGCGGCGACCAACAAAGAGTGACTCACGTCTGACGGTGCTATATTGATCGGCCGGCCAATGTCAGCTGTGCGTATGTGTGCGTGTGCGTGTGTGCGTGTCCGCCACTCGACAACTACGCACTCTCAACTCAACTACAGCCGTCCAGGGAATTAATTACCGACACGCATCCTGCCTCGCAACTCCGTGTGTAACTTGCCGCAAGGTGATTTAACGAGTGTCATCGTTCCGCTTACGCCGCGCCGTGTTGTGCAGCACGTTCACATCTTGGATGAGTAAGTGGCACATTGCGGGGTTATATTATTTTTATTTTGCTTGGCATTGTTAAAAATTTTAATTTTTAGAATTAGCTGTCCGAGACCAAGCTAATAAGTTGTAAAACAATTTGTTTAAACTCTTTTCTTCTAATGGTAAGTTAGCGGTGTCTGAAGGCCTATTGCCTGTTCAATTTGAATGCATAAAGAGCCATGGTTTATGCAAGGATTTGCATACAGCTCGAAAATGAACGGTTATAGACCTACGTATCGTGTCTGTATAACAGCACGTTTAAATGGCATATAAAGGTGATCCAACCTATATTTTCATCATAAAGTCATGGACTCGTTCTAATATTTTTTCTATGCATGGCCCCGTCCCTGGAAGTATAAACGGCAGTTTCAAATCGGATAGAAAATTTTCAATGAGCTTCCAATTTGTATGGTCAAATATTTAGTTTTTCGTACATATCTGCCGTACACCTATCAGCATATTTCCGCGTTTTAGAGAACAAGACTGCCTTGCCAGGGAGACCAGGGCGTGCGCGTGTTTGTGTTTATACCGGCTCAAATGACGCGGCAAATAGAGCCGCAGGGCTGCCAACATGAGCGCATCTGCATTCAAATATCCCCGTCGGTCCGCGCCATTTCCCTCGCGACAATCTTTATATATGCAGGCCGCCCGGCGACACATTCCTCTCTCCCGGAGACAGATGCTACAACTTCAGTGGAGATACTCTCGCAGACGGTTTGTTGAACCGACGATTCTTGCGCTACATTTCCACTTTCGTTCTGTATCATAAAGTGAAAAACGGTTTCTCTCTGTAATATAAACATGAACGAACATAGACATGAATAAAGGGATGAATGCAGAGAACTTTTGCTCTCCAAGCCATTAAATTACTTTCATCATAAGTCAATATTTAATTGTTTGGGAATGATTTAATCAAACCGAATGTGTCAAGCAAGATAAGTTTAATATTAGATCCTCAATCTAAAAGTACCATACGTTTAATCTACTTCTTGTTGCTACTGCACAACGAAGAACTGATTATATACTAGGCTTATTTAAAATTATTGCCCATTTCCAAGCATATATTTTTTGTTTTATTTGTTTATTTTTTTTAAGAGATTGCCAGTTCTCATTCAAGTAATTTTTATCAAATAATTTTTCATCAGTTTGACGTATTGTAAAACACACTTGTTATTCCATTTTACCCGCACTGATTCCACTAGGCGCTAGTATGGGGAGTATGCATGCCGCGGATAGCGAGCGCGGCTCTCAGTAAGCACCTCAGTCTCTACTAATTACAAAGTTTTGCGCCGTTATAAACTCGTTACGCGATAACTACACACTTAGTCTCTCTCCGGAGACGCGTTTTTGGGCTTCTTCCCCAACTTTATTGCTGATGTAAACCCGGGCTGAGCTGCGCATTCATCAGGCTTCTCTCACATCGGTGTTCGCGGTTATCCGCTTTTTGTGATTTACCGGGATGTAATTTAGCGAGAAAGTGGTTTGCAATGGATATAAGTCAAATAGTTTTCAGTTTATGCATCAGGTTGTCCCTTGAGCTACAATGAGTATAAGCAACTAACTTATTATGGTCATTTCTGCAATTCAATTTTCAATTTTTAATGTTACCCTTAAAACTTCCAAAAGTTTCTTTATCATTCAAACTTCCTTCGAAGAGGGCGTTGGAGTACCGCATGTTGGATTTATTTCCCATGAAAGTAATGCTAAATTTGTCCCGCCATTTGTCATATAACTCCTTTAGGTCCTATTGGTTCAAAATAAATTGTGTCTGAATCTCAATTAAATTTACCACGCCTTTTGTGAAACCGATATTTTGTAAATATTTTTTAAATCCTACAAAATTTTTTAAAGCAGTTAAAAACTTGGTTTGTTTCATCCAGTGAGAACAACAAATTATACTGTACTTGTAAAATTACTCTTGTCATCAAAAATTCCCCACGCAAACCGCAATCCATCTTGATGAACCCTTTATTTAGATCCATACACCATAATTTTATGATTTCAAATGAAGTTGTTGCGCTATCCGTTTAAAATTGCTCTTATGAGGAAAAGACGGAATCATGTTTGACTCCAACGCCCTGTTAAGTAAGTACTGTACAGCAGTTTCAACAGCAGTTCTGTACCACCGGCATGCTTATAAAAGTACAGAATTAAATATTTTTCGTTCTCTAAGAATGGCACAACTTGAAATGGTAGCAGTCCTTTTAAACTACGGTCGCTATGCTACAGGAAAATCGTCTGTGCGCCGCTCGGTAGACTGTCCCCACTAAGTTATGTATGACTGTCATGAAGTTATGTAGGATCTTTAAGTAATACAGGATTTTTCATGATATAATGTGATAATAGCCTGCATTTTTCTTTTCTAATGTTGGCGATACTATAAAAATAGGCCTACTTCATTCTGCAGTTAAAAAATATCGGACTTTGTTAAATTTCAGCTTACACTATTGTATTTTAGTCCAAAGTAGGACCTCTCCGTCATTCACATCTGATTCCATGGATGTAGGTTTCTTACCGGCAAAATATCTGCCAGGTTAACGTAAGTTGGAAAAGTTCCCTGGCACACGGATTTGCATCAATTACCAACCAGAAAGGATAAATAGAATCCCTTTGCAACTCACTTCCCAGCCCGATCATCGCCCCGGCACCGGTGACGGAGCGACGACAGGGCGGTGACGGCGCGGCGCGGCGGCGGCGTGCCGGTTTCTATTTCGGTCAAGAGCCGCGGCGAGTGTGTGTGCGAGTGCGACAGTGCGAGTGGTTTGACAGGAAGCGAGAGAGAGAAAGGGATCGGCGTTACATCAGCGGTTACACGATACACGATACACGCGACTCAGAACTCCAGCTGCGAATGCGCGTATCACCATCACCGCGATGACTCGGTGTAACAAAGATCTCCATGGTGATGAGAGGAATGCCTTCTTGGAGTGGTAAGGTGATCCAGGTATGCCACGAGCTACACGAGGGTCATGATGCAGAGTTGGGTGATGGTTCGATCATACAGGTATTGGTCAGCTGTCAGAGATTCTAGTTGGCTGCGAATAAGAACTTATGATTGGAAAGTCACAATAAATTTGTATTTGTCGTTATAGTTAGTTCATTAGACTTAAAAGTCTCACTAATGTTCAAGTTGGACTTCAATTAAGAACTTACAGGATAGAAGTTAACACCAAAGTTAATGTTTGACGTCGACATAAATTTGTGGCTGAATATTCTCTCAAAAGGTTACGTTTACGTCGATTAACCCTTTGTGGCTGGAAATCTACACGACATTTAGCTTGGCGCCAATTGGGTCATTATGGCTAGAATTCATTCCAAATTGCAGGTTCATCGGGTACCTAACGCTGGAAAGCCTATCCCAGATAGCTGTTGGGCATCGATTACAAACTTGCGACCAACAATTCAAGTAACATTTGTATTTTATATTGATTTAGGAAATTGTGGCTTGTCTCGTAACATTTTTTGTTTGACATATTGATTAATGAAACATGACTTGATATTTCTGTCTGGTTGTAAACCGAGAGTTGCGCCAGGTTGCGATTTAGCCCACAAGGTCGCGCCACCTTCGTATTTTGCAACTACAGCCACAGCTGGCAGGGTGAGCGGCGAGTACACCTTTCGTTCGCCACCCAAGTAACTCATACAGCTCTGTGGTGTATTTCTTCACCAACTGCAAGGATTGGCCTACTTTATGATCTGCTCGCTCACTTTATTAATTTCGAAGTTGCTGCAGAAGTAATTAGTTTGTAAGGAACATAGAAGCGAAAAAAACTAGCTGTCAGGATAATTTAACGGATTATTTTTTTGTGTTAACTGCATTATGTATTCATTGACATTAGTGAGAAATAGGCTTCCAACAGGTGAACTACGCAGAAGTGGAAAATTTGTGGACAATAAAAAACATCCAACAATACAGAAAATTTTAAAACCGAAGCTTTCTGACCATAAAAAACTTGCATCAATTTATTATTCTGAACTAGAATTATTTTCTAGCTACATTAAATGCGCAAGCAAAATGTTTCAAAGCCAACTACATTCGTAAATAAAACAAAAAACCGTCCTCTATACAGTGTTTTGAATTAATTAAATTAAGATCTTTTGCTGCTGTATGTCTATGTGCTGTTTGTCCCGCTGTATGAGTGATAAATCTTTGTCCTATAACCTTGATACCTCGATAACTGTATTTTTAAGCCGCTCAGAATTCCATATAATTAGACAATGGATCTTTGAAAAGTGGAACAATTTGATTTTAGACGTATTTTTACATTAACCAACATTAAAAATGTCGTAAAACATTTTCGAGGTAACATGTTGTAACTAAAACCACATTAATCGTCTTAAACATCATCCTAAACTTGCCCTCATAAACCTTGTCGTTGATACCTCAGCGTATAACGATCGCGGAAGGTAAAAGTGGGCATTAGAGAGGCAGAGGTGTTCGCTGCAAGGAGAGGCAGTTACATGGGATTGCTGGTACTGTAACGTGTAACGCCCAACCTTACATTATGCGTGTAATCATCCCCGCTTCTTCTTCAACTGCGGAGGGCGCGATGAGAATCATTTGCTCCGACATTTCTCGCAATTATTAAGAAAATACCTCTTTACTGTTATTGCCGAGGCGCTGTTGAATTTCTGGCGCTCGTTTTAAGCTCAATTGTAGTGGATTCAGAATAGTTTTGAACACATTGTTTTAGCTGTTTGAATTTTATGACGATTTATAATATTATTAGATTATTAAATTGATAATAAAATATTTGAAAAATAAACATAAAATATTAAAATGCAAAATACAATTACTACTTTCATAAAATAAATAAAAATATTATAAACACACCAAGGATACGTATATTTTGTACGAACGTATTACTAAAACTAAAACTAAACTAAACGAACGTAAACTAAAAAGTAGTATTTTAAATCTGTATTTATGAATTAGTTTTAGTACATTTCAAAGAATTGAACATGGTTTTCGAATACGTAAGCCTATAAGAAACATTTGATCGAATATGAATATAGAACACAGTTAAATCAAACATTATTTCCAACGGCGTGTTTAAGTTGTATTATTTTCTAGACCCACGAGGACTGTGGTAATTTATCCAAATAAAGACGTAAACGTAAATTAAGAAATATGAAGGAACAGTGTTTCGGTGTCGTGAGGACGGGGGCTAATTTGCAACCCAAATACGTCGGCCAATTGCGGTCTGGACGCGTTGTAAATACGAATTACATGAATTGCATCCTTGACGTTCTGGCCCGGATTGGAGGGAAAATGAGAGTAGGCAAGTGAACAACGACGAACTCTGGGATGAGAGCGCCCCGTCCCGCGTCGATGTGTGCAGAGTGCAGACCGTCTGCCATGCATTAATATCAATATTGCACTGTAAATGCCATTGAGGTTGTTTGTTTCAGAGACATGTATATTGCATTGGCCGCCGTGTAAATAGAGATTAAGTGAATATTTTATGATATTGTCGGTCGCCTTTGTTGATTACATTCTCACAAATAGTATTGGGATTGGTAGCGTAATCACTAATGTTATTTTTTTTACAAAGATTCAATTTATATTTTAATTGCATTCCATATACATTTTTTTAACATTATCAGCATCTCACACATTCTCTACTTGGAGTGTTTTTAAATACACCAGTTGTCACGATCAAACGTTTTGTCCCTCGCGAAGCTTAGAGTTTGTGAAGCTTGGCGGGAAATTCGGCAGCGAAGCCCTGCAACAGGGCGCTTAGCGAGTGCTAAGCTTGTGATTGTCGTGGGCAAGTTTACAACGAGAGAATGTAAGCCGCTTAGTGTTTAAACTTTGTAATTATTCGGTTACCAAAAACCTACGCGAAAAATGTTGGACTCGCTCAATTTTGTTTGCAAAGTTTCATCAGCTGATTATTTTAAATATCATTTCAGATACCATAGTTTATGGTATTGTGCCAGTGGCGGCCATGCCATATAAATAGAAGAATTCATCTACCCAATAAGGTTTTTCACATGTTTTCATTGTTTAGTTTTATACAAAGAAAATTTTCCGGGTTATGTGGCAACCAAACTCCCCTTTTGAGAAAGACTTATACATACATATATATATATATATATATATATATATATATATATATATATATATATATATATATATATATATATATATATATATATATATATATATATATATATATATATACTTACATACATACTTATACATACATATATATATATGTATTTTTTAATTTTTTTATTTGTTATATCGACCGGGGGAAACCCCGCAAATAATTGTTTGAATCGCGAAGGTCAGGGAACTACAAGTCATTGTATCCATTTCATATTTGGGTCTAAAACAAAGACACCGTAAAAATCTCTGATAAGATTTCAGATAAGGCTTATCAGAGTGAGAGAATTTCTTTGTTCATTCAATGCTAAAAATAGCAATTTATTGATAGCGCGTGCTATAAAATATCGGAGAATCTCGTGGATCTTATTATCGGCTCTCGACATCGCCATGAGGAAGTGTATCGGTTGACGCAGTTTAGTAAACATGCTCAATGTTAGATAAGCTAATAGCTAACGAACTCTAGCGGGAGAAAGTGGCAACAGCGGCGTTACGCCACCAACGGCAGTGCATTTACATAGAGATGATTATTGCACCGCTACATCGCGCTGAGTGCGTCTACAAGTTTGGCTGTTTGTTTAATGGTTAGTTCAGCCTCAAGTATATTCGCTTGGTATATAACAATATAAAAGTTTGATTTCTTTAAAAGTTTAGGAAATTATTTAAATTAATAACATGCTGTCATTACTTGTTTTTATAAGCAGATTCTGCATGCTTGTCATGCCACCCCAACCCCGAAATATACGGCAGTGTCCTTAACTCTCGGGCAACCCTCGCTCCTCACGAAATGTGCTCTTTCTAGTCAGCCAAATGTAAATTGTAATTAAGACGTCAGCGTAGCGATGACAGAAACGTTGGCTCGATTTCCCGCACGGCGCGGCGTGTCGTGTCGTGCCTACGTGACCGCTGTGTTGTAGGGAGCATTGGAGCCAAGGTCACTGTGAAACCATTTTCTGCGTTAGTTGAGTAATGTCACTATCATTGCGGTGGCTCCATTGAGAAAACGTCGCTCATTTTACCCAATCACTACACTGTTATTATGGTTGATGATCTTTACCCACAATCAAACAAAAATTGTGAAATTATTGTGCGCTTTCAAATAGTCTATTGAGCGTTGACGACGGTTGGGATCTGGAATCTGGTCCTGCCTTGGGGTGAAGTAGAAAATAACAAAACTTCAATGACACGCTATCAATGAATGACGGGCCGTTGCGAATGAAACTCGTGGACAAGCAGAGTTTTAAATCGAGTCAACACAATCTACAAGGCACAACTGTATACTGGAATTTAGAAATGAATATACAGTACACCCAAAAAACTCTTGTGTTGAAAATACATTATTAATGTTGGTCCAACAAAAAAGTTTTGTTACTATACAACCATAGTTAAGTAACTTTGTCGTAACAGTAAGATACTGTTGAGTTGTTAAGGTTAATTTTACTGTTAATATAGTTGTAAATACTTTAGTCTCTAATGTATTGCCAACAGTAAGCAGCTGGTTAATGTTGATGATACTTTATCTAATGTTGATGGTACTTTATCTAATGTTGATGGTACTTTATTTAATGTTGATGGTACTTTATCTAATATTCATGAGGTATTGGTTAAGTTTGAAACAACAGTAAGATATTGTTATTTTTACTGTTCATTTATTTGATTCTACATTAGTCCATATACCCTTTCTTTGAAATAACATTAGTTACTGTGTTTTGAACACAAGTCAACTTTGAAACAACACAAGCTTATGTAAAGTTAGCATCTTCCTTACAGTAGAATTGACAGTAAGGTACACTTCATTTTGCCTCAGGAACAATACCAGCAGCTTGAGTTCAAAGAGCGGATAGCTGAAAAATAATGAAAGTTAATTAATAAACCTTAATTTTATCTCACTAAAACTATACAACTATATTATTATTGTTAAGCCTAAAGTATTTGTTGGTTTTAAACTCTAAATTTTGAGACCTGCTTACTTATATAACCTTCAAATTAAAGGACTATCCTAAATGAAGTTCAATTAAATTGTGCTTTGCTTTCTTTTGGCATATAGTTTTGAGCAACGAATATTGGAAGAAATTAATATACAATTGATTATTAGGGCAGGCTACTGAGTCATCTCTGCAAGATAGGCTACGATTAGTGACAGAACAGTTAGGCCTTCCTACAGTATTAGGAAATATAAAGGATAAAAGATTGACTTACCTTTAAACACATCAATGTGAGTCCCCAGGTTCTCACCAGGGATTCCGTGGCTCCATCCTTTTTAAGTTTCAAAGTAAAACTTCATTAAAATAACTTGACAATTAACTCCAGAGCGTGGGCACAGCGATCGCGAGTCATGCTGACTAGTCTCTACTCGTCTTGGAGGAAGAAGAATATAATAGATAGAGGTCACGTGACTAATATGGTTTACTTTTTAACATTAGGTAATGTTCAGCCTACAAGAACTAACGTAGATTCAACAGTAAGTAATGTACCAATGACTGGTACATTACTTACTGTTGACTCTAAGTTAAACCAGAGTCCATCCATTCCAATAAAGTAACGACAACACTAAAGAAAAGTGTTTTTAACTTAAAGAAATTAACACTATTTCTTAGTAATAACACTATAACATTAGTAAATTTTTAAATTTATTAGATTCTACATTAACTAAATTTAAAGATACACAAACTACCAATAAAACAGCTTTACATTAACATTTCTTTGATTCAACAGAAGCATTTTTATCAGTGTAGTATACAACGCTCTCTTCTTTAGTTACTTATTCACTCGTTGTTACCTTGCGTGTTTTTGTAACCTTTATTATATATGCTACATATTCCTTCCACCCGAGGATAAGGGATCAGAGTCTACATCCCAATATTTCTATGTTTTAGCGAATTTCCCTATAGGGAATACGCTATTACGGTAGTAGCCATGGTAAGACCTAAGCCCGGGACCATGATACTTTTTTGTTTTGAGGTCCCCAGAAGCCAAAAACACCGTCCGTTCATTTTCATATATATATATATATATATTAGCGAATTTCCCATAGGGAATAAGCTATTACCGTAGGTCTCATGGTAAGACCTAAGCCCGGGACCATGTTACTTTTTCGTTTTCAGGTGCCCAGAGACCAAAAATAATAGTCATTAAAATTTTTATATATATATATATATATATATATATATATATGTATATATATATATGTATATATATATATGTATATATATATGTATATATATATATATATATATATATATATATATATATATATATATATATATATATATATGTATGTGTCCCTAGACACGATAACTCTCATAAAAATGGTCCGATCGACACCAAATTTGGTAGAAATGTGTAATCCTACGTTTATTCGGATGAGTTCGTAAACCAGACATATCGACCTATCGGAAGGGGTAGTTTTGGGGGGTTTTGTACCCCAAAAATGGGGTTTTTGCATTTTTCATATGTAATTTTTAAAAATTTCAAATTTTTATTTTGACCATTGGATTTAGCTCAAAAAAACACACAATTTAGCATTTTGAAGCTTTGCTCTATCTCCATTGGTTACCGAGATATTACAAAGTCTAAAGACAGTACGTTGTATTTTGAGGCTCCAATGTTAATCTTATGGAGAATAAGGATGTGTTAATATTTCACTTATTAACCAATGTTTTTGGATGAAACTTGGTATTCAGCTTCATTTGGTTGAGATTCATCCATTTATGGTAAAAAATCTTGGTTTTTGTGCTTATCATGGCAGCAAACCTGCATACTCTTTTCCAATGTTAATCATATGGAGAATAGGCAAACTCCTTTAGCAATGGAAAGATATTAATGAAATTTAATGTATGGCTTGATATGGTCAAAATAATTTTTTTTAATGCTAAAAACCTACTTTTAGTGTTCCCCATGGCAGCATACCTGCATACTCTTTCCCTACATTTATCATAAGGAGATAAACATTTATTTCCCTATTTATGAGCTTGTGATGATTTTTGGTTTACAGGTTTATCTGGTCATAATTAATACTACTAATTTGGAAATTCGCTGAGTACGCAGGTCTGCTGCGACGGGGGTATATATATATATATATATATATATATATATATATATGTCCGTGGTACTGATAACTTTTGACAGCGACCTCCGATTTTGATGAAATTTGGTATGAAGGTGTAAGACCAGGTCTATTTTCATGAGTTCGCGAACCAGCGTCATCGGGTTATGGGAACGGGGTTTTATGGGGTTTCAAAGGGGTCAAAAATGGGTTTTTGGCATTTTTGGACCTCAGTTTTCAAAATTTATCAATTTTAACTAAAGCCATTTAAAAGAGCTCAAAAAACAAACAATTTGGTATTTTGAATTTTTATTTTAGCATAACTGGTTACGGGGAAAATCCAAAAATATGTTTTCCATGTTATTCTTATGGGAAATCAAGAAAACCCTATAGGCCCTACCTTGCTTATTTGTTGACATAACTTAATCAAATTTAGTATGTACATTATCTAGATAGGGTTTAACTTATACTTGCTTTCAAAACCCATAAGGCGGCAAACCTACATACTCACCCCCATGGGGTTTATGGGGAAAATAAAAAATTGCCATAGCTTGATACAATTTTGTGTTTACTTTCACCAATTATTGATTAACTTAGATTTTCTAACAACACCCCATGGCAGCAAACCTACATACTCGATCCTATGGTGTTTTTATGGGGAAAGTAAATAATCTGAAATTCCATGGGAAATTCGCTGAGTACGCAGGTCTGCTGCGACGGGGGTATTTGATTGTTGGAGCATTTATTGCCAACATTTTACATAACATAATAGGATACAGTACTAAGATATCCGATTGTCTTGGGAAATGCATTCAAGCGTGTGGTAAGAAATTGTATAGTTTGTTATCGAATGTGTGTAAAGTTTTGGAATTGACATAGGCATTACCTAGGCTTCTCTACCTGATATACACCAGAAGTACCCGCACTAGATTGCCCTACTCGCAACTCCCACCCAAATTGCTTCTTCCTCACTAACGTCGTCCCCCAACGTATTCATGTTCAAACCTTCACAAACCAATCGGATACGCTCAGCTTAAACAGGGTCCATCAATTAAAACGTTGCACGCTCCGAAATGCATTATCCATTATCCATCCCAGTGACCCCTTTTTCTCCCCTTTTCATTTGCCCCGGCAGCGGCATATGGCCTCCCCCACGTCCCATATGACACACTCCGTGTATCGGTCAGTCTCTGTGCGCCGTTATCGATCGGATCGACCGTTATCACCTCTAATTGTGAGGACAGCTGGCGCGCCGGAAGCGACGGACACGCGTGCCGAGCCGCCCCGTGCTGCTTCCGGTTTGCCACCCCCTCCCCCACTCCCTTGCCGGGACCCCAGACTCCCCTATCTAATTAGTCAGTCGCTACCCCGCCGGCGAACACCCTCTATCTCGTGCTCCGCGAGTCTCTGTGTTGGTTTTGGTGCAGGCGAGTGCTATTTTTGTTTTGTTTTGCAGTTTGCCGGCCGGCGCTATTTTTACAGTAAGTTATTTTTGGACATTGTTTATGTTTTGGGTGTCCGTATACTAGAGTGAATCGGTTGTCGCTAGGAATGCGGTTGTAATTGGTGTCGTATTGTTTGTTTCTTTGTTTACTTTTGTGTCGGGGTTAGTTTGACAACATATAACGACTATTTGCTCTGTTATTTCCTTAAAGATTTAATTCGGCCCAGATTTATTCTAAGAAGGTCTCAATTATTTGAAATGATGTTTTTGGTTATATTTAAGCTCTAATGTTTAGGAGATTTGAGTGAAATAACTTTTTAGATTGTTTTTTGGCGTCTCTAAAAACATCGATTTTTATATTAGACCAATATACATGTTATTATTTGAGATAGGTAGTAATTTATGGATTTTAGAAAGTAAATGTAATAAAATGAATTTAAAAAAATACCTTTTACACAAGTTTATTAGCCTATGTATATATGTGAATATTCTTTGTGTTTATAGTGTAGGTAAGTTTTTTAAGCATAAAAATTTAAACGTGATGTCATGTCCACTAGGCCTATAGTGAACATGTGAGTGATGTTTTCTTAGCAGGTCCCGCACGACTGTGTCTCCAGTGCGCTAATGTTTGTGCATGGGCCGTGTTGGTGGCGGCCAAACAGGTCTATTATGTTATCGCGTCGGCGGCCTAATGAACGTTCTAATCCCCACAGCTGCATAATGTTGCTGCTAATGTGGTCGAATGTGCTCGGATACGGCATATATGGACGGTGGGGGGACGGGATGCGATGCTGATATGGCGATGGGTCTATCACTGCAAATCCTCACTCGTGGAATTGTATTATTCCGGGATCATGTCTAAATTTGAGTTCCATTTTTATTTTAAAAGTTCAGTTCTGGAGTTTTGTTTCAGTGTGGCTTGGGCAAGGGATGGAGCCTTTTTAAAAGGCTTCGGTCACTGGAGAGGGGGGGGAGGTGTATTTGCAAATAATTCTTCATTTTTCAACAATGATAACCTATATCTTTTCAGTATATATATTATTGAATTCGATGTATTAACCCCATCATGCGCTGCGTGTTCTGCCTTTTCCAACAAAATGTGATATGTTAACTTTTGTCTGGCCTACTTTCTTTTGCGTGTTAAATCTGTGCGACATATGTAAAAGTAAATGTAAGTATCACATTACTGGGAGGATTTAAACACGAAAAAACCTGGAACACTGATTTGATTTCCTTAACATTGTTTTGCACAAGTGAAATCATAGACGCCTTGAAATACGCCAAGTAAGTCAGTGAAATATGACAACACTGTGGATAATTTTTGGCGATCCTCCCACTAGTTTATGTGTCTAAACCCTGCTGGAAATCCCTTTGTGTGATCCCATCATTAAAAGATTAAAATTCTCCAACATGGAATGACCCGTGAATTCCCAAAAAATTGCTTTGCATGTAATAAACGGCATGTAACATTGTAACATTTTTTGGTATATGAGAAAAATACGCCATACCCCCCGTATGGCCCAACTCCAAATAAATATGGCACTCAACGTATATCACAAAACCGAGACAATCACAAATTATCCCCACATCCCCCGGCGGCAGGGATCCGATCCTTCAGTTTGTAATCGCAATCACCCTTATTACCGGCGGCGGCGGGAACGTGACTGTGAGTGTTGTAACATGAACTAGATAGCACCACCGTCGCCGTCCTTGCCGTGCATTCCCGCCCCGGCTGTGACCTGGATCCGCCCCCGCCGCTCTACTCAGTACCGTGGTACCGTGTACACCGCGGAGGAAAATGAAAGCGATGAATGATAACCGTTCGCGTAACCGTGTGCGGTTCGCACTGGGTCAACGCTGTGAAGCGCGGACGTCAGCCTTGCGGGTGGACTGGATGGATATTATGTGAGATCAATTTGTTTTCTGTTGCTTATTTGGAGGAAATACTGTGGGTAAAGGGTTTCTCGCGGATCCAAACTAACTAAGCCGAAGTCTGCGACGGAAAATCTATATTACACAGAGAACCATCTAAAGTTTTGAGGCAATCCCACTGAATAACAAACTAAAAAATCGATGGGGGAAAAGACTCTTGCTCTTAAATTAATGGATTTTCTAAGTATTAAAATTAAAGCTGTACAGTATATTGAGGATACCGACAAAATATACATTTGGCTTGAGAATTAAAATGGATTTGTCAGCACTAGAAACATGTGCATTCGTATCAGGGTGGCCTAGTACAATTTTGTGTTTGTATTGTTAATATTTTCCACGGGATGTTTATTATTATTGTGCTATACCAACGCTGTACCCTCTAAAACAAAGATCCTATCAGATTCTTGAAGTTTGTCGATTATTTGCTTGTAAAAACTTAATTTCATGCCAGCCTAAGCTTACTAATCATAGTTGAATAATAAAACAATGCGCATAATTGATAGCGTAACACTATGTAAAGGTCTTTAAACAATTATAAAACTTGTATCAACAATGCTACAGGCACAATACGACTACAGTGTACTACACCGTTCCCTCGATCACGTGACCTGTCCCCGGGTGCCCAGTACAGTACAGTACAGGTAGTTAGCATGCAGCCCGGTAGAGAGCGACACCGTAACACCAATCAGCCGTCCCAGTCAATATTTGATGCCGTCTATCCGGTAATGAGAAGGCTCATTTAATTGCTGCGCTGCCCGCTAGATGGCATTGTGTGCAATTAAACGACGCCATTTTGTGGTTGCGGCCAATACTGTATTGCACCTCCATAATATCGGTCGGTTTTAAAATAATTTGAGGTTGTGGAGTGATTATGTGATTGGAGGAGTTTGTTTATAATTTTTTTTATTTATTTTTGGTCGAATCGTTTTTTTGCATTGTTATGTTAAAACTGAAAAATTTCCATCTTTATACATGTTTTAACATGTAAAACATGGCAGTTTTACATGTTTGTCACTTAAAAAGTTTTAATTGGTAAGAAAGTCAGATGTTTGGTTGCACAATAACTGTGAAGGTAAACAACGATTTTTCTCTTATTCGAACACTACTTTAAATGGTACCTACCATTGTACCACCATGGTACCTACACTATTATCATCATGATTAAACACGATTCTTGGCAAAGTTGGCGACGGGTTTCGTAAAGATAGCGTACGTTCGTAACTTTTGGTTGTAAACCGATGGAACCCAGCGTGATGCACTTTGTCATGCAAGTTCTTAAATCGTTAAAAAGAAATCAACATAGTTTGGTACTAAATTTACATTTCGAATCCCTCTGCTCAAAAAACTATGAGGACGTTCAGATTGGAAGCCAACACCGCAAATTGGAAGCTCTACCGCAGTAACATTATTGCTAGATCCAGTGCAATTGAAAGTTTTATTGGACGGATATTGTCACAGCATAATCCAGTATCCACTATTCCCGCTAATGAGAAGGCAGCCCCACTGCAGTAGTTACTGTCCCGTCCGCCAGACGGCGCGTCGCTCGCAATCACGTCCCGCCGCCGCCGCCGCAAATTATACAACTCACTTTAATTTTTCAGTCTCTCGTTTGGCGTAATTGTCTGTTTGAATGGACGCGATTAAATGATCCGATTCCTGTCTGAATGCAGCGCTTTTACCGCCAACACTTTTAAAAGTTAGGAAACGCAGTTATTTTTGTGATTGTAACATTAGTATAAGTTTCATGAACGTAATTACCTTATTTTTTTAATTTGCATGAACATAATAAGATAGATGACGCATTTTTTACGCAATGTTAAAGATGTATGAAGAAAAAACGGTTCTGTAAAAGAATGTTCTGGTAAACGAATCGAACACCGAAGCCCAATTTATGTGTGTAAGCAAAGAACTGAAATAGATTCACAAACTCAGAGCGATTTAGATAGAGAAGGTGCAAGTAAGCTTATTTCAAGTTTTACTCGTGCAATAGATGGGTGTTGGGCCTACTCATTTGCGATAAGGGGTGCACTTTTGATGACGAATCACTTTCACTTTCTCTCAAACAAAAGATTCGCGGTTCATTGTGTTGAAACCATTACATTGATGGTTTGGTCTATGTTGACATTGAGACACTAACCACTGTAAGTTTTTCCACTCTTGTTCTTATTGATTTGTATCTGTAGTTCTTATCCGTCGCAATAATTGTCTTGTATACAAAACCAGTCTTCTGTGGTAAAACCGTAAGAATTTAAACTGCGTTTCTTGTGTTCGAATGCGTTTTTAAAATGTTTTATTGGAGATTGGGTATTATTTCTTTTGGTTAAAATTATGCCGATCGAAACTGTTTTTCATTTTCTTATTAATTAAGTTTAAAGTCAGTACAGTACTTTTCATTTGATGTCTTATAAACTCCAGTCTTCAAGTTGAGGGAGACCTTGAACACTATTAACTGTACCAACGGTTTATTGGTATAGGCTATATCGCCATTGGTACATACTATACGATAAAAATTGTAAGTATTCGTGTTATGGTTGCGAAAACAAATTCGTAGATATTCTTGTTGTTTTAAAAAACAAATTCTAGTAATTTACAATATTGCTTCTTGCACCCTCCCGATGAAATTAACTTTCCTTCTTGCAAACCACCATGAATAAATACTTCACCCACGTCTTGTTATAAACAAGTGAATGAATAGAATGGTCCTCCAGACCCTAAAATGTCCCAAACCTGTTCCAACACAACACAGGCGGGGATTACCGCCTCCTGAGTGTGTCTGTGTGTCCGAGGCGTCGGTTGAACGCTGAACGTTGAGCGCTGAGCGCCGTCCGCTGCTGGACTTATCTCGGGTGGGTTGTTTACGTTGGGGGATCGCTGCTTTGCTTCCTCCCTCTATACTGCAGCGCTTAGCGAAACTGTGCTTACAAGGGACTGTGTACTTGCGGTAATGTCTGATTATCTGTTCTTGTTTCAAACCAATAAAAGGATTTCACGTCATTTCGAAGTTTAGAATCTTTTCAAGCTTTTTCATTAGATAGATATTTAAGAAATTAACAACCGTCTACCCAACTTGCTGAAACCTCAGTTGTCGCTTATATTTGATGTGCTCATAAATATTTGTTTAATTTTACAGCTCATTATGCTTTTAGCTGCGTTCAGCTTTTTAAAATAACACTTGGAATGTTACTAAAGTATATAGCTTCAGTTCTCGGTTTATCTGAAGAGTAATGCATACATATCCTTGATCCTGAAACGAGTTTCAGTTTGTTTTTGCTGGTTGAGAAGCACTTCTTTTACACCATGTAGTGAGTGCCTCCCCGATAAACTGTGGCGTTTTAAGTTCTGACATAATCTGTTCTCGAGAAGGATGATATTCATTGGGATTGTGTAATAAGGACGCCACTTGACACTACGGCCTTATCGTGGAGAGGGATTGAGTATGATTTAATAAGAGTATTGTTAATATAGTGACTCATTAAACGTTTTCGGCGATTATTAGTTCATTTATAAAACATAGTAAATGCTTTTTGGAGAGTATAATCAGCTTGCTCATTTCTTACGAATCATGAACATCCGGCTATTGCAATAATTATTTTTAGACACTAAGTACAATACCAAGTAGTCTTAATAGTTTTAACGTATCCATCGCCTGCCAAGTGTACCCTCTCAGCGTTCAGCACTACAGTATTGCAGCAGTAGGTTGTATGTCAACAACAGCGGCCGCCGCGCCAGTTCGCCAGGAGCGCTGGTATCGTGCGGTCTAGTCAAGGCTGCGGTCTCACATTCTCGGTTTCGTTTTATCCTTTCGCCTTATCGTATTTCCCGTTACTACAGCTCTTACAGTGCAATTGTGCTACACCAGCGCAAGTCTTACATTCACTGGAAATAAATTGTAAATAAATGGTAATAAATAAATAATGTAAATAAATAAATTGTAAAATAAATGGTTAATATCCATATAAAAAATGTTTTATCGTTTTTATCATTAAATAATTTTTTTTAACTCCAAAGGGACTATCAAGCCCTAATTTGTTGTAAAAACAAAGTTTCTTTACACAAGCATTCTAAAGTATTATGAATATACTTTAACCCGGGATCACTCGCGCTATTAGATTGATTCTAACATTTTTAGTTCCTCTGAAGAAAATTTTTTTAATAATGATTTCTTGCGACTGAGCTTTTAAGAATGCTTTCCTCAGTATTCTATGCACCCGCTACAGCAGTTTGGGGTGGGTAGTGTGGTGGGGAGGGTAGTTTTAGAGGGGAAAAGGCTCGCACCTCCACCCTTGTTAGCGCCCGCCTAACTGCGCGAGCGTTCGCGTGACTCTCCATGTTAGTATAGTTCTAACGGCGCGAGTGATCGCGGAACTGCCGGAGTCCTACTTTTTGAGTAAAAAAATGTTGTAAATTACAATAAATATGTTGTTATTTTATTTTAAATGTGTAGCGATTTATTTATTTCATCTACCAAACAAATATTATGATAATTACTTTGAAGTGTAAGATGCTGTTAAATGTTAGGAGCGCTCTAACGGCGCGAGTGACCGCGGGACTTTCGATAGCGCGAGTTGTCCCGGGTTTTAAAAGTCTGTGATTCTACTTTGCTTAATACTTGTCTCCTTTGTTGACTAATAGGCCTAAACCAGGTTCATTACATTGTATAGTTCACTAACATCGACATGCGCTCAGATCGTTTACTACGCACATGAGAAGCTCGGGGCTACCAGTTCTACCTCCCGTTAGCATATTAGTTAATCATGGCATGCATATCAGTTGCTAGCTGTGTGCTACATCCGTGTGAACCAACATAAGTAATAACATTTGGAAACCCCCAATGATCTACACCTTTATCAGTTTTATTACTAGTCACATCATGTGCGAGGATGTGAGCTGCACAAGGCGTCGCTGCTAGTCCAATGTAGCCTCGCACCTGTCGTATATGCTTGCCCCTAGCCTCGCCCAGGCCCTCGCCCCCGTTATCACCTCAGATATCACGCACGCCGTCGCCGATCAGCTGGTTTGCTGTTTGCACGCTCGTCGTGCGACCATTGTTGTTCGATTTTATGTCCTTTGCTCGCTTTTCTGTCTCGGTCGCGACGATAACGTCATTTATTCGGGGTCATTTCGCCGATATCGCGCGACCTCGTCACCCTTTGTCGGCTATCTCAAAGTGTTTCTAGGGAATTATCGCCACATCTGGGAAAACGATAAGTGTTGTTGGGATGGGTTAACTTCTATTTATAATTTGTCTTTGTTCGTACAACCATGAGCATGAGAGCACAATAGAATTCGCTACAAGACTATTGTTCACGACCATTAAAAAACGTCGCAAGAGAAGGGTTTAATTAAAAAATGAATTAAACAAGGTTCTACGTCAGATAAAATACTACCGTAATAGCGTATCCCTAACAGAAATCAGCTAAAACTACTATTAGAATTTTTAACTACAGTAATTCTTAGTGTTCAAAAAAGTTTAAGACATTTGATGAAAAGAAGATGAAATTTTATGTTTTTGTTTGTAAAACTACATAGTATGAAAACCCGTTTTAGCTGGTTGATAGCGCACTGGGTGAAATTAAATCGACAGTTCATGAAATTCCGTTTATGATGAAAGTTTTTATTTAGTAATAAAGAAAACCTAACACATAATCACAGCCCCTTAATAGACGCGAAGTTGTAAATGTATATTGTACGTAGAGTTTTTGCTCTAATTTATATCCAAGTATTTCAACCGAAGAACCTCCAACTCTTGTGCTTTAAGTGACATCATGAAAACAAATCACTCCAGAAGCATTTCACTTTCCAACATCATCCCAATTAGAGCCACTCATTGCTCAGTCGTCGGTCAACGACGCGCCGCTCGACTGAGCTGCTCAGTGTTGTGCAGCCACTGTACTCCGTCTGGAAGTCATCCATGTGAGCGCAGCCACCCTACTCTGACCATTAATAACTGTCAACGTGCCCTGATATGAAAGATGGCGTCGCATTCCTCTCCCTTTCTTCTGTATTTTCCTGCATTCCCTGGTTATTGCTCTCCCTCCTTCCCCTATCATTCCTCCTTCCTCTCCCTCTCCTCCTCCCTCATCCTCTCATCCTATTTAGACCAATTTGTCATGACAGCTGTGCAGCCATTGGTCAGTGGCCGTGTGGGATTTAATGTAAGTCACGTGGTCAAGCTGTCACACGGGGTTGGAATTAATATTACTTACATCGTCGTTATGTATAATTGATCGTTCAAAATAAGATTTAAGTTCACGTGTGCGAGTATGTGATCGTTAATCAATAATATTGATTTTATGACCTACGACAATTTTCATCTATTAGTTAAACACGTTTTACATTCGTTACTCAGCTAGCCAACCCATAAATTACCAGCTCAGATAATAATAAGGTAATTCACGGCAGGAAGTGATGTGGCGCGTAGTGATATATTGGCGATTTCAGCGCCCGTTCCCCGATATATCTCGTATTGTTGACATTCTGCGCGATATTTCGCTCTGTTCAGTTGGCAGTGGGTCAAGCATCGCGGACAAGACAATGCCAGGGAATGTTTTTATTAGTTTTTGACTGCAGATCAATTGAAATGTTCCACGTGCCGAAAACGTGCGATGCATTTGTTCATATTCGCGTGTTTTTGGAATTTCCCCTTTAACTTCCCCGTGCCGCTGTTTCTAATAAGTTATGGTCAGCATTTACTTGATTGAATGCTGTTTTGGGGAGATTAACAAACATAACTTATACTGTACTGAACTCAAGAGTACAATATTAGGCTATAACCACAGAGTAAGGAACCTTTAACGGTTTAACCCTTAAGGTTCCTTACTCTGTGATTATAACGTATTGGATTTTGTTTCTACAAATTGCAGAACAACGATTGTACGCTTGTAAAAGTCCTGTCTTCTCAAACCACAAATGATTCTTTTTCCTTGGGATCAAAGTTAGTCTAAATTTCGTAATGCTATTCTACGAAAAAATTGGCATTTTATGTACTATAAATTGATTATTTTAGGTTGAGGAAAAAACGTTGCTTATAACAAGGTCGTGTTATTTAAGGATTACGTCCAATCTTATCGTAGTTTCCCCTCAAAGCGAGCAATACTAGAATTACATCAAATTGTGACTTTTCTTCGGGAATTAATGATGCGCCTAAATTAACATTTTCATATTTTAAAAACCACTACAGGTAGAACACAAATATATCTTGACTAGCCCCTCCCCCCCCCATAATTCAGTAATGCAGTGACATATTAAAGTCTACTCTCTACATTCAAATAAGCTGAATTCTAAACACTTAAAAATCTTTCCCACACTCTAGAAACAAAAGAACTCGTTGACCAGTTCGGCTCCTAACTACTGTACTCCACTCGCCTTTGTAGTCTAGGCCGCTAAATATTTTCTCAGCGTACAAAGCCGAATTAGCGTTCACGGCCCTTGACGCCGGAGTGACTTCCGCTCACCTGGTCCTGCCGGGTACTCGCCCTAGCCGTTGTGGGGCTCCGCCCCCCCACCCGGGGCAATTCCCTCCATGGCTTCGCTTTGTGTTGACAACCGTTTCATTATTTGCTATCTCGATGTCGCTGCCGTGGCCGATTTCTAAGTGCACTCCGCCCCCGGCAATAATGAAGGTAACGATTTTTCTTTGAGCACTCTAATGAAAGAGGTTCGGCTGAGAGGAAGATTTAATTTTATTTCGAGATTGCGAGCGGATGGTGGGGGAGGGGGGAGCGGTGTCAGTAGCAGTTCCCGCGCTGCGGATGGGTTTATTACATTCCTGCTCGATTATTTTATTTACGTCATGGCCGTGTTACGTGGCGTTCAGTGACAGTGAAAAAATGTGAACAAATCTTGAAAATGTTGAAGATACGTCAAGACAATTTTCAATCTATATTAAATGTAGGGTAGAATCATACTAGAAATAACCTAAATACTACCACCTATCATCAAAGAAATATCATGCATAAGTTAAAATTTTTATTGGATGATTAGGTAAAACTAATTAGGGTAATTTGACGCGTTTATTGAATACACTACTACTACTATTTATTATACTGTATTTCCAGCTTATTCAATTAAGCATTAAAAGAGTATTACATCAAGAAATCTGATTTGACCTAAACGAATAAAACCACCAGAATGGGTAAACGCGGCTGTCAATAAAAGAGTCGCTGCGATACAAACCATAAAATAAAACGAAACTGTGGATTCAATAGAACGGAATTCTCGGATCCAGATCCAATTCACCTTCCTATAATGACATTCCCCTTTGAACAAGTTTAAATTATGTCGGGCGAAATATAATGTTCTCTCGCGGATTTCCCTTTCTTTTTGTTTATAACCTAGCTGTAATAACAAACGTCAGAAATTCTCTGGTGGATTTTACTCTGAATTAATAAGCAATTCCGCGAAACTTGTTATACGCTTCATCGTTACGTTTCCTTATTACCTACCTTTTAAACTACATTGAAGACTGTGTAACGATTTTACGTAAATTTATGTTGAGAGGGTTGTACATTTTTTGTAAATAGCTGCCTCCAATTAATTTGTCCAGCAATATTCCAACAAATTAATGTTCATCTGAAGTTTCGTTAGATAATGGATTAAAAATAATGTAAACGATACATACTACCATTTAGTATTACTGTATAATTATAATGAATATGTTAATTATTATAAAGCCATTCCCGTGGTTCGGAATTCTCTTTTAAGTCGTTAGTCTACCTGCATAGAAAACAAAAAACTGAAGGCGTTTCAGAAGGAGTGGAACTCTCAGTTGCTGACCTCCCTCCACTAAAGGCCATACGATTACTATATTATTATAAATCTATTTAGATTTTATTTCCACATACTGTATAATAATGGTATTCCATCACAAGTTACAATGAAAAACGAAGTATTTTTCAAGAATATTTTCAATATTGGCTTTATGTTCTAAATATACAGCATCATTATTCTCAGCTGAATTTTATTCTTTTGATTTTACAACAATTCGCCAGAAATCCGCGTTATTCAAGTAGGTGGGGACGAGAATCGGAATTCGATTGACAGAAATTCAATATTTTTTGCCTCTCCTGTGTAGCGTTCGTCATTTCCAGAATGAAGATTCTAAAAAACTATATCGTTGGAGATCATCATGTCTGTAAAGTATTAGATTTATTTTATTTATGAAGGTTTTTTTACTATATATAAATATGTTGTATATGTGTTGTAAACGTTTGTCGTCTGTTCCAGGTGAGATGAGAGCTCAGAGGCGCCTGTGACACTCAGTAAGTTCCGGCCACTCTTAATTTCAATTTAACCCCCCCCCCCCCTCCCCCACACACAACTCCACACCGGCGTTAATCTAATCTGCCTCATGAGCGTTCATTGAACGTTCAAGCTCAAGGAGCAGCTCCGATCGTGGGAGATAACAATACTACGCTGCCTCCAGGGCTCACCCTGCTTATAACGTATCTAGCTTCGATCTCGGCTGGCTGGCTCCGTGCTCTCTCGTACAAGTTTACTGCACCACCACTTTTAACAAGAACAATATAGAGTACCTGTTGCCATTTAAAATTGTTATAACATGTTCCTTACATTAAATTTTTTAACACTAGGGCCTAGTGAAATTCAACACCAAGTAGATTACACACTATAGGACCTACTTTTTTGTTTCTTTAAAAAAATGCAACGTAAAAAAGGTACACTTTTTTCGTAATTTTTTTTATATATTGAGTCACTTCAAGTGGAATGAGTTAGAGCGAAACTGTCATGGTTTTATTTACCCTGAGTAGGTGCGATGATGTGATTTTTATTCTACCAAGCGTATAATAAAAAAGCTATAAACTATTAAGAAGTAATCATAAGATTATATGATATCACTCTTACTTCACGATTTAGTAATTCACTTTGTCATACATTGAGTCACAAATTACGTGTTAGTGCTAAATACGGCACAATCAATATCCTTAGAAAATAAATAAGCAACACGTTGCTGGCTACAGTTTATTTCATAAGAATTTCACTTCTGTTTTTATACATTAAAAAGTTGCTGGCCATCAACATATGTTTACTACGAATAATCAAAGTCTATTGTAAAACGCCATCGGTAGTATGCATTGATGTAAAACGCTGAACTGAAATTAAATGTAAATGTTTTCGCTTTCAAGTAAGGTATACGGTATCGTATTGTGCGAACACACGTTTTCTAAAGGAAGCAAACATCCTAACATGTAAGACACTGCAGAGGAAGTGCATTACTATTCAATCAGGTGGAAATGGTAAACGCCCCCTCCCCCGGCCAACCCCCCCCCCACTCACTCACCGCTTGAGTAATGGTCATGGGGCCGGAATCCGCGTTTTGGCGTCGCCATTGTCGGCGGTGTAAAATATTATCTTTTTATCCGCCGGTGTCGCTCCCAGACAAATGATTGAGGTCCGAATATCAGATGGAGTGAGGTTTGTTTTCATTCACTCGACTACCGTACCTGTTTTCCAGCTGTGTGATTTATTACCGAAGTTTTTCTTTGTTATTGAAAAAATAATGCAATATGAACTTGAAATTACATATCCTTGTCACTCCGTTTGTTGTCGATGGCAGTGGCCGACGTTTCGGATTCGGTGCTCCGTCCATTATCAGGACAGAAAACGTATACTGTGCTTGCTACTTACTTGTTTATGTACCGACTACTGTATTTATATAGGATTAACAACGCGATAATACATAAATACATTGTAAGGGATTATAATAGGATTTTATTTATAAGTTTTATTTTAAGCCTTTGAAAAATTGTAAACTATAAGTATTATTGAGGTAAACTTTGATCTCTTTGGAATAAGTAATGAACGATGAAAAATAATCAAAACTATTTAACTAAATACCCTAAGGCACATACCTTGGCTAGCACCACACTACTGCCCATTTTCAATCGCTACAACAGACAGTATTCAAGTGTTAGTATTGCCCCTTTGTTACTCAACACGCCCTGTTATATTTAACGCAAGTAAACAAAACAACGGCGAGCGTTTGTATACGATAGGCAATCGACTGTTGTAAACGCAGCGCAAACAACAATTTGCACACTTGTTGACTCCGCTGTGAAAAAACCTGCCGGGAATACGAATGTGAGTACAGTACTGTCGTTTCCAACATAAACACGGCTTGTGGACGTTTTGGTGGACAAAATACTTTTGCTGTGACGTGTATGCTTTTGTGATGTTGTGGCCTATACTTCTTTCAATTTTTTTGAAAGTTGAAATTTGCTAAAGCTCACGGATTACGGAAGGAAGGGTGCACGAAGGCGAATTGCTAAAGGAAGGGTGCACGGCGATATGCATTCGGTAATTAAGAATATCCATTCGTTGTGAGAAGCGAACGGATGCACATCGGTCCCTGCGCTACGACAAATATGGAACTGATGGTAGGGTTGAACTTTAGGCTCGTAGAGTGGGAGCAAAATCTTTTACGCATGTTAACTAATCGAATATTCGCAGGTGTAACCCATTCTTAATAATTTTGTTTGGTTTTATTTTTTTGTACTACATTCTCCTATGAGTGAAAATGAGAATGGAACGACAACAAGGATTATGTAATGGCGGGAATAAGGATTAAGCGCGCGAAAAGTAAATACGGTAGAGTTCACGTTAACAAAGAATTTAAATAGATTCTCCACTGAGGGGGGCAACCTACAATTTTCGTGGTTTCGCCATAAATATACGAATTTCTGAATCTCCGTGGTTGTAACACCACAAGCGGGATTGGCTCTCTGACGTTACTTTTGGCGGGAGATTCGAACCTGGCGCCGGTGTCGGCCGTGTGGGCGTGTGCGTGTGTGTGTAGGGGGCGGCTGGTGGGGGGGGGGGGGGGTAGTCACGACCTTGCCCTTGGTGCGGTTCGGAACTTTCCGACTCGTCCGTTGGCCTTGCGAATGTCATTGTACCCGTCCGTGTACCTGTATCTCGATCCCGTACCTGACCCGCACACATGGCCGATACAAGCTCACTGATAACTTATCAGTCGATGGAACTTCACCGACAGCCAACGTCAACAATGGTTCGAAAAGTTCTTATATTTTAATGGGTTAAAATCTTTTGGTTCTAATAGGTTTGAAGCTTTTTCAGCAAAGACATTTTGATTGATTTAATTTTGAAATAAAATCGTAATGTGTTGTACAGCAAACAAATGTGAACCAAGGGCAACCAAGCAAATGCTCAGAACCAAGGTCTACTTATTGTTTAACATAGTGAGTTTTGAAACCCCTCTTTCTAAACTATTACTTTATGAAAGCGATGGCAATATTAATATTTGCTCACAGTTAAAGTTATTTGTTAAAGTATTTACAAGTTATAAAACCAATTAGGTACCTACACTATGTTTTGTTTTTACAGTATTTTTAACGTCATAAAAAATTATTATTTCAATTACATTACATACACTCATTTTGCATAATTAATTAAGAAAAATAGTTAATATTCATCACGTCCTATATTCCTTTGCTACTAATTTAAAAACCTAGCAACAATAGTTGAAACACGAACCTACCTAACGTACTTTGTACAGTATTTTCATACATATAAATAACATGACCGGAGTAATTTGGCCGTTGGTGGCGGCGGTTGGCGGCACTGTCGGCGGTCGTGTTGTGGAATTATTTCCGTTTCCGGCGCGATCAGCTGGCCACCTGTTTCGTATTAATCGAAAGAGCGCGCAATACCCTGCTACAGTTTATTATACAAACTACTGTAGCGCCTTCGCTTCGCTGAGTAGCCTCTTAATATTAATCGGTTAGTTAGCCTAACTTGTTGCCGTAACTGCTGACTACTGCGGGATGCTGTGTAATGCTGTTGCACTAACATGCTTATAGCCGACAACCGTTCTTTATAGACTGAATTCGCCGAGTTATATTATTTTTATAGTAACTTACGGACAATTTAATGAAAATAATACTAGATTAATCCTCGTGCAATACAATGATTTTTCAAGGAATTTTGAAACAATTAAAAATAAACAAGTGGTTGTAATCTCTCCGTTAAAACATGGGAACTTGTGGATGCAGGGGGCTGAGGCAATGAATACACAAATATTTGGTATTCTGTCTGAGGTCAAAACCTTACAAATACAGCAGCAGTCGGTGGATACTTCTCGCTAAAATCTCTTTTCAAGTGATCATATGAAGATGTCTATAGATTATTAAAACAGTTTGATCTTTGGAGTGGTCTAAAGTTGTTTCAAACCCTAACACCACAAAACCGCTTTATCAATACAGCGTTTTACTACAGCGTGCCAATTACCCCTTACCATTACCGTGTGTTTATAACCAACTGACACTGGCCACTGTAGCAGAGGTCGGAATCGCTCCCGCCGCCGTGCCGTGCTCACGTCCGCCGCGGTTTTCTATTAATATTTCGCCGCTGACTCACCGCTCGGCTCGGACCTACATTAATCACCTTTTATTGCAGAGTCACGTACAAAACATCAGTCTTGCTTTTTGTGCTGTATTTTAAGCGGCGGAGCCGTCTGTCGGGCCATGGTTTTTCTCGGATCAAAACAATGTAGATTAAGATCGGTTAAATAAATTTGTCAACAAATTTAACATTGTAACTGCCAAAAAACAACTTTCATATGGTTTGTTTGCGAACACCAGATATGATGTGACTTTCCATCACATTTGTCTCACTTTCGAGATGAATTTGTCGTTCAATAATTCACTGTGGCTTGACGGTGCATGCTGCCGCTGTCTGATGTTTGTTTCATGGAGCAGTGCAATGCTAGAGCTGCCACTCTTGTTATGGTGCGCACACGTCACATAAATCTGCAAAGAAGTTCTGACTTTGGGGTTAAAACGTTTCACATTACTTTGACATTCTTTCTTCTCATTTTAGTTCCTAAAGTACCAGAACATCGCATTGAACGGATATGACACCGAATGTGCATTAAACACACAACATTATTCGGCTTCGAAAATGCGAAGAAAAATTATAGAATCTAAAGGATTATAATAATTCCCGTATTGCTATCATTGTGTTATTGAGAGCTACATGGAAACCTTTTAATCCTTATAATAGTCTACAATAATGTAGCCTACCAAATTTGACCAAAATAGACTATCAGTACTAACACAAACAAAATAACGTTGATGAACAATGCGCGAGAAATTAAAAAATTTTAATTAAGACCAACTCGTGTACCTTTTTTTGGGAAACCTGCAGAGCAGGATAACTGTTTAGAGCCAGGGGATCCGGGATCGCTCGCTCCCCACGCAGTGCGTGTGCGTGTGCGTGTGTTTGTGCGTGCCCCCGGACCCCAGACTCCCAGTGGGTCGATGCCAGCGCCGCCGGTCGCCATGGAGACCGTCGGGGGAGACCCGCGTTCCGTCTACCTTGCTGTCGTGTTTACGTTGGAACTGCGGAAACGCAAACGGGGGATCCGTCTGTTGAGCCGGGACTTGGGGTGAGAGTTTTACGGTGATTTCACCTTCAAGCAAGATAACTCCGGGAAGTTTTCAAAGCGAATTTCGTTGTCTTGAAGTTATGAATGTCTAAATGGTTTGTTTTTTACTTTGCATATCGACGTAAAAAAGTTATTAATAAACATAAATGCTTTTTGGCAAATTGTTCAAAACCCATACAGGAAGGGGACGTTCCATTTTGATTCCGTGACCTCATCCTAGCCTACATGGGTAAAACAGACCTTCATAGTTTGTAAGTTTTTGTATAGGTACTCAACCTTGCGTCTAAAACATGCCGCTCAATTTTTTCTATAGCCCCTGTAATGTAATTTTGTGTTGAGTCTATGTGAATGTTCGAGATATTTATCGTGCGTCTAATTCAATAGTATAATAATGTTGTTTCATTGTCCTGATAATTGAATAAAACTTCATATTCCGGTACGTCTTGAACGTGATTTTACTTATCAATGATGGCAAATTACCATAATATTTTTTTGTTATCGATAACTTTCCATTTCCCTTCTGACTGAAATACAAGACAATAAACTAATGAATTCTCCTCCACATTTGTACAGAACGGAGACGGTACACATAAAATCAGTATAACAACATTGGAAAAGTAATGAGATGAAATACTGTACACATGACGGTCGTGCAGAATCCTCTATTGAGTTTGAGCCCGTGTCGCTCGGCGCTCTAATGCGCTTATATCGCGGTAATCCCGGCGGCTCAAAGAAGCTGGGGCGGGGATTAACCTGGAATAACGCGATGAACAATGCGGCCGGTAATTGGTTGGCAGATTGTGCTCGTGCTGCGATCCTGCGATCCAGCGGGTGGCGACCATCGTGACGACCGCGTCGACGGACAACTGTCGTGGTCAATCCCGCGCATAGAACAGTGTACCTCTTCAACGGGAGACTGTCTGTTAGGTCAGATTTCTGGGGTAATTTTATCTTGTTACGAATTTTGAAATAGGGTATCCACATTTTGTTGAGGAAGGAAAAAATTCTAGGCCACAAGGGTTAAGAAGCCAGGGGAATTCAATCCAAATAATGCGGTAAATGGCCATAGCCAATCGAGGGTATTATTGAAAAACTTTCTGTGTACACTTATAGTTACGTGCAAACATTTTTATCTTTTCTAATAACAAACTCAACATTTGGCGGTACTTTAAAAAAATGAACTCTTGAATTCCATTAATAACCGCTAATGACATACATGCCACAGTTTTGTCATAACAGCTGTGTGTATAAGATACATCTCATTTTTACTTTCACCCTCTATACCATAGTATATGGAGAAAGTATTGTTTTCGTCAAAATTTTCGAATTTGAGTTGTTGGTGGGTTTATCCATTTTGGTTCCCCCTGAGCCCAAAAAAGTGGTTTTCGGAGTGATGTCTGTCTGTGTGTGTGTGTGTGTGTGTGTCAGGATGTAAACAGAGCTAGAGAATGCCCTAATGGTCCGATTTTAATTAAATTTGGTACATAGGTCCAAATCCACGATAATTCCAGGCGTTTTTTTCATTTTTTTGAATTTTTTATTTTTAAGGGTATTTTACCCCCAAAAACCCTCAAAAATCATCAAAAATCAAAATTTCTCAAAAACGGCTCTAACGATTTTGATTAAAATTTTGTGGTTTATTAAGCTTAAAACGGTGAATAAAATGACACCACCCGCACCTCCGGGAAAACTCGCGTTCAAAAGTTATAGAGTAAAAAGTGTTTCAAAAATCAATTTTTTGGATTTTCAAAATAGCTCTTGTCTTGAAATAAATTTTACTTATCACCATTAAATCAAGCTCAAAAAACTAAATAATCCAGTATTTTAAATTATTGCTCTACGTCAAGTGGTTGCGGAGAAAATTCAATTTTTCGTTTAGCGGTAAACGCAGTACGTTGTTAAAAGTCACATACGCGCGTAGGGTCAAACGAGCGCTGCTCAGCCGGTAGCTATCCGACTGAGTCATCAAGACATTAATGTTTGAAGCTTTTAACATCTTTTTTACATTGTTGGGAGAAAGTATGTGTCAGTTAACTGATACCGTTTATTATTTCTGCTGTTGTTATTAGCGTTCTTTAGTAATCAGCTGCAATTACAATTGGAGAGAAGAAGAAGCAGCGAACCGCTGAGTAAGTAGTGAGTAATGCCCCGTTATCAGCTGATAACAGCTTCAGCGAGACTGCCTGTCGACGCTTGTATGCGATTATACATTATAAACCCACCATTGCGTATTTATTGTTGTGAAATCTGTGCGATAGCTGAGTTGCTAATGGTGTGTTCGCATTTTTTGACTTTTTAATTGTAACTTGTTACTATTTGTATCAACCGGTAAAAGGTCTCTTTCGTTAGAAATTAAAGTGAATAATTTAAATTTTGTTTCTGATTTGAACATGCCTCTTTGTTACTACGATGAACAAGAGTTGTTTACTGAGTAAGTAATAGTCTATTTATTATTTACTTTAAATTATTTATTATATCAGTACTATCTATTTAAATTATTTTAACAATTTTATCATGAAAAACTTTTCATTTTCATTGTGTGAATTAAAAAAGTATTACAGTAGTCTCACAGAAAAATTAACCTCCATTGCGTCAAATGAAAAGAACCAGGCATTCAATCTATAATGGGAAATGAAGGATTTCCCAATATTTACTTTGTACGAGTGGCAACACTGTTAACATTCGCTGCGGATGTTGGCACACTTCTCAAGTTCATGTGAAGTGTTGCCAACATACTACAGCTGATGGCCGGAACAAAGAACCCGCCAAATCGTTAGCGTCTGCTAATCGGCCAAGTCCTCTAATGCATACCAATGTGGGGACTAACACTAGAACATATCATGCCGTTTGCTACTAAAATAAAACTCAGTAATTAACTCAATATAATAATCAAGCCCTAATCAACTGTTCATTGTAGTCCTAAATACTCTTAGTAAATATTGAAATTCATTAACCTCAGACCTTGTTCGTTTTTACTTCAGGATTTTACTCTCGACCTCATTCTATCTGTGATCAAATAACTTTTAATTGTTAAATTAATGAATGAGATCGATTTGTACTCGTCGTAAATAGTTTACATCATGTCAAATTGAGTAGGCCCATATATTTTGTTTTTATACTCAACAATTGCCCCTTTTGGTGGAGGGTTACTTGACTTGTTATCGTGTCGAGAGTGGCGCCGCCAAATCAAATGTTTCCAGCCGCGTTGGGGAGTGGGCTAATAATAAAACTGATGCTGAAATAAGGACCAGATTTGAGAATGTCGCTGCGCTGCAAGTGGGGGGGGGTTGGCCCAGGTCCAAAATAGGAAAATGCTGCGGAGCCTTCCCCGACCCTCCAACGATGCCGCATACCACCCTCATTAGACCTTTGGTATTGAAATGTCTTATTTGTGACCTACCCCAAACTGTGTTGTTTGCCTATTATTTATAGGCAATACATGTGTACGTGTATACAACTATTAATGAGCCAAACAAATGACAATTGCCTATCTTAGTTTGAAAAAGTAACATATCTATTGATTGACTAGAAACAATATTGAAATATCATAACCTTTTGTATATGGAGTTAGTAGAATCCTTTTAACTTTGTGCTCAGTGATGTATTGGCTTACGTCCAAAGTGGAGGGAATAATAATAAAACATATTTATTCTGAGATGAACGGGAAAAGATGACAAAAGCATTTTAGCGGAGATGTCTTTCAAATTGGAAGATGTAACGCAAATCCTGCAGGGTAGATCAATCAAAGTGCACTGTTCGACGATGGCGAAATAATGTCTGGTATTTGCCTTCCTCTAAAGTTTATATAAAGTCTTCTAATCTTACATGTTGAAAGCAAAGATGGGTATTAACTCTTAAATTTATTGATGCTGCTGTTACAATAATGAAATTTGTAATTGATACTGCACTGATGGTTAAACAAGCATACTTGCTTTTCCTTTTGGGTGATTTAGGTTGTAACATTCATAATGTGATAGTATTGTTTTTTTTCAAATTTATCATTATACTTTACGAACCAGGCAATAATAAAACGGTAACTAATGACCATATAAAATGTACAAATTTTGCTAGTACCATGGGAGTTTTATTACATTTTCATCATTATTTATAAAGTGAAGATTATTTAGAGGTAAGATTCATTAGGTCTCGCCTTTAGAAATATATTTAACCAGATAATATCGTGTTGTGCCCTCGAAGCAAATTATTACCAATTTTCTAATAGCCGCATATCTTAATCTGTTCCGAAGACAACGTTACCAGCCACAAATCTCAGCTACCAGTAGTGATCGCATAAAGTCTCCCTATCCCTGGTGTGCTCGCTCTTCACCAGATCGGTGTCTAGGCCGCCGCTCTCCATTGTCGCCGCTGTAACATTCACCTTGAGCCGCTCCGTCGCGTCGCTGATCGCTCCGGAGGGAAGGAGTCCGTCAAGGCTAGGGACAATTCGCGCCGCCCGCCACCACCGCCACCGATTGTAGGACGGAAGGTCCGAGGGTAATCCCTTCAATCGTCGATTGTACAAAAAAATGACAGGGGCGGACGGAAGGTCAAACCCCGGACCCTAATTAGTAAGCGGACCTAACGTCCGCCCTGTGAAAAGCAGGTAGGCGGATTTAACACTGGTCACCGTAGCGCACGCAACTTCTCTCCGTGGTTCACATAAAGTGTTCCGTGTTTTAGATTTCCATCGTCACAAAGGTATAGGCTTTTTATTTCTGACTAGTATTACAATACTGTGAAACTGAAAGAGTAACAATAGTGTATAGAGAGTGAAAATTTGCTTTGAAAGTTAATTTTAAAGTAAAACAGTAAAAATAAAATAAAGAGAGCCTCGGAAAGCATTGTTTGTTTCTACATTTTGCTTGATTTGACAATACGTTTTTAAATTAAGATCAACTTGAACTCAAATCACTCCTTTAACAACATGGCTTCGTTAGGACCTGGTTTATGGGCAGTTTTTAACTGGTTTACCACAGCCTTATTGATTAGCATGTTTGAACGTGCTAATTTAGTTTTTATATATATATATATATATATATATATATATATATATATATATATATATATATATATATATATATATATATAATTTATATTATTTTGTTGAACAACCCATCGTAATCATAAAAAATCTTTATGTAAATTGTTATTTTTTAATATGCCTCTAAAGTACAGTATGTTTTTTTTTAATTTGATCCTCCTTCTGAATATCAGGGTGAGGGAGAGACGATTGGCATATTGAAAATAATGTATTAAAAAAATAAGCTTGTGAAAAAATTTTACAGTACCAGATATTCTTTAACAACGTCCCATATACTTTTATAACGTTTTAATTACTATAATTTCTTTTCGGTATTTCGGTTTGCGTCCCTTCCTCTTAGAATCTTAGAATCCCCAAAGGCTGAAGGTATCCGCAACAATCGCGGTATTCTTGTTCGGCGACCTTCGCAGAACACAGGATGTTCGGATTACATAACATTTGTACCATTTCGCGTAATAGGGCATTTTAGTTTTTACATTATGAAGGTGCCATGAAAATCAATGAACGATATTTGTGCACCAACTAGGTACGGTGGTTAATTATTGTAAGTTACCGGCGGACTTTAACGCTCAATACGGATCGCAATGTCGGATCTTACACGATCAATACGGATCGCGATTTTTGGATCGTGATCGAGGATCACGATACGGATTGAGCGTGTAAAGTCGAATATTGGCGTGTGATCCATGAATCAAATATTTGACTTTACACACTCAATCCGTATCGTGATCCAGGATCACGATCAACATATCGCGATCCGTATTGACCGTGTAAGATCCGCCAATACATTTCGATCGTGATCATGGATCACGATACGGATTGAGTGTTTTAAGTCGAATATTGATGTTTGATCTATATTGACTGTGTAAGGTCAAGCACAGTAAACAATATTGTCAATATTTATCACGATACAGAATAACATTAGGCCTATCCGTATTGAGCGTGTAGGACCGCCACTGTTTTTTCAACACACTAAATCAATACACTATTACATGTTATTTCCCTACCCTCTGGATTTTGAACATGGTGATAATCAGAAATCATTCATGTTTTACGATTTAAGACTCTGTTCAGCAGGGGCGGATTAAAGGGGGGGCGGGGGGGCGTCCGCCCCCCCGTCCGCTGCAGAGATTGAAATACTGTTTTGGCTGTCGAGTTATCAAAAGCTATAATAAGTGTATGATTATAGTTTTAGTAATTGTAATATTGTTAGAGATAAATTATGAAAAAACAAGGATTAAACTAGGTATATATAAAATAAAGGTGATACCTATAAAATAAAAATAAAAAATTGTTTCCGAACGCCGCGCCGTCGCGGCGGGCACCTCACCACGCTTTTACTGAGTACGCCTCACGCCTGCTGCTGCGGCACTGCAACTTGCAATAACTTGAGAGGGCCGAGGAACTTCACAGGCGTCTATTTCCCACTTTGTCATTTTGTGGAGGGCAAATTCGGAGGAGGAGTGGTAGCGCCGACAGTGTTACCAACTCCGCAAATACCACGCACGGCCATCACGGACAATGCTGAACATCTGAGGACCTTGTTTACGATTAAGAGAGACGCAGACAAAAGAATGATACTAAATATCATTATTATTAAATTTTAATATTTAATTATTTTAATTAGAACAGTTTGTGGATTTGTTATGTTTTAAAATGAAAATTTAAAACTTTTCCGTTATGTGCTTAGGCGATAACACATGATGTAGGTAATAGGCCTATAGAATTTAGAGGAGGAATATTTTCAGAACAAACGTAAAACAAATACGTTTTAAATTAATTCTTCAGATTTCTAATATTAATAATTTTATTGGGTTAACACAACAAAAATTATTATTATTAGAAATCTGAAGAATTAATTTAAAACGTATTTGTTTTACGGTTGTTTTGAAAATATTCCTCCTCTAAATTCTATAGGCCTATTACATCATGGGTTGTCGCGTAAGCACATAACGGATAAGTTTTAAACTTTCATTTTAAAACGTAACAAATCCACTAACTGTTATAATTAAATATTAAAATTTATTAATAATAACGACCTTCCGGTATCATTCTTTTGTCTGCGTCTCTCTTAATTAATAGTATTACATCATGAGTAAACACGGTCCTCAGATGTTCGGTACTGTCCGTGATGCCTGTGCGTCACGAATGTCGTCTGAAGGATTGGCGATGTTGTACATCCATCGGGACATCGACGTGGACGAGGAGAATGTAATCAAAAGATTTGCCATGATGAAGGAAACTAAAACTTTTTAGTTTCCTTCAGGATTATTATTATAATAATGTTATTATAATAATGTTTCTGTACTCAAGGTGTTTAGTTATTTTTTTACGTTTTAATTGGATTAATTCTGTACCCAATTACTTTAGTTCATCTTAATTTTCTTCTTATTTTAAATGTGTTTTATCTTTTGTAACAATACTTATTGTTAAATTCAAAATTTAGTTAATTTAAAATAAAGAAGTTTAGGATCATCACTTTGGTTGTTCTTTGTAACCTCTGTGCCTTTTAATAGCGAGAATTTTGTGAGAAATCAATTTGTGAGTTGGTAGTTAGTGTTGGCCTAAACTTAATAGCCTATTTTTACAATGATACTATGACAAAAGTTGTGATTAAAACCAACGAGCAAGGGTATAGCGGTCGATGCGGTCAATTTGGTATTAGCCTACAGCTTAATCATTAAATTAAATTTAATTAATATGGTATATGATAGGAAATAAACAATTATCTTTAACATGTTTTAAAATATGTTTAAAATACCCCCCCCCCCCCTAACAATTCTTAGTCATTCAACACCTTTCTTATCCACGGCAAAAAAGGCCTATATTTTCGAAACCGCCCCCCCCAAAATCATATCCTTAATCCGCCCCTGCTGTTCAGGAGATGTAATGGGTAGAACAAGTTTGTATTGCATTTTCACTTCAAAATTAATGTACAATCTTTCATAGTAGGCCTAAAATATTTAACAAATGAAGACACCTATGTCCCTGTCAACCCTCGTCAAACAGTCTCAAACGGCGAACGCAGGGGCGGACGTTAGGTCCGGGCACGATCTGCCATTAGAGGTTTGACCTAGTGTCCGCCCCGTCAAAACAGGTAACAAATTTCCAGGTCATTTCTGAAGCCCGGACCTACTGTCCGGCTACCACCGCCACCGCGGGTATCGCAGTCTGTCACCGGGTGATGGATGTCCTGCAAAATGGAAATCTTCTGTGCGCAGAAAAAATCTGTGTTTCATGTTTTTTTTGTTTTTTTATTTTGTTTTACCTCCAAATAATGTTGTACCTAACAAAAAACAACTAAGATACACTTGTGTGCGTCTTCTAAAGTAGGTAGGCCTAAAAGAAAGGGAACGAGCCGAAAGTAATTTTGGGCAACCACGGATATTGTTGTTTTTTAAACCACGTATATAAAGTAGCAAAGTTTATAGTGATAAAAATAAGGACATATAAATCGTGGATTAAGATCACATACTAATAGTTAATTTTCCTTTCTTTGCTATTGGTAATCATAATTTCTTCTTAGTTTGGACGATAGGACTTTTTTCTCGTTCTCGATGTTTCACGCCAGCGTTGTTTGACGCTGCGGCTACAGCCAGACTGCGCGGATTGTGTAGTGGCGGTGGTGGCGGTGGTGGTGGTGGTGGTGGCGGCGTTGGAGGTAGAAAGTGGCCTTCAGCCGTCCTTTGCGTTATGCCGGCTCGTTTTTACATAATGATTATAATTCTCATTTTCCCCAATAAAAATCTGCTTTGACATTTATGTTGCGTAAAGGTCACTTCCAATAAATGTGAAAGTAACCGAATAAAATTACAGTAGGCCTACCTATTAAAGAAATAGTTAATGACAATTTGTTGTTTATTAATGTGACAATTAATCAACCCATCGATAACTCAACGTACTGTAACTTGAATGATGAGTTGAGTTAAGCCAATTTCAAAGTGCTACAAAAAGAGCGCAGTTCCTTTATCGCTCGACGGCTTGTGGTATCGCTGAGCTATTACTGTATAGGCCGACTACTTACCCGTATTAGTTTCGTGTTTGCTTCTTATAGTATAAATTGCAAACGTATATTAATAAACTTATAAGTTGCAACGTATATAGCCTACTGCTGTAGTGATTTTGCTTGAAATGTCTCTTGAGAGTGCTGTTTACAAGATTTTAAATGCTGTATTACTAATACAATATTACCTTTCTTAATCGATTATAGACAATAAAATTGTTACATATTGTAAATTATAACTCACCTAATGAATCAGTTCATCCAGTATCTTTTCATTCTTCATTTGACTAGTTTTCATTCTTGTCAACATTAATAGTTGTCGATAGTTAAACATTTACAGTTCACATTAAAAGTAAAAAAATAAATACGACTGCATAAATCGTAATTGATTTGAACCTGGGCCAGAAACCTTCATCGGTTAGATGAGTTTTAATTTATAAATACAGGTGTCAAGGCTCAGCTAAACTGTTGCTATGCTTATTGTTGATTTAACTGGTGAACAAAATTAATAATGACGATAAAGTGAGCCACAACAAGTAATCCGCGTAGATGAAAGATTCGCAGCGCGACGCGACCCGGGTCGTCGAGCGACACAGCGGCACGTAACAACAGACTCCGCTCTAAATTCGATACGAGATTTGAATATTGACGAACTCTATAAACAGAACAGGTTTATCGGCTTTGAGGAACTCCCAGCTACAAGTTGCGCTACCTCTACCTTTGCTGCACTTTCTCACGCACTTCTGCTGCTCTTCTTCTTTATGCTGATACGTTTAATTAATTCACTCCTAGCTTACACGGGATAGAAAATACCATAGGAAATAATTACATTTTATTTGCTCGTCATTTTAATTAACATTCGACGAGAGTAGTGTCAAATTGTTGGTGCTGGCCCAGTTCAAGGTCACCTGAGGGATGACGTCATCGAGGTCAATGACCTCACCGATGACGTCATCGATGACGTCATCGATTGCGTCATCGATGACGTCATCACTAATGACGTCATTTCTATGACGTCACACCCATGACGTCACAGAAATGACGTGCTGATGACGTCATCACCCCTTACGTCATCAAAATGACGTCACCGACGCCACTGAGGTCAAGGTCACGCCGAAACTTAAAATTTTTTGGCACTTTTGCCGTTTCTCGCACTACGCTCCGAGTTTCAGTCAGAGTCCCCGTGACCTTGACCACTTGGAGCGAATTTTCGACGAGAAACGGCAAAAGTGCCAAGTTAAACTCGAGTTTCTGACATGACCCTGCCTAAATGGGCAATCGGTTATCCCTCAGGTGACCTTGAACCAGCACAACACCAACAATTTGATATTACTGTGACCTTGAAAACCTAACAACGGAGCGCCGACACCGATGCGCACCCCACGACAGCCACCGAGTGACTGACTGTCAGGCTCTGTGTACTCTAGGTATATGGGGAAGTGGAGGGGGAAATCCCAAGGTCATCCAAATGGAGTTTTAAAAAAGTTGAAGAGTAGAAAGACTACTCTTGTGCTTCCTGGGCGACCTCATCAATTTCCAACGGATCTGTAAACCAATCCGATCTGTAGCGGCAGGAGTCCAGAAAACAGGTGCACCACCCATCAGGTTGTCCGTAGCACTTCCGACAATTGGTAAGATTGGAGAAATGAAATTTAATACACCGCTGCGGACAACAAGTGTAAAAGTAGTTGGATTTGTAGATTTTGAAAGTTTGTAGTACCGGTGGTGGCAGCTGTTGGTTCTTGCATCTACACCTGCAACATCCGAAGCATTCACATTGCCGGCAGGCCAGCCCGTCCACTTGCCATCTTGGTAGTAGGAAACACTTGCCCTCGCAGCAATAGGTTGTCCCTGTCTCTTCCTCCCAAAGCTTCTTTGCACAATGGACGACGCCTTGTATCTCTAAACACTTATGCTCGCAACATGAGACACGCTTAGTTTCCATACTTGATGTTGCTTTGGCGAGGGAGCAAGATGAAGTGATGCCGTGGCCAGCAGGAATGGAGCTTATATAAACTAAGGTGAGTGGAGGGGGAAAGGTCAAGGTCATCCAAATGGAGTTTTAAAAAAAGAAAAGAGTAGAAAGACTACTCTTGTGTATCTATAGCGATTTCATTGATAGTGAGTGCTTCTGTATGCCAAGTTGATCTGTACTGACAGGCTCCTAAATAATGTTTGCAAAAACCTGCAAAATGATTGTTGCACAATTTGCAGCCAGTTAGCTGATTTAATGTGAATTCAATGCAACGTTCAGGGCAACAAGTGTACTTATGCCCTCTCATCTGGTACACATGGAATGTCCTTAACTCCGGTTTCGGCTTCTTCCAAGACTTGCACTTACACATGCATTGACCAAAAGCTTCACATTTTCTACACGCCAGGCCATCCGCAACATCAATGTCATTCGGCCATGAAAAACATTTCCGTTCGCAACAGTAGTTGAGTTGACTCTCCATGTTGCTGTGGTGAAGGTGCGCGATGAAATGATGTTGCAGTCGTTGAGAGTGCACGTTAAATAAACTCAGTGGAGGGGGAAAGGTCAAGGCCATCCAAACGGAGTTTTAAAAAAGATAACTAGTCGTCCTCCTCCTCCTCCTCATCCGTTGTACTTAGGGAGCTGTCAGACGAAGAGCCCCGTGCAGGTGCTCCCCAGATGAAAAACAAATCAATTTTAAAACGAAGACCAGGATCTTGCATCATCAATTCCTTTAATTTGTCACATACTAAGTCGACCTTGTGTAAGGTGTCAACAACAAGCTTCCAATTCGTTGGTTCAATATAACTTGTAGTAGAGTCTGCCTCGCTGATAACCACATCCTCCGGCCGTATTGGAGTGTAAAGATGTGTAAAGTTCTTTGGCTGTAGCTGAGGTTCAGGCTGGCTGGAAGTGGAAGGTTGAGTGTGGACCCCTGTCGCATCGAAATCCATAGTCATTCTACATTCAATGTTGGGGTTTTCGTTTAATACATACACCAATTTCTCATGCAACATATCCACTTCTGCCGAGTCTTGCAGATGAACATTCCAGGAAAATGGCCATTCTTCATCCGTAGTGGAGTCAACTCGAGAAAGAGTGCTGTCCGCCATGATAGCTAAGCAAGGAATGATGTGAGCTACAGACTGTGGTAACAGTATTGAAAAGTAGAGGGGGTAAACCAAAAGTACGTGGAGGGGGTATTTTCAAGGTCATTTAATTTGGGTTTTAAAAAAAAAAGGAAATAGTGGAGGGGGAATTCTCAAGGTCATCCAATTTAGGTTTTAAAAAAAAAGAATGAAGCTTACTCCTCTTCAGCCTCGTTGTCCCTTGCATCTTCATCAGCCTCATCTTCATCGACGTCAGACTCGCCGTAAGGATAGATCGGGGACATGGGCGAATATTGTGGAGATTGTTGACCGTTGTTGTCGTCCCCTTGCATTCTAACTTGGGACCAATCATAATTTAAATTCATTTGTATTATGATCCCAGGGTTGTCCCGCAGTATTTCCTTCATACGTTCGCAAATTGACTCCAAATAGTGTACACTATCGACCGACAGTGTCCAACCTGTACTTGTACCGACATCAGTAGTGGAGTCAGCTTGGCTGATGGTGTTGTTGTCTGCCATGGTTGCTTGTCGGACAAGGAATGACGGTTGATGTGATGCTCATGCAGGAACATGGTGAAGTGGTGGGGGGTGTGGTGGAGTAGTGGGGGAATTTTCAAGGTCATCCAAACGGAGTTTTAAAAAAAGGAAAACTTACAAAGTAACATTGAAACTTTCCAATTGATGGTGGCGAGCGTTTTCTTCTGCAACCTTGCCGACACATGTGACTATGCCGTACAGTATGAAAAGTACAACCATAATAAGGCCGAACAATAAAAGATAGCCGTTGACTATCATGATATTTTCTGAGTGGATCTGTTTTCTTCTTATCGCCCTCTCCTGCATCCTCTTCTCCAACTCGTGGACGAAGTCACAACATGCGTGAGGACACCTTTCATCTGTTGGTAGGTTTGCCATTGTTGATGTTGTCGGTGTGGCTGTTGAAGATGGAATGAGGTTTCCAATCGCGATGTGCCATGTACACCAATAGTCAAGTGGTGGGGGTAACAAAGCAGTGGAGGGGGAAGTTTCAAGGTCATCCAAATTGTGTTTTAAAAAAACCTATCTTGTTACTGAGCTTATATGTCAGTAACAAGATAGGTGTTTCTGCTCTTTTACTTCTTTAATATAATGAAAAAATATACATATTCTACAATGGTTAGGACAAGAAATACAACTGCTAGTCAGCTGAAGTAGTCCAAGTTGTCTGGCTCGGTCTTCATGGACGCTGGTGAGGAAGCCGTCGAGGAGTGTCCAGGCTCTTCCTTTGACTGCCGGGTGTTCCGTATATTGCAAGCGTAAACTTGCACATTTATACGGTAGCCTCGTGCCACCATCAGCTGCAACTCCTTGTATAAGTCGTTTAGCTCCTGCTGAGTCTTGATGCTCACCTCCTCGTAACTTGCGCAACTAACGTTGAGGGACATCCTGATGTTGCTAGGTTGGCTGCTGGAGTAGAAATGAAGCCGAGGCACAGCGTTTGGAGGTACATGGAAAAGTGGTGGGGGTGATGGTGGTGGGGGTATGGAAGATGCAATTAAACACTTCTAAACTTTTTCCATTGATACAAAGGGATGGAACAAATAGCACAGGTGTCCTTGTAGTTTTCAAATCTAAACATTGGTGCTAGAAATCCAAACTGTTTTCTACCACCTTCCTGTACGAACCGTCGAAGGTCTCTGACGGCAGCATTGCCACAAGGCCTACAAAACTTTTCCCCGTCTTGGAACCTATACCAGGAGTATCCCGAATACCCTCTATTATCTTTCTTGTACTCCTCGATATCCTGCTTTACTGTTATAGGGATATTATCTCGTAAAGCCGTCTGGAATAAAGATGCGTCAGTTATAACTCGTTGTAAGCAAAGCTCGTACAAGGTGCTCATCGTTTGCTAGTTGGCAACAGACTGACCGTTCTTTGCACCCAAGCAGGTTTGAATCCTAGTGCGGTAGTGGGGGTAATTACGGTAGTGGGGGTAGTTGTGAAATGCAAAGGTCAAAGGTCAAGGTCACCCGCGAAGTTTAAAAAAAAAATGCAACATATCAATACGTGAAGTCTGTCACATATTGATATGTTGCATTTTTTGTTTTTTTTTTATTTTTTTTGTCTTTTATGATTCGTTTATTTATAAAACATTACAACAACAACATATGTACAACATTAAAACTTAAATCTAACACTGCTGCTTGTCAGCGATGTGGATGGTCAACTCTGTAGAATTGCTACCCGTGCAGCCGTGGGACACCAGGTATAGACACCCGGGTTGAATAGAGCGAAGATCCTCGTTTTGTAGAAGATGGACGAATCTCTTGGGCAGGTACACCTGGAACTTTGGTTCATCCCCCGGAGTAAACGGTGCCTCGCTGAGACTGCAGCAGATGGCCTCCCCAACTGTAGTCTCCATCTTCTTCATAGCATGGATTATGTAGTGCTTCTCGTCTTTTAGTTCCGAGCACTTCTTTACAGGTAATATTGTTGACTTGGAGTGAGCATTGAACTGCTCGACCAAAGTCTGAAGGAACTGGTGAGATGCCATGGTCAGGTTACAGATCGTCTTCTTGCTCGGAGATGTTGTCGTCTCGGAATCTCGAGTAATACTCATGCCAGGTCCCTGTCTGCTCCCCACTTATATACTCTCCGTTACCCCCACCACTCCCCAATTCCCCACTTTGAAGGTAAGAGGCGAGTTTATAGGCATTTTTTAAAGCGCAATGTCTATCTTTATCATGTTCTGGGCTTTTTGTACAAATACATATGGTTTCCAGCATGTATTGATAATTCTTATCCAATTCCACATCATTAACCGGAACATGAGTAAATCCTTCGATCCATCTTTTCTTTTCCAGCCCCTTTGTGTAAATATTGGTAAACTTGTCTGAAAAGTGATGCATAATGTGATACAAGTCCGTGTAACTTGTAAAACCATCATACCAATCGATATGATGGAAGTGTTTTGAAATCCATCTGTTGGTAGTAGCGGCTTTACTAGTTAAAGACGAATAAGAACATGGTGGTTTAAATAAAAACGAATAAGGAACACTTGTATTCATGTCCAAAAACACAAGTTCTTTTATAATGAATCTATCATCATTACCACGAAACGCTTGAAACTCAATAATACCAGGCTTGGACTTTACTTGTTGTTCTTCTCCCTTGTCCATTTTGAAGGTCACACGTCTGCTCATTACGAAGTCAGGAGGTCAACTGATTTCCACACCACGGTAGGTACTACTTTTATACCAGGCCGTACAGTTGTTGGCGCGTTGGTGTATATTTAATGTGGGCACCGTCCCCAATAGGCCTAACCCCACAAAATGTTGGTTATTGTTTTAAAAACTAACCATTGTCATTTAAGTTTCCATCTTTATATTTTCCTTATTTTCATTTTCATCACTAACACTTGATTCTTCTCCTCCATCTTCCTCTTCTTCCTGTTTTACTGATTTCTTATGTAGTTGAGCGTACTTTTCCAATTGTCTCCACATTTGTACTTCATGAGGAACTCTATTAAATATAGAAGTATCCACAGGTCCGTATAATATAGGTGCGTCCGGTTGTTTGTCCAATGTGTCTTCCAGATAATCTTTAATAATCGAACTTGAAAACACCAGTTGTCTCAAGTATCTTGTTATAGGTTCAGTAGCACAAGTTAAAATGAAAAACTCCTCTCGATTAAGTTGAATTTTGTTATCATGTCTTGTTGTGTCTCTAAACCGTAGCTGATGATCACCACGTTGTTTAATGATATCAATTTCCACATTTGAATCCAAAAGTCCTACTCTTGTCTTTCTTCCAAACATGTTACTACTTAAATAGCATTCTAGTAGATGCAAATGTTTCATAAACGATTCCCAAGCACTGTCCGTAAACAAAATCATTTTGGGTCCATGAGTTAAAATTACAGTAGGGGAATAATCTGTAGATTTCATAACACCGATTAAAACACTTTTATCCAAACTGGAAGAGATTGGGTAAAATATTCGCAAAAATACCTCACTCAATATGTTTGGAGAAATATTATCTTCAATATCCCTTTTTCTCTTTTGTATAGTCTTTCTTCTTTTACCTTTTTCTTCAACATTATTACTGGCGTGAAGTTGTCCGCAAACGTTTTGTTCACCTCCTTCCTGGTGACCTTGAGGATCTAAAAACTCAGATATCTCCTTCTCAATATCTACCACATTTTCAGGTGTACCACTAGGAGAAGCCATATTGAATACGATGCTACCCATACAACAGTAGGCAACAAACTGATGAGGAGCGGTCTGTACGCTCTGCTTTTATACTCGCGGAATGAAACAAAACCGGTTCTTACAATACATTTTTAACAATTCCAGTTAAAGGTGTGTATGTTACGATTTTATCATGTAGAATTAAACAGTATGCAGTTGTATTAGCCGGTATAGCATCGTTGAATTCCATTTCTATTTTTATATCCACACTTGAAGACTTTACTGATTCATTTTGTTTAGAACAATCGATTACAACTATTGGGTAGGCATCGAAATATTTGTCAGGTGGTAATAAAGGTGTATTTGTTTTACCGTAATATGAACTTTGGAATCTCGCGTACATATCGTACAATATACTGTATTTCTTCTTAGTGAATGACACATTTAAATTGTCGTATGGAAAGAATTGTGAATTTAAATAAACTTTAATATTTTTCAAGTCACAATGATCAAATTGTCCTGCATGTTTAGTAATGTCGTCTCTTCTACCTGTTTGTAAACCAAATATAATATACCTGGCTCGTTCTACATAATTCGATGTTTTAACAGTCCAAGTGTGTCGATCCGTAGTAGGTAAACTGGGATGCTCATGAAATTCCCAACTTCTAAATGGAATAACAATATCACGATCGGCTTTTAATTTTCTTAAAAGTAGCATTCTATGCTCGTCAGCCAATTTAACATGTGGAACTCTCCATACAATTTTGTCTAATTTTAATTTCCATTCTAAAGTCGCATCTGTAGTAGCATCTGCAGCTTTAATAATGTCTTTATCGTTAGAAGATCTCAACAAAACTAATTCTTGTTTAACGTTTAATATTATTTTCCTATAATCTTCAGCAAAACCAAGCAGCAAACGTAATGGAATATGAAAATCAAAATATCCATTTGGATTTGGAGTGATCGTGTCAATTGTAGGTAATACCCATCCGGCAGGTTTAAGTAAATTGGTTTCATTGGGTGTTATAGATGTTAATCCTTTTAAAGTTGTCGTAATACCTACTTTTTTAGTGGAATCAACTGTTACACCTGATATTTCATATCTAATTTCATCAAATAGGAAAGCCATAGGATTATTTATAAATGGAACTGTTGTACCAACAGTAGTACCGTCCTTTTTAGTAACTTGTCCTTCAATATATAAGTAACTTTCACATGGTAGTGTGTAAATGTCTTGATTTTGTATGGGAATACGAATTTCATCGTTATTGTTTAATTTCGATGAAGTGTAAGGGTTGTGGGTGTGATATTCTTTTTCCCATAGGGTTTCGTCGAATGTTGGACCCTGCGCTATATCCAGTATATCCATACTCGGTTAATTTTAATCCAATTCTCTCTAAGAAACGAATGTTCTCGCGTGTTAACTCCTCCACAGCTGAAGAGCTACTAATGCGGTTTCCCGTAGGTTGTTCGCTTTTAAATGTTAAACCCATGGTTTTGTATTAAAGTGTCGATTTTAAATGTAATCTAATCGTAATAGGCTCTTCTCTGAAGTCTACCAAGTTACCGTCTTGATCCAATACGCTCAACACGATGTCTGAAATGAAAGTGGTGTTCAACGGTAGATATACCAGGTTTTGTGGCTTTTCAACAATTTTAAATCCAGGTGGTACACTTGGGTAAAAAGTATGTATGATGTGGGTGTTAGCCCCATCCCTGTAAGCACCTTGTATAATGTTACAAGTTATGTCTATACTATTGACTTTTAATATTGTTACTGTTTTCTTACCGGAATGTGTTACATCTGGTTCTAAAACAGGCTCATCGTTGGAAAATCCTAATAAATCACCAATTGAGTTTGGTTGAGTGAAATCTATATAATATTTGGAAGTAATTTCAGCTTTCATCGTATTGTTATTACCTTTTAATGTTATATTGTCTTTTCCCATTTTAGTTTGCAAAAATTCATTTATATGATCAATTTCATAAGAACCTGTGGGTAACCTGCACTCTTGTAAGTCTGTAAATTTTCCACTGGCATCCTTTCCCTTATAATAATGCAATACGTTATTTTTACCTTCCGTAACATTGGGGATAGAGTTGTAAGTTGTAAAATCCAATAGTGCCGCCTCCCAAAACCTTCCTTTTTGCAAGCGTAACGCTGGAAAAAGGATACTTCGTAAAGTGGACGATTTTCCTGTTAATGATACCGTATAGGAAGACATCTCAATAGTGACTGATACTTTTAGCTAGAAATTCCAAACATAAATGGCCGCATATTGAAGTATTATCAGGTTGTTCTCTTTTATAGTTATAATATATGTTTTTAGCAGATTTAAAGTAATTTTGAAGTTCTTTTGGTGGTGGCAAATTACCGAAACTATCAAAATAATATACATTGTTATTTAGTTTCTTATAACAAACCCAATGGGTGCCAGGCCCTTCAGTATTATCCAAATTTACAATTCCAGTCTCATTTTGCCACATTTTCTTTGGTAAACTGTCTTTCATAAACACACCGCGGAAAAATGGTATTTTTAAACAGGAAATATATTTAAATAATTCAATATTGGTTAATGCTTTATGTGGTATGACCAATTGATTTTTTTCATTTAATATACACGATAAGGTCTTAGGTAAAGACCTGCCCCGTTTTTTACCATTGACCACACGGTGGGCTTCTTCCTGCCTTTTCTTGTAGATCGTCGTCTTCTTTTTATATTTCCTCCATGTTTTCTTGTGGTTGACCTCCTTTTTACTCTCCTTCTCCTCCTTCTTCCACCTCCTACTGCTGTTTTAGCCTTCATACCTGCTGTTACTGCTAAAGCTGCTGCTTTTTCTGCTATGCTAGCGTCACTTGATTTTACTCGTTGCCAAGCTATGTCCGCAAGCTTTTTGTCAGCTATTGATCTATTTTTTGAATCGGCAAACGTGGAATATGCGATATCGTGTTCTTTACAAGCCTGATCTAACTTGTTTATGCCAGGATCGCCTCTTTCCAGTCGTTTTTTCAATTTAGTTCCTGGTCCGCAATACTGATAACCTCCCGGTATATGAAATTCGTATGGTAATGCGTCTATTGCTCTATTTACTATGGATCCTACTGGAATTCGTTTTAAAGCTTTACTTAACAGAGAAACCGCTGTGGACGTGATCCCACCTCCTCTCCTTACAGTGTCTCTATATGGACTGATGTACTGGAACGTCATTATTGTCCTTTTATAATCGCAATGTACAACTTATGTGTTACCTCTATGACAAGTTGGACATAAATGAAGTCGTTTATTGTGTTCTTTTATTAAATATCAAAATCACCCCAATCCGATGATCTAAACTTTTTTGTACGAGGGTTGATAAAATAGTTTTGAACAATTTCCCGTTTAATCCAAGTACCTCTCTCAGATTCCAACAAAGGAGTACGACCTGAACCAATACCAATATGATTGTATACATCAAATAATGCATTTCCTAAAACTTTTACAAGAAAATTAACAGTGACAGCATTATCCACATGTTCAGGGTCTTTAAGGTCTGTTATACGTTTATTATTACAAGTATACACTTTGCTATCCATTTGTGATAATGTGATAGTCTGTCCTACAGTTGCAGCATCATTTGCTTCTCTTCCTTGCGCCATGTTTTTTAATTTTTTATTACTACATATAAAAAACGCATAGTAATTATTTGGATCTAGATGTACTGTTTGTCCTAAGGCAGCCGCGTCTCTATCAGCATGACCCCATGACACATTTGATAACCTTCCATGCCTGCAATCCCAATAAGCGTTTTTGTATGTCAATAAACGAAATTTTTCATTACCTTGAATAAAGTCATCCCCTTGCTTTAATAATACTTCATCTCGTTTTGCAAATCCAGTTGTTTCTTGTTTTAAAGTCTCTTTCATTTGACCCACTGTTGCACCATCAGATGGTGCTGAACCATCTTTTACATTCGCCAAACAATTGCCAAGACAATCGATAACTCCCACATCACGTATGACACAATGATCTTTTATATATTTGAGATTTACAGCATCATTTTCATTTTTTGGATAACCTATATCGTTAATAACAAATTTATAAAAAGAAAATCCATCTTTTGTCTTTTCAGGTATCAAAGAATGTAAATAGCGTCTATTTACGCTGTCTTTTGCATCTTTAGGGTCATCTACGTTGGATATACGTTTATTGTTGGCACTATACGTTTTCCCATTGAATTTTAACGTATTTTTTAATTCAGATGACAAATAACCTTTGTTTATCGCATCACCGTTTTGATTTGGTTTACCAACGTTGATAATTCTATGATCTTCTGCGTCATATGTGTTATTTTGTAGTTTTAATGTTGGCGATATCTTTTCCTTTAATATTTTTAGATTTATTGCATCGTTTTCATCCGTAGGATCTTTTATGTTTTTTAACCTTTTATTACTCATATCATAATCTCCATCAGGTGTTTGTGGTAAACCAGCACTTCTTTTTAAACTATTGGCATAATATAACCCATCCGAGGAGTAACGTCCGAACTTGTCGACACTCATAGTGCAACTGAATAGTATTCTAGGGAGTAACGCATTTTTATGAGATTACCCCACGGTTTCGGAGTTCATCCACTAAAGCCACCCATTCGTTTTCCAATCCAGTATGACCCGCTTCTTTAGCTTCATGTATTAGTTTCATTCTATCAACCAATTTATTGATATTATTGTAATAAATCACATTTGTGTTATACAGTTTCTTCATTAAACCTGTACCTGTAACAGACTTGTTTCTTTTTCTTGGTTCTGTAGCACTTATATCCAAAGTGGATGACACAAACCTTCGTTTTACAGGTTTTCTTGGTATTATTGGCATTGGTTGTCTTCTCGTTGTTGGTATTAACTTGGATACAAATTCTCTATATTTTAAAGACTTTGATCTAAAAACAGGTTGGTCAGCTGAATACTTCCTCCTGTATGCATTAGTTTGTTCCAAAATCTTTTTATATGCTTCCATGTCTTTTTCTTTAACTAACGATTCTAAAGGCTTATTTTCAAATAATAATTCAAATAATCCTCTTGTGCCCTTATATCTTTGATCACCAACAATAATATTATCATGTTCATCAATGTTTACCGGGCTATTACCAACCATTAAACCCTCTTCTGTTAATCTTACTCCATAACTATGGTAGTTTTTATTAGGGTTTGTTCCAGCTAACATTTTTATCATGTATTTCCTTCCTAAAGGTCCTTTGTTATGAATGTTTTCACCCAACAAGCTTATGTTTGACGGACCTTCCCTTGCTTCTTCTTTTTCCTCTTCACTAGCAGTTGATACAACTTCATGTCCTCTTTTGGCTTTTACTTCATATAATTCTCTTATTCCACTATAGTCTGGTGATTCTAGCTCTCTTTCGGGTTCTCCACCGGTAAAACCACTATATGTAGAGGATTCCGGGTCTTCATCGCTAAAATCTTCTGATTTTACATTTTCTCTTTCAAACTTTGTAATAGGTGCAATCGCATCTCCTTCCAATACAGGTTTAGCAAATTTTTTGTTTAATTGTTTCAAGGGTTCAGTAATAGGTTTAAAAGTAGATTCAAGGAATTTCTCCCTCTCGCTAATACCTAGTTTCAATGCTCTGTTTTTAGCCCGAATAGAATCACTAAGTGATTTTATTTCTTTTACTAATTTTTCTTGGTTAACCATGTTTGTAGCAAGACGTGTTGTACAACAATGAATGTGTTATACCACGTTTAATGTATTAATATAAATTTATCAAATCCTATCCTGTATCGACCATTGTTTAGCGGTTGTTCCTTCATAATTGTTAGGAACCCATACTTTTCAGCCCAAGCCTTTCCACACAACTCTTTAAATCGTTCAAATGTCATATCCGCATTTACATGATCAAAATATATATGTTTTAGGTTGGTTTCGTCCTGTTTAAATACAATTAACATGTTTGCATTGTCTCTAATGAGTTGTTTAGGTATTTTGCTGTAAGTTTGGCCAATATAAATGCTATCTATGTTGTTATGTCGACCCATAGCGAAGTAATTCCTTATTGTGTTTTGGTTTTCACAAGATACATCGTCGAATATAAACACGGAGAATGGTTTAGCTTCTTGTGGCTGCATGACACTCTCGCTTGCATTAAACTTTAAATATTTAACTTCAGGCACATTAGTCAGTATTTTTTCCAATAATTGATACTTTGGTTGTTGTAGTGATTTTGAAAATACATATAGATTGTTAAATCGTAATCCTTTAGGGTTTGTAATCAAATTGAATACTACATTAGTTTTTCCACAGTTGGAAGGTCCGGTAACCAGACAACGAACGGTGTTTGGTAACAAATTGCCATGCTTCCCACTATTGAATTCTGAATTATCCACTGTGAGTTCATCTATATTATTAATAGTAAAACTCTCTTTTTGTGGTACTATCTCCATCCTTTGTAATGGTTCAACCTAAAATGATTCTCTATCGTTATATCAAATCCTTTTTAGGTATCCAAGAATCTTCCGTCTTATTAAATCCTAACCATCGTACTTTGACCTTATCTTTTTTCCGTTGCAACACCTTTTCAACTAAATATACATCGCCTACTGTTGATTTTAACATTTCATGTCCATAAAACCCTCCTTCAAGCAATTGTCCTTTATTATCTTTTAAAATATATGTCTCAGGTACTGTAGGTTGTACTTTGAATACAGTAAAAACCTCATTGGTCCAATTTGGCAGGTATCTTTTACTGAATACACCTTTATATTTACTTATTCGCACTTTATCACCCACATTAAATTTTTTAGGCTTTAGTTTTTCAACTTTTGGTTTAGTATTCGTTTTTATACGTTTTAATACAAGGTTTTCATTTTTACTAGTTACTTGGTTTGGTTTCATCCCGATAGTCCTATGAAATTTGTTATTGTAATCGTTTATAAGTTTTGGTAACATATCAATCCATATGTGCGATCCTCTGTTGGAAAACATTTTATACATTGCACTTTTTAAAGTTCTGTTGAATCTTTCGATTATTGAGGCTTTTACTTCTGAATTGGTTGAATAATGGTTTATATTGTGTTTTTTCATTAAATTTGCAAATTCCTTATTAAAATATTCTTTTCCATCATCTGTTTGTAAATGTTTAATAGTATGTTTGTCTCTTTGTATAGCTGTTTCCATTGCTTTTGTAACACTTTTGCCACTTTTATCTTTTAGTGGTAAAGCATCTGCCATTTTTGAAAAACAGTTAATAACAGTCAATATGTATTTATATCCTTTATTTTGTTTGCTATAAGGAATCATTTCGATTAAATCCGCTTGATATAAATCATTAATTCCTTTTATCACCGTATTTCTTCGTGGAAACTTTCTTCTTGCAGGTTTATGAAGTTCGTTGACAATTTGTTGCTTCAAGTCCTTCATATTGCAGGTTTCAATGTTTGTTGTATCACATGTATAATCACAATGAATGTTGTTTTAAATATTCACATCATTTATATGGGTCAAGGTCATCCAAACTTGTGTAAAAAAATGGGGAACACGGCGTTGGACTTGCCGTGTTCCCCATTTTTTTACGGAAGGAGAAAGGAATAAGGTCGTAGTTGTAGAAGGACGAAGAATAGGTTACTAGTTGATAGGGTTTAGAGAGTAGTGGCCAAAAGGAAGAGTGTGGATTTTGTCGGGCATAATGTATCTTTTATCATCCCGAGCTGACAACGCTTTTTTAATTTCGGTGACACTGTAGACTTGATGCTTAAAGCTTCGGATATTGTTGAATGTTGCTGATATCGTAGTATCTTCAAACAAACAAGTCTTGTAGTGGTCAAATGTCACGTGTTTTTTCAAATAAGATGTCTTCACTCCTTTTGCTTTCTTCACTGTCGGTGTGTTGTTCTCGTGGTACATCTTAAATGAATACAATTTCGCCATCAGCGCCACTATTTCTTCTAAAAGCATTCCATTTGCTTCATCTTTGAATTTTCCAATTACTTTTTTATATTTTTCATTAAAATTTGGATGGTTTTTCGGATAGTCAGAAAAATCGAAATCTTCTTTGTATGGAAAAGTCCTTAGGTCTTCATACATGTCCAAAGTCTTTATCCAGTAGATAAACGCGTCCGTATCCATGTATGCGACTCCAATGTTTTCCCTTCCGTAATGTTTAACCATTTTGTTATAATGGAAATCATACATCAGGGTTTTACTTATATCCAAAATCGACATACCTATGTATAACGGACGGTCCATGACTATTGTTGTTTTCTTCATACTGACAGCGACTAGATTTTCGTTTATAATCATGGATGTTCCGAAATTTGGTTTTTGCACTAATTTTTCCAATTTCCTAGGATCACTCACTAATTTTACATTTTTGTGTTTTCTTTTGTTCTCCAAGGTCTTCCCAAAGATGGCATTGTTCATTAATTTATAGAAGTCCTTTTCAAATGCTGTTGTCGCTGCAGCTCTTCTTGCAGTGTTGGAATCAATATATGGTTTCAACCAACAAGACTGGGTGAATTCAATTGCTCTATGAATTCTCACTATACGTAGACCCAATTCAAGAGCCTGTTGAACTACCCAGTAGTGAGCCACATAGCGATCCTTATTCTCCAAGGTCATCATCAATTTTGGCCATCTTCCTGTCGGTGAAACTTCAGTCTTGGCTAGGAGAGGCAAGTCGTAGTGATGGTCATGAAGGTGCTCCGGGTATTCAAAATCACAGTCCAAAATATAGCCTTTTGGACCATCCTTTGGAATCTGTGAGATGTCTCCGATGGTGGCCGGGTCGATCCACTTGAAGTCAGCGTAGGGAAGCGGATTTGACATTGCCCAACCATAAAGGTTGTTTGCATCAAAATAGCCAAGGTAGACCGATGGTTGTTGCTCGTCGAAGCCGGGGATGTACTTGTTGTTGGCTTTGACATGACGTGTTACAGCTTGTGTCAAACCGCCCCGTACACCAGATTCCATCATGAGCACCATATCAATATCCGTTAGAAGTTCCAGTCGACAGTTGGTTGACTTTAGCATAGCTTGCCATGCTAATCCTGGAGATGTGTACGAGTGTAGAGGGTCCAGTCCATAGGCGGAGAAGCAGGTGTTTCTGAATTCTTCCATCACATCGCACAGCAGAGTTACGTCCAATTTTATATAAAAGTCAGAATATTCCCCTATGGTTTGAATGTTTAGTTGGTTCCAAACATTACATGCATGATTGTAGTCTTCAACGGAGATTTCACTTTCGTTTAATTTGCTGTTGAAGGCTTCAATCGGCGGTAGACTGGTTTCTTCAAATTTTTCTGTAGAAGTTATGTAATCGTAGGGGAACACTCCTTTCCGTAATACTAGGTCTAATTTATCTTCAGGTACAATTTTTCTGGTTTCTTTTAGGTCTTCTCTTCTTAGGTTCTCTGACAATTTGGCTAAACTAGATGCCATAAATCTGTAAGAGTCTACGAAGCGAAGTTTAATTTTACCTACTGTTTTTGAAAAGCTGATGTACTTTTCCAATGTTGTAGCAAGAACATCAATTTTACCGTCATCTCTTCCTAACTCCGGGATAATAAAGTGGGAGTCGTAGCCGCTAAGATTGTGTAAAACGACAGGAATAAAGTTTGGCAGTTTGTAATTTATATTGCATGAATTACAAGCAGCTCCTCTGTATAACCCTGTCAGGTGATCGTGATCTCTTACTTTTGGATTTTCTTCACTGAACATCTTCTTGCATAAATAGCATCTTGTCGCTAAGTTGTATTCTTCTTGTTGATTTTGGTTTAAAGGTTCCATAGGTACAATATTACCGAACAAGCGTTGAACCTTTCCAGCAATATCGTACAGTTGGTCTACAAAATACTTAGCAGCTTCTTCACCACGGTAGAGTGTTGGAGTGGATGTTAAACCATAGTCTTGCAATTGGTTTTTAGACAAGGTTGATTTAACTAGTAAACAAAAACTGTTGGGCTGATGCAACTGATATTTTGTTCTTCTAGTCACTTCGCCGTCCGGCAGCTCCTGTGGTACTAACGTTGATTCAAAATCTGCATAGACCACTATTGGAATTCGGTATTGGTGAACTGTCTTGTTAAATTGGATACACGCTCGAGATGGTGGTGGCAGACTAATCTTCACTTCATAGTTCTCGTTGCAAAGTCTTTTATGTTCCAATAACCAGTCCAATCCTCCACGTCTTGAATCTTTCCAAGAAAAGCAGAAACATCTCTTGCAAACTGTAATCCTATTTACTCTTTTGGTCAATTGTTTTACAACTAAGGCTTCAAAGTCCTTTATCCATACATAATGGGAAATTTCACCCTTAGTTATCAATAGCAAGTCCGTGTGGTTTCTTTGCTCAACCTTTACTACCCGCAAAGGATAAACGTTGTTTGAATCATCCAGACCAAAAACATTCACTGAAACGCCAGGATTTTTCTTTTCAAATTTGTCTATGTCTTTCAATGTAACTGGGTAGGTGAGGCCTTGAAAGTTGTAGCGGTGTTCATTTTCGTAATATTCTCTACCAACTCTTTCAGGATGATCTTTAACATACTTGGTTAACATTGCATACTTAAAACATTCATTACCTTCATTTTGCACATTCCTACACGATTTAGTGTTTTGGATTTTCTTTGGTAAAGGAATAAAACTACTACCCCTTAAACCATATCCATGCTTGTGAACCCTTACATCCATACCTTCGATTGATGACAAAGTCCATCCAGATCCTCTTCCTTCATGTTCTTGAAGTTTTGTTATAAGTTCTTCCAAGCATTCTTCAATAATATCATCGATGTTGGAGGTGAAGGTAAGGGTTCGGTTTTTGGTAATGAACGCTCTCAATGCTGTTTCACCATCAGTATTGTTAAACATAGCCTCTAACACCATTCCAAATTTAATAAAATTTAGCCTTTGTAATTCTTCCCTCAACGTTTGACCAACAAGTTCCTTAGCCTGGGTTATGAATGTTTCCAATTCCAATTGAACGTTATTAATTTTGAAATGTGTTACAACTCGTCCTGGCAAGGCTGTGGTGCGCAGTTGTCTTACATCTTCCAGTTCTTCTTCTTCCATATCCTCTTCTTCGGTGTCCTCTTCTTCGGTGTCCTCTTCTTCAATAGGTCTTGTAGCAGTAGATGGTCCAGCACCAGCAAATTGAATCACACTAGGTCTTCTTCTTTGCATTTGCTGTAGATAGCTGTCGTAGTAGTCCATCTGCTTCTGGTGCTCTTCCAAAAACCGGTCAATTGAGTCTAAGTCTATTTCATCCATGGTAATATCTTCTTTTCTATCTTCGTCTTCATGTACTTCTCTGTGTATGGTGAAAAGATCTTCGTCTTGAAAGATTTCCCCACAAATGTCGCAAAGAGCCATTTCAAACAGTTTGGCTTTGAATGCACACTCTGTGAATGTCCACGCAATAATGAGCAGCGCACTCCACCGGGACCCTTTATATCCGAGGCAGATAGGTGGGGAAAGTGACGTCATATGGAAACAGGTTATCACTCATGTGCTAAATTTAGCCTTTACACAACCGTTTGTAATACATTTATCAGTAGGCTTGATAAATTGATGATATTTGGTCTAGATTCAATAATTTGTACAAGTTTTTTCAAAGACGTCTGTTTGAGCAAGTTTATGTAGGTCAAGGTCATTTGGAATTATTATTTTGAGCGGGGGATAGAGCACTAAGCAGCATCATTTACTACAAAGTGCTCTATCCCCCGCTCACATTCTTTTTTAACTTTTTGTTTAAACTTTTTACAAAGGTGAAACATCACCATCAGAGTCGGAATCATCCTCATCACGGAATAGGCAGCGATGACAATACATAATTCTTCTGGCAACTAACATCCTATCCATTGGACGATGGGGAGTGTCTTGTTCTTGTTCTTCTTCTTCTTCGATTTCCAATTGGAATTCCATTTCCGACTCAGATGACGACTCTAATGTTTCGTAGGCGTGCAAGTCCACCTCATTGTCCGTTGAACCAGCTTCGTCAGAGTCCGTTTCAATATCCATTATCTCTTCCTCCTCCTCTTCTTGATCAACCGCAGGTAGTTGGTCCTCTACTTCTATAATTTCTAGAGGTATTACCTCCAGAATAGAGACAATTCTGTTGCGATGGAACACGGTGTTGTCAAGTGGAGCCATGGTATGGAAGTGTTGTATCCATCCAATTTGCTTACCCTTTTTATACCCCCACCAACTATACAATTTATGTGGGTCAAGGTCACGTAAAGATACCCTTTGAGCGGGGGATAGACCACTAAGCAGCATGCTAGTCCATTGCCGCAAAGTGATCTATCCCCCGCTCTGTTCTACAAAAACCTCAATCAAGTCCAAGTCCAAGTCCTGTTTAACACATTTTATTCTAATTCCATATCCAATTTAAAAATTTCAATTTCACATGGTTTACATTCCTGATGTATCAAACACTCCAGCTCCCTAAACATATCGTCCAGTTCGTCCAAATTATGATGTCCTACTTTTAACACATGAAGGTGGTTCATGCTTTGCATTGTAGCATGACCATCAACAAACAAGTTTCTTTTCCACGCTAACATAAATTGGCAGTTTTCTTGAAAGATTTTTCTCACCAAACAATCATACACAGCCGTCAACATGTCTCTACAATCTTCATAGTGTACCATCACAGAATACCTGTCCAAGTTAGCACCAAGCAGCGATCCACTCATTGTTTTTAGCGTTCCACTGGAAGGTCCAAAGCAGAATGAAGTCGAGATGTATAGTCCAATAATACCCTTTGAGCGGGGGATAGACCACTAAGCAGCATGCTAGTCCATTGCCGCAAAGTGATCTATCCCCCGCTCTGTATTCCACACAAGTCCTAGTCTTTACACACACACACACACACATAAGCCCCCAGTCTTTTACACTTACTCATATACTCTGTCCTCCCTGCCAATTAAGAGTTCCCCATGTTTGCCACTATTTTCAATTAACCTTTCCAAGTCCCAAAACACAATGTCCAAATTAACCAAGTTCGCTCGTCCAATTTGAAACACACTATTCCCCCCAAAGTCACTTGCTCTCACTTGTTGTCCTGTATACTGCTTCTTCTTCCACGCTACAATCACTACCCTACCTTCTTCAACAACCATTCTTTTAACGTTATCATACACCTTCTTCAACATCCCTTTACAGTTTAAATAGTTTATGGTTACATACTCCCACTCCTTACCAATGATCAGTGATCCACTCATTTTCTAGCGTTCCACTGGAAGGTTCAAAGCAGAATGAAGTCGGGATGTACAGACCCCCCTCTTTTATACCAGTTAACCGGTTGTCCTTGCTGTAAAGTGGGTCAAGGTCATCCAATGCTACCCTTTGAGCGGGGGATAGACCACTAAGCAGCATGCTAGTCCATTGCCGCAAAGTAGTCTATCCCCCGCTCTGTATTCTACACACACACACACACACACATGTCCCTGTCCAAGTCTTTCATTACATACCCAATATATATTCAGTTCCTTCATCATCACTATCACTCATCACTGCTTCCACAAACTCCACAGGATTAAAGTTAAATTGTTTCAATTGTTCTTTTAAGTTTTCAATTTGTTGGTCCTTTACTTCTAAAACACTGTGAAGGTGTGATATGTAGTCCGCTGCCTCGTTGATGCTTGCTACTCTCGGATCGCCTAACTTCAAGCTGGGAACTACACCCTGCAGCCTGTAGTAAGCCATACGCCTTTCTTGCTCCTGCCGTTGACCAGGACTGAGCAAGCCTTGCCCGTCTTGGCTCACCTCCAGCAAGGTCCGTAGCATTGGAGCTTTGCAGGCGTTTGCCCGAGCAACAGTTATGCTGTGGAATGGTCGAGCAGGTCCACGAGTAGCAGGCAGGACGTTGGCAGCACGCTTTCTTGAAGAAGAAGAGGAAGCCTGAGAGGTTTTGCAGTTGGAAGCCATGTTGAAGTGAGGTATTCAGCTAAGCGATACAAAGCAGAATAACCAAACTGCACATCAATACCCGTATATATATACACTTATCAGTGGTGGGGGTACTAGCTAGCCTTGGTAAAGTGGGTCAAGGCCATCCAAAAACATTACCAGAACGGGGGATAGATCACTAAGTGGCATGTTAGTCCATTGCCACAGAGTGATCTATCCCCCGCTCTGTATTTCACATTCACGCACACATTCATACATACACACAAGTCCCAGTCCAAGTCTTTACCCACACACCTATCCACTCTCATCCTCACTATCATCACTGTCCAACAGGCTTTCACACTTCTTAATCAGTTTTTCCCATTTACTCCTAACATAAAGTAGCTCCCTGCGAGTATTCTCTAGCATTCTGTCCCTTTGCTCTATCACTTCGTCGTACCACTCGATGATGTTTGGTGGAGTCTGAGTTGCTGCATCCATCGTGGTTGGTTGAGACGCCCCGCTGCTCCGCAACTCCTTCCTCACAGGACCAAAGCCGGAGAATCGGACACGACTTCTTGACGAAGGCCCCGATCGGATTGGTCCAATGCTCGGGCTGGAGTTGGAGGCGACCGGGCCAGAGGTAGAGGCTGGGACGTTCATAGCAGACATGGTGGTGTTCAGCTTAACGGTGTAAAGCAGAATGAGAGGACGGTTGATCACCACTCCTATATATACCCATTTTTAGTGGTGGGGATAACACTGGGGGGGGGGGGGGGGGGTTAAAAGAAATTTTGCTTAGTCTTCCCGGTCATCAGTTTTACATACCTTTAGCACACCCATTATTTTGGTTTCTTCAATAACTTTACACACCTCAAACACCCAAGCAAACAGCTCATCTATGTTGTTATAGTTAATTTTTGTCCAGTGTTCATACTTATGAGTTTGGTTGTTTATAATACATAGATAAAATGTAGACCCGTCTTGTCTTATACAATACTCAACTTCCATTCTATGCTGGTTTAGTACTTCCCAAGCATTGTGTTGATCTATCAAGAAGTCACCACCTTTGTAATTGTACCGTGACATGTTTACACGGAGCACAGAAACTGACTAAAGCAAATGAACGGCTCATACAAGCTTAGTAAGAGCGTTAGAGTGGGGGTATCACGTGATACACAACATTAGTTGTAAGTAATTTATATGGGTCAAGGTCATTCAAACTTTGAAAAATTTTTACCTCCAAACACTTGTAGCAAGCTACAAGTGTTTGGAGGTAAGTTTTTATTTGTTAATGATTTATTTGTAACTTAGTCTTCACCCTCAAGGACACGGTTTGAGATTGTCCCAGTGACTTTACATCACCGCCAGGTTAAAGTATTATACAAGTCAAGTATTTTTTTTTTTATTAGTTGACTTGTATAATACCCCTCTCCCTTACTTTAAGAGAGTTAAGACTAAATTTGGAAAAATAATTTGGAAAAAGACTTTTAAATATTGTCCAACACAACCTAACAATTTAGAATTTATTTTGGTAGGCCTACATCCTAATCCATTTCCCACACAGATTGGCATCCTTCCCTTCGTATTAGATAGCCTTTTTTATGGATGAAAAATTGTCTTTGTACCATCCGAACGGGTACTTTCATTGTATGAAGGCTGCCATCACCTTTTACAATGATTTCTACTTTGGCATCAAAAGCTCCATAAATTTGAGCAATAAAATAATATTTTTCATCCATTTTAAGTCTTCTAATATCAAGCGGTTGCGGACTGTGGGGATGTCTGGGTTGGGATGTTTTAGACCTAATGTTGTTAAGACTGTAGGGTCTTACTCTCGGAAGATTGATGTTTTTGTTCAAGTGCGTTTGGCAACGGTCTTTATCTAAAACAGCAAACTTCTGACAGCAAAGAATCCCAAAGTCTTTTGACATCCAAACGTAATCGCATTTATTACCCTTGCCAGCAGGGAGTTTAACACGCTTACGTTTTTGTGTTGGACGCTTTACTGGAGTGTTTTGGAGCTTGTCAGGTTTAGGCTGGCTAGAAGGAATGGGGGTGGGAGGTGAAGGTTTAAGTAGGTCAAAAGGTAGGCTGCAGACAATTTTGGGTGGGGTAGGTGAACGGGTTAGGTCGATTGAGGGAAGTTCGGGGGAGAAGATTGATTTACGGGGTGGTTTGGTTGGTGTAGGTGGCATGGGGGATATAGGTGAAGGACATTGGGATGTAGTGTATGAGAGGATTTTCCGGGTTCTGCTGTATGGGGTGATCCTCGACCTAGACGTCTCTTCAAAAGCCGCAGACTCCGATCCTGAGTCCGATAGCAGCGAGAGTGCTGGAGAGGCTACCGGGACTCGGCCTGACGACTTGACGAGTTCTCCTGACGATGGCTGTGCACCAGCCTCTTCCACTGTCGCCGGCAATGGCGACAGGCTGGGCATTGAGGCGGGCTGTGGTGGCGGCGGCGGCGGTGGCGGCATCGTCAGGCAGCTCAGGATGTTCGCAGTCATCAGGTATTCCAGGATCGAAGTCGAGGATGATGAGGGTCGAGACGCGTCGGTCGAGGTTGAAGTTGATGGGTAGTTTTTTAGCTTCAGACCCATTTTACCCATTGTAATAAATGAAAAGAAGTGAACGTGTAAAACAAAAGTCTCAAGAGCGAGAGAGAGTACCTGTCCGTATGGGAGCTTGGACCGGAATGAGAAGTGCGTGCAGCCCGGCCGCCTTATATCCCCACCGGGGCTGCCACGCCCAGGATATTAGGGGTGGGGGTGGGGGTGGGGGTGGGGGTGGGGGTGGGGGTGGGGGTGGGGGGGGGGGAAGGGGTGGGGGGGGGTTTCGCACTTTTTGCGGGGGGGGGGGGGGTTCGCACTTTTTGCGGGGGGGGGGGGGGTTTGCACTTTTTGTCGGGGGGGGGGGGGGGTTCGCACTTTTTGTCGGGGGGGGGGGGGGGGGGTAAATTTAAAACAATAAGCCTCACTTAAGGCGTTTATGTTAACATCGCTGAAGCCTCCAAAAAAGACACACTTATAGACGAGTCAAACCTTGTGTGTTACTTGACTTGTACATTTTTTTTTAAAAGAGCTTAATATATTTACCTTGTTAATAAGACCTGACTGTTAAAGAATTTTGAAAACTTTTATATATTTAGGTCAAGGTCACGGTAAAACTTTAAAGAATTAAGCCCCACACCCCCGATGGGGGTGTGGGGCACTTGGGTTGTCATCGCTGTAGCCTCCAAAGAGACCCAACTATGACAACAAGGCAACATCCAATGTCGTGTTCCCTTCGCCACGCAAGACTTGTAAACATTTACTGCATTGTCTTTTCAATAGCTAACAAAACATTTACTTAATTTTGAGAGAGGTTGAGGACAGCCCTAGTGGCTTACGCCCTCGGTCCGAGTGCAGGGGCCACCGCAAATTGGCCACAGCTGTGGTCTGCATGTCAGCATACAAACGGACCGAGTCCCAAACCCAGCCGCAATATTGCATGCCTGAGAGGACCCATGCTAAAATTGGTTTAAAATTGTTTTACACGGGGGTCTACTCCCGTACCCTACCTTTACTATTTAACTTTATCAATGCAGTAAATTTTTATAAATCTTTGTGGGTCAAGGCCACACGGACATTAAAAAAATTTCGGCCCCCGTACATCCATGGCGAACCACGAATGTTCGGGGGCCTTGGGGACTAAAAACACAAATAGCTAACAAAGATTCATTTACATAATTTTGAGTTTCCAGAAGGGAAACAAGAGGTTGAGGACAGCCCTAGTGGCTTACGCCCTCGGTCCGAGTGCAGAGGCCACCGCAAATTGGCCACAGCTGTGGTCTGCATGTCAGCATACAAACGGACCGAGTCCCAAACCCAGCCGCAATATTGCATGCCTGAGAGGACTCATGCTAACGTTGGTATAAAGTGCTTTTACACGAGGGCCTACTCCCGTTCCCTGACTTTACAATTTACTTTGAGCATTGCAAAAGCTCAAGGGGGGATTGCTAAAACAAGCGTATACACTTTAGAAAAATATAACACACTTACAACACACAATTGAGCTCAACGTAGTCAATGCTGGAACAAGCACATACATGTTAAACACATATAACAAACAAGACACAAAGGATAAAAGACACACAGGAGACATAAGGTACAAGTAAAACACTCTCATATAAAACAATTCGCAATACCCAAACGCAAGCGCAATATCTTACAACTAATACAAGTCTTAAAGTTAGAGTAGACTTCGCTAAACACTGAAGGCGCCATTCAATGTTTAGTGATGCCTATGGCGGTCCGTCCCGATCGTTCACGTTCAACGCGCGGGAGCGGACTGCGAGCCGGCTCTGGCTGGGCCCCCTTATATCCCCACCGGGGCTGCCACGCCCAGGATATCAGGGGTGGGGGTGGGGGTGGGGGTGGGGGTGGGGGTGGGGGTGGGGGTGGGGGGGGGGGGCACTTTTTGTCGGGGGGGGGGGGGGGGTCGCACTTTTTGTCGGGGGGGGGGGGGGTCGCACTTTTTGTCGGGGGGGGGGGGGGGTTCGCATTTTTGTCGGGGGGGGGGGGTGAGGTATGTTATGTGGGTCAAGGTCACCCACAACACTTGTACTCTAAGTGTTGGCTATACCCCCACCACAACTGGGTCCCTAGGCTACACAACACCGCTTCGCCAGTATGTCTCCGGCTTCCATGCGGTGCGTCTCGCTGTTCTCTAGCTCTCTATATGTAAGTAATTTTACAAGTTCTGAATGTAGGTCACTACACTTTAACTCTGGGACGATATCGACTTGTAGTATTTCAGTGTTTTGACTCAAGGTCATCACACTTTAACTCTAACACATCGGTTATCGTACCAGAGGTGCTCAATAACCTAACTTGTAATGTTTAGGGTGGCGTTTGCACGCCACGTGGTATCGCCATGAGTGTCCAGTCCAAGTTTTAGGTTAGATTAATTTTACTGTAATCTTTTCCATTTCCGCTTCGTTTTGCCAAAGTATAAGGTGTCGCTTAATAAAGTGGTATTTCTCTAAAGTTATAGGAGATTGCAGGGATACAATTAGTTTATTTAGGAGACTCTTCATCTTGGAGTTTAACACAATTTCCACTTTGACTTTGCTTCCTCGGCTCTCACAGCCTAAGCTGTACAGAAATGTTTCTTCTAGTGCCAACTCGGGCCAAGAGAACAGTGTGTTGACTGTAGGACAGCTCATGGTGAAGTGATGCGATACTCCAGCGTACCACCTCACCTTCCCCCACCACTGTGACCTTCCCCCACTCCTGCTGTTTCCCCCACCTCTTTTCCCTTGACTCATGCGCTACAAGCAGTCTCTCAGTATTGTGCGGACTTTTGTGAGGTGAAGCCATGTCGCAGGACACTTTAGGTAAGAAACTTAGCCGTGTTAAGACTTTATTAGTTGCTCACTGTCCACCACTCAAAGTTAAGAGAGTTTCAACTTTAGCTAAGTGGCGCAAACTGTTGCGCGGACACCCTAAGTTTTATACCAAACAGACTAATGTCAGTTTTACTGATGAAGATTTGTTTAATATATTGGATGAAATGACTTTTCCTTGCAAAATTCAGTTAGTTACTCCCATTCCTGACAGTTTAGAGTCTTAGTCTCTCAAGCCAATATACCTAGAGTACACAGAGCCTGACAGTCAGTCACTCGGTGGCTGTCGTGGGGTGCGCATCGGTGTCGGCGCTCCGTTGTTAGGTTTTCAAGGTCACAGTAATATCAAATTGTTGGTGTTGTTCTGGTTCAAGGTCACCTGAGGGATAACCGATTGCCCATTTAGGCAGGGTCATGTCAGAAACTCGAGTTTAACTTGGCACTTTTGCCGTTTCTCGTCGAAAATTCGCTCCAAGTGGTCAAGGTCACGGGGACTCTGACTGAAACTCGGAGCGTAGTGCGAGAAACGGCAAAAGTGCCAAAAAATTTTAAGTTTCGGCGTGACCTTGACCTCAGTGGCGTCGGTGACGTCATTTTGATGACGTAAGGGGTGATGACGTCATCAGCACGTCATTTCTGTGACGTCATGGGTGTGACGTCATAGAAATGACGTCATTAGTGATGACGTCATCGATGACGCAATCGATGACGTCATCGATGACGTCATCGGTGAGGTCATTGACCTCGATGACGTCATCCCTCAGGTGACCTTGAACTGGGCCAGCACCAACAATTTGACACTACTGTAGAGCGTTTTACTATTAATCTTAAAAACACTATTAATGAAGCAAAACACAGTCATTATAGAAATTTGTTTATCAATAGTAAAGGTGATAGCAAGGCTCGATGGAGAGTAATAAACGAGGTTACTGGTAGTAGATCAAACGTGGGTTTTAATAAGATTATATTGGAAAGTGGGGAAATTAATGAGGATCCGGAAAAATGTTTTAATGATTTGAATAAC
>CM061531.1:213939456-214038957 GCA_030545055.2 Neoaliturus tenellus
ATTTCTCATTACCCTTGAACCTGCTTATTTATCTAATGTTATTTATACCTCTATATTATTAACGAATAAGCCAAAATAAACTCAATATAACGAACTTTGAGACCGTCAATGCACTACGTAACCACCTCTACATATCGAAGTTAAAAAAGAACAAGTTGAATCTTTTAACTTATCCACTTTATATCATATTGCAACCTGTCGCTTTAGTCGCAGGGCTGTTCTAGTTTCCCACATTTGCAGTTAACTTACTGTGTTAGTTCAATGTATTACCCTAAGCGGCTGTTAGCATTTTGTTTGGATGCATTTTACATAATTCTCGTGAGTAATAATTTTACAACCCCATGTTTACATGTATCCCGATTGATGCGTAGGCCTATTAAAATAATTTTGTGTGTTTACAGTACTGTTTTGTTTTTTTTTTTGCGACACCATTTATAGTCTTTGTCCTGATCAGCTTTTGATAAAAATTCCATAGAAGGGTTTATAACACACTTATAATGATATACAGTGGATATTATTTTGTGCAATAACAAAATGTTGGTTATGTAATCACAATAAACCGGTATTTATTCATCAATTGCTCTAGGCCTTTTGGAAATAAATAATGTTACTATAGGGTAGTCGTAAATCTCAGTATATCGAAGTTTAAAAAAATAACCTTAAAATAACGAACCTCAGTACATCGAAGACCTTGATTTTACGAAGATTTTACATTCCCCTTCAGGTTTGATATATCAATACATTCGTATTAAAACTTTTCCCTTCGTCTTGAATACTCTAAATAATTTCTTTATAATTTATTCCGAATAAACTTTTTTTAAATTAATGTATCAAGGGACACAAAATATAAAACAATTACTTGATTAGTAGTGCAAAAGTAAGGCTGCTGGCTCACTTCAAGGTCACCTGAGCGATGACGTCATCGAGGTCAATGACCCCACCGATGACGTCATCGATGACGCAATCGATGACGTCATCACCAATGACGTCACATCCATGACGTCACACCCATGACGTCACAGAAATGACGTGCGGATGACGCCATCACCCCTTACGTCACCAAAATGACGTCATCGATGTCACAAAGGTCAAGGTCACGCTGAAACCTAAAATTTTTCGGCACTTTTGCGGTTTCTCGCACTACGCTCCGAGTTTTAGTCCGGTTCCCATGACCTTGACGACTTGGAGCGAATTTGCGATGAGAAACAGCAAAAGTGCAGAGGAAACTTGAAGTTTGCAACGTGACTCTGCCTAAACCGTCATGTGACACCGCTCGGGTGACCTTGAACTAGCCCAGCTGCCTTACTTTAGACCAGTACTACAACCGCGATGTGCACCCTACGACAGACACCGAGCGACTGACTGTCCAGCTCTGTGTACTCTAGGTATATCGGCTTGAGAGACTAAGACTCTAAACTGTCAGGAATGGGAGTAACTAACTGAATTTTGCAAGGAAAAGTCATTTCATCCAATATTTTAAACAAATCCTCATTAGTAAAACTGACATTAGTCCGTTTTGTATAAAACTTAGGGTGTCCGCGCAATAGTTTGCGCCACTTAGCTAAAGTCGAAACCCTCTTAACTTTGAGTGGTGGACAGTGAGCAACTAATAAAGCCTTAACACGACTAAGTTTCTTACCCAAAGTGTCCCGCGACATGGCGTCTCCTCACAAAAGTCCACACAATACTGAGAGACTGCTTGTAGCGCACGAGTCAAGGGAAAAGAGGTGGGGGAAACAGCAGGAGTGGGGGAAGGTCACAGTGGCGGGGGAAGGTGAGGCTTAACGCTGGAGTATCGCATCACTTCACCATGAGCTGTCCTACAGTCAACACACTGTTCTCTTGGCCCGAGTTGGCACTAGAAGAAACATTTCTGTACAGCTTAGGCTGTGAGAGCCGAGGAAGCAAAGTCAAAGTGGAAATTGTGTTAAACTCCAAGATAAAGAGTCTCCTAAATAAACTAATCGTATCCCTGCAATCTCCTATAACTTTAGAGAAATACCACTATATTAAGCGACACCTTATACTTTGGCAAAACGAAGCGGAAATGGAAAAGATTACAGTAAAATTAATTTAAATCAAAACTTGGACTGGACAGTCATGGCGATACCATGTGGCGTGCAAACGCCACCCTAAACATTACAAGTTAGGTTATTGAGCACCTCTGGTACGATAACCGACGTGCTAGAGTTAAAGTGTGATGACCGTGAGTCAAAACATTGAAATACTACAAGTCGATATCGTCCCAGAGTTAAAGTGTAGTGACCTACATTCAGAACTTGTAAAATTACTTACATATAGAGAGCTATGGAACAGCGAGACGCACCGCATGGAAGCCGGAGACATACTGGCGAAGCGGTGTTGTGCAGCCTAGGGACCCAGTTGTGGTGGGGGTACAGCCAACACTTAGAGTACAAGTGTCGTGGGTGACCTTGACCCACTTAACTTACCTGACCCCCCCCCCCCGACAAAAAGTGCGAACCCCCCCCCCCGACAAAAAGTGCGAACCCCCCCCCCCCCCCGACAAAAAGTGCGAACCCCCCCCCCCCCCGACAAAAAGTGCGAACCCCCCCCCCCGACAAAAAGTGCGAACCCCCCCCCGGCAAAAAGTGCGAACCTCCCCCCCGACAAAAAGTGCGAACCCCCCCCCCCCGACAAAAAGTGCGAACCCCCCCCCCCCCCCCGACAAAAAGTGCGAACCCCCCCCCCCCCGACAAAAAGTGCGAACCCCCCCCCCCGGCAAAAAGTGCGAACCCCCCCCCACCCCCACCCCCACCCCCTCCCCCACCCCCTCCCCCACCCCTGATATCCTGGGTGTGGCAGCCCCGGCGGGGATATAAGGGGGTCCAGCCAGAGCCGGCTCGCAGTCCGCTCCCGCGCGTTGAACGTGAACGACCGGGACGGACCGCCATAGGTATCACTAAACATTGAATGGCGCCTTCAGTGTTTAGCGAAGTCTACTCTAACTTTAAGACTTGTATTAGTTGTAAGATATTGCGCTTGCGTTTGGGTATTGCGAATTGCTTTATATGAGAGTGTTTTACTTATACCCTATGTCTCCTGTGTCTTTTATCCTTTGTGTCTTGTTTGTTATGTGTTTATTGTGTATGTGCTTGTTCCAGCATTGACTACGTTGAGCTCAATTGTGTGTTGTAAGTGTGTTATTTGTTTCTAAAGTGTATACGCTTGTTTTAGCAATCCCCCCTTGAGCTTTTTCAATGCTCAAAGTAAATTGTAAAGTCAGGGAACGGGAGTAGGCCCCCGTGTAAAGCCACTTTTAATAATTGGTAGGCTCCTCTCATGCATGCTTCAATGCGGCTGAGAACTCTCATGCATGCTTCAATGCGGCTGAGAAATAGGAGTTGGTCCGTTTGTACGCCTATATGGGGGTAATGAGCCGATGGCCTCTGCACTCGGACCGAGGACGTAAGCCACTAGGGTGTCCTCAGTTAGTTTCCCTTCTGGAAACTCAAAATTATGTAAATGAATCTTTGTTAGCTATTTGTGTTTTTAGTCCCCAAGGCCCCCGAACATTCGTGGTTCGCCATGGATGTACGGGGGCCAAAATTTTTTAATGTCCGTGTGGCCTTGACCCTCAAAGACTTGTAAAAATTCAATGCATTGTAAATTAAAAATATTAAAGATAGGTTACGGGAGTAGGCCCCCGTGTAAAGCCTATTTTAATTATCGGTAGGCTCCTGCCAGGCATGCAAAAGGTTGCGGATGGCATTTGGGAGCATGTCCGTTTGTACGCTGGCATGCAAAAGGTTGCGGCGGCCTCTGCACTCGGACGAGGACGTAAGCCACTAGGGTGTCCTCAGTTTGTTTGTTTCCTTCTGGAAACACAAAATTATGTAAATGAATCTTTGTTAGCTACTGAAAAGACAATGCAGTAAATGTTTACAAGTCTTGCGTGGCGAAGGGTACACGACATTGGATGTTGCCTTGTTGTCATAGTTGGGTCTCTTCGGAGGCTACAGCGATGACAACCTAAGTGCCTCACACCCCCAAAGGGGGGTGTGGGGCTTATTTTTTTAAAGTTTTTTTGTGACCTTGACCTAAATATGTAAAATCTTTCAAAGTGTTTAACAGTCAGGTCTTATTAACACAGTTAATACATTAATGTCTGTTAAAAAATATAACAGTTAGGTATTTGTAACCCACAATTTTGGAGTTGTTTATAGTTGGGTCCCTTGGGAGGCTTCAGCTATGGTAACATAAATGTCTCAAGTGGGGCTTATTTTTTTTAAAAAGTGCAAACCCCCCCCCCGAACTTTTTTTGGGAAAAATTTTTGACCTTGACCAAAAAGTTTTTTGCTCCGGACGAGAAGTGCCCCCCCCCCGGGTACCTTGGGCGTGGTCACCCGGTGGGGATATAAGGCGGCCGGGTTGCACGCATTTCTCATTTTAGCTCCAGCGCTTATGCTGACCGGTTCTTAAAATGTATCGTCGTATACCTTATGATCCTTCGTACTATAATCTGTTTGGTATTAATAGTATTACAGACAATGAGCAGAAATTGTATAAAAAATTTTGTTGTTTACTTGATAGAACGCACAAACTACCACCAAATACTTTCACCTACAAGCTACCCCTGATAGACAAGGATGATGTAAGCAAACTAACAACAATTGAAGTGAAATTTCTCGAAGAAAAAATCCTTGTTTGTGTAAGAGAAGTGTTTCATAATGAATATTCAAAAAGATTGGCCTTCGACTTTATTAAGGAACATGCAGGACGTGAAAAAGAACAGTACCCAGGATTATATTATTTATATCTTTTTGAGAATGGAGCAAGTGTAACGGTAGAAATAAGTATCAAACTAATGTAATTCTCCCAACCAAGTGTTAAACTAGGACTTGAACTTGGACTTGATTGAGGTTTTTGTAGAACAGAGCGGGGGATAGATCACTTTGCGGCAATGGACTAGCATGCTGCTTAGTGGTTTATCCCCCGCTCAAAGGGTATTTTTACGCGACCTTGACCCACATAAATGCATAGTTGGTGGGGGTATAAAAAAGGGCAAACCAATTGGATGGATACACCACTTCTATACCATGGCTCTATTGCAGTGCTCTATCCCCGCTAAAAATAATAATTCCAAGTGACCTTGTTCCACATAAACTTGCTCAAACAGACATCTTTCAAAATATTTGTACAAAGTAGTGGATTTAGACCAAACATTATTGGTTTATCAAGCCTGTTGAAGAATATATTGAAAATGGGTGTTTAAAAGCCAAATTTACTAAATGATTGATAAACCGGATGTATATGACGTCACCTTCCCCCACCCTTCAACCTTGGGTATAAAGGGACCCGGTTGAGCGCGCTGCTCATTATTGCTTGGACATTCACCGAGTGCACACTCAAAGCCAAACTTGTTCAAAAATGGCTCTTTGCGATATTTGTGGTGAGTTTTTCCAAGATGAAGATATCTTTGTTTTACACCGAGAATTGCATCATGAAGAAAACAGAAAAGAAGAGATTGTTGTAAGTGAAGAAGACTTGGATGCGTTTGATCGGTTATTGGAAAACTACCAGAAACAGATGGACGACTGTGATAGCTATCTACAGTTACACCGAGAATTGCATCGTGAAGAGGACAGAAAAGAAGAGATTGTAGTAAGTGAAGAAGACTTGGATGCGATTGATCGGTTTTTGGAAAAACCCCAGAAGCAGAAGGACTGGGCTAGCTATTTACAGTTAATGCAAAGAAGAAGACCAAGTGTTATTCAATTTGCCGGAGCTGGACCATCTACAGCTGGAGGATTTATTGAAAAGGAAATGGAAGGAAAAAAAGTGGAAGATGTAAAACAACTGCGTACCCAAGAGGATATGGAAGAAGAGGATACAGAAGAAGTGGAAGAAATAAGACAACTGCGCACCACAGCCTTGCCAGGACCAGTTGTAACTCATTTCAAAATTAATAATGTGCAATTGGAATTGGAAAACTTTATAACCCAAGCTAAAAATTTAGTTGTAAAAACATTGATGGAAGAATTGGCAAGATTGAACTTTATTAAATTTGGATTGGTGTTGGAGGCTATGTTTACTAATACCAATGGTGAAAACTCACCGAGAGCATTCATTGCTAAAAACCGAACCCTTACAACCACATCTGATATCAACGAAATCTTAGAAGATTGTTTGAATGAACTGCTAATGAAACTCCAAGAACACGAAGGAAGAGGATCTGGCTGGACGCTATCATCGATTGAAGGTATGGATGTGAGGGTTCACAAGCATGGATATGGTATGAGGGGTAGCAGCTTTATCCCTCTACCAAAGAAAATTAAAGACACCAACTCTTGCAGAAATGTTACAAACGGGGATAATGAATGTTTTAAGTATGTGATGCTAACTAAGTATGTAAAACATAATCCTTGTAGAGTTGGTAGGGAATATTATGAAAACGAACACCGCTACAACTTCCGAGGAATGTCGTATCCTGTGAGTCTTAATCAAATTGCAAAATTTGAGAAACAAAATCCAGGTGTTTCTGTTAACGTGTTCGGCTTAGATGATTCGAACAATGTGTATCCTCTACGAGTTGGAAAAGTGGAGCAAAGAAACCATACTGATTTATTATTGATAACTAAAGGCGAAATTTCACATTATGTGTGGATAAAAGATTTTGAAGCATTGGTTGTACGACAATTAACGAAAAATAAAATTAGAGTGACAGTGTGTAAGAGATGCTTTTGTTTTACGAATAAAGATTTGAGACGTGGAGGATCGGAGTGGTTGAAGGAACACCAAAGACTTTGTAATGACAACTATGAAGTGAAGATTAGTCTGCCGCCGCCATCTCGAGCGTTCATCCAATTCAACAAAACAGTTCACCAATATCGGATTCCAGTAGCCGTCTACGCAGATTTCGAATCCACGTTAGTACCACAGGAGCTTCCGGATGGTGAGGTGACTAGAAGAACCAAATATCAACTGCATCAACCTAACAGTTTTTGCTTATTGGTGAAATCGACTTTGCCTGAAGAACAGTTGCAAGACTATGGCTTAACATCCACTCCGATACTCTACCGTGGGGAAGAAGCCGCTAAGCATTTCGTAGACCAGTTGTATGACATTGCTGAAAAGGTGCAACGCTTATTCGGTAATGTTTTACCTATGGAACCTTTGAATCAAAATCAACAAGAAGAATACAATTTGGCAACAAGATGTTATTTATGCAAGAAGAGCTTCAGTGAAGAAAATCAAAAAGTAAGAGATCACGATCACCTGACAGGGTTATACAGAGGAGCTGCTTGTAATTCATGCAATATAAATTACAAACTGCCAAACTTTATCCCTGTCGTGTTACACAATCTTAGCGGCTATGACTCCCACTTCATTATCCCAGAGTTAGGACGAGATGATGGAAAAATCGAAGTATTAGCTGAAACATTGGAGAAGTACATCAGTTTCTCAAAAACAGTAGGTAAAATTAAACTTCGCTTCGTAGACTCTTATAGATTTATGTCATCTAGTTTGAGCAAATTGTCTGAGAACCTAAGAAGAGAAGATCTAAAAGAAACCAGCAAAATTGTACCTGAAGATAAATTGGACTTAGTAATGCGTAAAGGAGTGTTCCCCTATGATTACATAACTTCTGCAGAAAAATTCGAAGAAACCAGTCTGCCACCGATTGAAGCCTTCAATAGCAAGTTAAATGAAAGTGAAATCTCCATTGAAGACTACAATCATGCTTGTAATGTTTGGAACCAACTAAACATTCAAACCTTAGGGGAATATTCCGACTTTTACATAAAATTGGACGTAACTCTGCTGTGCGATGTGATGGAAGAATTTCGAAACACCTGCTTCTCCGCCTATGGACTGGACCCTCTACACTCGTACACATCTCCAGGATTAGCATGGCAAGCTATGCTAAAGTCAACCAACTGTCGATTGGAACTTCTAACAGATATTGATATGGTGCTCATGATAGAATCTGGTGTACGGGGCGGTTTGACACAAGCTGTAACACGTCATGTCAAAGCTAACAACAAGTACATCCCAGGCTTCGATGAGAGACAACCATCGGTCTACCTTGGTTACTTTGACGCAAACAACCTTTATGGTTGGGCAATGTCAAATCCGCTTCCCTACGCTGACTTCAAATGGATCGACCCGGCCACCATCGGTGACATCTCACAGATTCCAAAGAATGGTCCAAAAGGCTATATTTTGGACTGTGATTTCGAATATCCGGAGCACCTTCATGACCATCACTACGACTTGCCTCTCCTAGCCAAGACTGAAGTTTCACCAACAGGAAGATGGCCGAAATTGATGATGACGTTGGAGAATAAAGATCGGTATGTGGCTCACTACTGGGTAGTTCAACAAGCTCTTGAATTGGGTCTACATGTGGTGAGAATTCATAGAGCAATTGAATTCACCCAGTCTTGTTGGTTGAAACCATATATTGATTCCAACACTACAAGAAGAGCAGCAGCAACATCAGCATTTGAAAAGGACTTTTACAAATTGATGAACAACGCCATCTTCGGGAAGACCTTAGAAAACAAAAGAAAACACAAGATTGTAAAATTAGTAAGTGATCCTAAGAAATTGGAAAAATTAGTGCAAAAACCAAATTTTGGAACATCTATGATTATAAACGAAGATCTAGTTGCCGTAAGTATGAAGAAAACAACAATAGTGATGGATCGTCCGTTATACATTGGAATGTCAATTTTGGATATAAGTAAAACTTTAATGTATGATTTCCATTACAACAAAATGGTTAAACACTACGGAAGAGACAACATTGGAGTTGCATACATGGATACCGACGCGTTTATCTACTGGATAAAGACTTTGGACATGTATGAAGACCTAAGGAGTTTCCCATACAAAGACGATTTTGACTTCTCTGACTATCCGAAGAACCATCCAAATTACAACGAAAAGAATAAAAAAGTAATCGGAAAATTTAAAGATGAAGCAAATGGAATGCCTTTAGAAGAAATAGTGGCACTGATGGCAAAATTGTATTCATTTAAAATGTACAACGAGAACAACACACCCACAGTCAAGAAAGCAAAAGGAGTCAAAACATCGTACTTGAAGAAACATGTGACATTTGACCATTACAAGACCTGCTTGTTTGAAGATTCTACAATGTCTGCAACGTTCAACACTATCAGAAGCTTTAAACATGAGGTCTACAGTGTCACTGAAGTTAAAAGAGCACTGTCAGCTCGAGATGATAAAAGGCATATTATGCCGGATAAAATTCACACTCTTCCTTTTGGACACTACTCTCTAAACCCTATCGACTAGTAACCTATTCTTCGCCCCTCTACAACTTCGACCTTATTCCTTTCTCCTTCCGTAAAAAAATGGGGAACACGGCAAGTCAAACGCCGTGTTCCCCATTTTTTTACACAAGTTTGGATGACCTTGACCTATATAAATGATGTTAATATTTAAGACAACATTCATTGTTATTATACATGTGATACATGAAACATTCAAACCTGCAATATGAAGAACTTGAAGCAAGAAATTGTCAACGAGCTTCATAAACCTGCAAGAAGAAAGTTTCCACGAAGAAATACAGTGATAAAAGGAATAAATGATTTATATCAAGCGGATTTAATCGAAATGATTCCTTATAGTAAACAAAATAGAGGATTTAAATACATATTGACTATTATTAATTGTTTTTCAAAAATGGCAGATGCTTTACCACTAAAAGATAAAAGTGGCAAAAGTGTTACAAAAGCAATGGAAACAGCTATACAAAGAGACAAACATACTATAAAACATTTACAAACTGATGATGGAAAAGAATATTTTAATAAGGAATTTGCAAATTTAATGAAAAAACACAACATTAACCATTACTCAACCAATTCAGAGGTAAAAGCATCAATAATTGAAAGATTTAACAGAACTTTAAAAGGTGCGATGTATAAGATGTTTTCCAACAGAGGATCACACGTATGGATTGATGTGTTACCAAAACTTATAAGCGATTACAATAACAAGTTTCATAGAACTATCGGTATGAAACCAAGCCAGGTGACTAATAAAAATGAAAAACTTGTATTAAAACGTATAAAAATGAATACTAAACCAAAAGTTGAAAAACTAAAGCCTAAAAGGTTTAATGTTGGTGATAAAGTGCGAATAAGCAAATACAAAGGTGTATTCAGTAAAAGATATCTTCCGAACTGGACAAATGAGGTATTTACCATATTTAAGGTGCAACCTACAGTACCAGAAACTTACATTTTAAAAGATAATAAAGGACAATTGCTTGAAGGAGGTTTTTATGGACATGAAATGTTAAAATCAACAGTAGGTGATGTATATCTAGTAGAAAAGGTGTTGCAACGCAAAAAAGATAAGGTTAAAGTAAGATGGTTAGGATTTAATAAGACGGAAGATTCTTGGATACCTAAAAAGGATCTAATATAATGATAGAGCATCATTTTGGGTTGAACCATTACAAAGGATGGAGATAATACCGCAAAAAGACAATTTTACTATTAATAATATAGATGAACTCACAGTGGATGGTTCTCAATTCAATACTGGGAAACACGGTGTTTTGTTACCAAACACGGTGCGTTGTCTGGTTACCGGTCCTTCCAATTGTGGAAAAACAAATGTAGTATTCAATTTGATTACAAACCCTAAAGGCTTACGTTTTAATAATTTATATGTATTTTCAAAGTCACTACAACAACCGAAATATCAGTTATTGGAACAAATACTCAATAATGTACCTGAAGTTAAATATTTTAAATTTAACGCGAGCGAGAGTGTCATGCAACCGCAAGAGGCTAAACCATTCTCAGTATTCATATTTGACGATGTATCTTGTGAAAATCAAAATACAATAAGGAATTACTTCGCCATGGGTCGACATAACAACATAGATAGCATTTATATTGGTCAAACTTACAGCAAAATACCGAAACAGCTCATTAGAGACAATGCAAACATGTTAATTGTATTTAAACAGGATGAAACCAACCTAAAACACATATATTATGACCATGTAAGTGCGGATATGCCATTCGAACGATTTAAAGAGTTGTGTGGAAAGGCTTGGGCTGAAAAGTATGGGTTTTTAACAATTATAAAGGAACAACCGCTAAACAATGGTCGATACAGGATAGGATTTGATAAATTTATACTAATACACTGATCATGATGTAAAACATTCATTGTTGTACAACACGTCTTGCTACAAACATGGTTAACCAAGAAAAGTTAATAAAGGAAATAAAATCACTTAGTGATTCTATTCGGGATAAAAACAGAGCATTAAAATTAGGTATTAGCGAAAGGGAGAAATTTCTTGAATCTACTTTTAAACCTATTACTGAACCCTTGAAACAATTAAACAAAAAATTTGCTAAACCCGTTTTGGAAGGAGATGCAATTGCACCTATTACAAAGTTTGAAAGAGAAAATATAAAATCAGAAGATTTTAGTGATGAAGACCTGGAATCCTCTACATATAGTGGTTTTACCGGTGAAGAACCTGAAAGAGAGCTAGAATCACCAGACTATAGTGGTATAAGAGAATTATATGAAGTAAAAGCTAAAAGAGGACATGAAGATGTATCAACTGCTAGTGAAGAGGAAAAAGAAGAAGAAGCAAGGGAAGGTCCGTCAAACATAAGCTTGTTGGGTGAAAACATTCATAACAAAGGACCTTTAGGAAGGAAATACATGATAAAAATGTTAGCTGGAATAAATCCTAATAAAAACTACCATAGTTATGGAGTAAGATTAACAGAAGAAGGTTTAATGGTTGGTAATAGCCCGGTAAACATTGATGAAGATGATAATATTATTGTTGGTAATCAAAGATATAAGGGCACAAGAGGATTATTTGAATTATTATTTGAAAAAAAGCCTTTAGAATTGTTAGTTAAAGAAGAAGATATGGAAGCATATAAACAGATTTTGGAACACACCAATGCATACAGGAGGAAGTATTTAGCTGACCAGCCAGTTTTTAGATCTAGGTCTTTAAAATATAGAGTATTTGTATCCAAGTTAATACCAACAACGAGAAGACAACCAATGCCGATAATGCCAAGAAAACCTGTAAAACGAAGGTTTGTGTCATCCACTTTGGATATAAGTGCTCCAGAACCAAGAAAAAGAAACAAATCTGTTACAGGTACAGGTTTAATGAAGAAACTATATAACACAAATGTGATTTATTACAATAATATCAATAAATTGGTGGATAGAATGAAACTAATACATGAAGCTAAAGAAGCGGGTCATACTGGATTGGAAAACGAATGGGTGGCTTTAGTGGATGAACTCCGAAACCGTGGGGTAATCTCATAAAAATGCGTTACTCCCTAGATTACTATTCAGTTGCACCATGAGTGTCGACAAGTTCGGACGTTACTCCTCGGATGGGTTATATTACGCAAATAATTTAAAAAGAGGTGCTGGTTTACCACAAACACCTGATGGAGATTATGATATAACTAATAAAAGGTTAAAAAACATAAAAGATCCCACAGATGAAAACGATGCAATAAATTTAAAAGTATTAAAAGAAAATATATCACCAACATTAAGACTACAGAAAAACACATATGATGCAGGTAATCATAGAATTGTCAATGTTGGTAAGCCAAATCAAAACGCTGATGCAATAAACAAAGGTTATTTATCATCAGAATTAAAAAATACGCTAAAATTCAATGGAAAAACGTATACTGCTGAAAATAAACGTATATCCAACGTAGATGATCCTAAAGATGCAAAAGACAGCGTAAATAGACGCTATTTACATTCATTAATACCTGAAAAGACAAAAGATGGTTTTTCTTTTTATAAATTTGTTATTAACGATATAGGTTATCCGAAAAATGAAAATGATGCTGTAAATTTAAAATATATAAAAGATCATTGTATTACACGTGATGTAGGAGTTATTGATTGTCTAGGTAATTGTTTAGCGAATGTTAAAGATGGTTCGGCACCATCAGATGGTGCAACAGTGGGTCAAATGATGGAAACCTTAAAACAAGAAACAACCTCTTTTGTAAAACAAGATCAAGTAGTATCAAAGCAAGGGGATGAATTTGTTCAAGGTAATGAAAAATTTAATTTATTAACATACAAAAATAATGCTTGGGATTGCATGGGTAAAGGGTTATCAAATATGGGATGGGGTTATGAAAAACATGATGCAGCTGCTTTATCACAAACCGTACATCTAGATCCAGATCATTCTTTTAGATTTTTTACATGTAAAAATAAAGTAATAAAAAACTTGCATAATGGAAGAGATCCAAATGATGCTGCAACTGTAGGACAAACATTACAATATGACAGTGCAAATAAAGAGTTTATTTATAATAAGCAAAGATTTAAATTAATGGATGTAAATGATTATCAAAATATATTAATTGCAGATCCAAATTCATTTAGCGGATTTAGAAAATTGTCTGGTGAACAATTTATTCATAAAAATCATGTGTTTCGAAATGAATCAGACGGAGCATTAGTTAGTGGAAATTTTAAATATTTTAAATGTCCCGGGAGCGATGAAAATGTAACTGATAAAGACTAAGAATTTGTATAAAAACTGATACGGGTTAGAAATCGAGACTAATATTATAAAAATGGGTTACACTCTAGAATGTTATTCAGTTGCACCATGAGTGTTGACAAGTTCGGACGATATTCCTCGGATGGATTATATTACTTTAATACTTTAAAAAGAGGTGCTGGCTTACCACAAACACCTGATGGAGATTATGATATTAGTAATAAACGGTTAAAAAACATTAATGATCCCACAGATGAAAATGATGCAATAAATTTAAAAGTATTAAAAAAAGAGATATTACCAACACTGAAACTAGACAAAAACACATATAACGCGGGTAATCATAGAATTTCCAACGTCGGTAAGCCAAATCAAAACGCTGATGCAATAAACAGAGGTTATTTATCATCGGAATTGAAAAATACGTTAAAATTCGATGGAAAAACGTATAATGCTGAAAATCGACGTATATCTAACGTAGCAGACCCTGTAGATGAAAAAGACAGCATAAATAGACGCTATTTACATTCTATAATACCTGAAAAGACAAAAGATGGGTTTTCTTTTTATAAATTTGTTATTAACGATATAGGTTATCCAAAAAATGAAAATGATGCTGTAAATTTAAAATACATCAAAGATCATTGTATTACACGTGATGTAGGAGTTATTGACTGTCTTGGTAATTGTTTAGCGAATGTAAAAGATGGTTTTGCACCATCAGATGGTGCAACGGTGGGTCAAATGAAGGAAACTTTAAAACAAGAAACCTCCGGTTTTGTGAAACAAAACCAAGTAGTAACACGTCAAGGAGATGTATTTGTACAAGGAAATAAAAAGTTTACTTTGCTTGAAGAAAACATTTATGTTTGGGATGGTAAAGGAAAGTTATTGACAAATTTAGGTATTGGTGAAAAGCCTGGTGATGCTGTTACTTATGAACAGATAATACAATTAGAGCCAACTGGAAAAAAATGGTGGAATTGTGATAACACACGATTAACAAATGTTGCAGACCCTGATTATGCCAATAACGCTGTAACTGTTAATTTTCTTGTTAAAGTAATAGGTAATTTATTATTTGATATGCATAATTATATTGCAGCAGGACAACATAAACCTATTGACGAAAAAATGAGAAATACATGGATTAAAATTAAACAAGAAATTCTTTATAAATATTTTTTTAATCATAACACACAAAAGTTTAGATCATCAGATTGGGGTACTTTTGATATTTAACTAAATAACACCATATATTACATCATTTATGTGCAACCTGTCATAGAGGTAACACATGGGTTACGCTTTTCAAATATAAAAGACAATCATGGCGTTTCATTACACCAGTCCATATCGAGACACTATACGGAAAGGAGGCGGTATCACGTCCACAGCGGTTTCTCTGTTAAGTAAAGCTTTAAATCGTATTCCAGTAGGATCTATCGTAAACAGAGCAATAGACGCTTTACCATACGAATTTCACATACCGGGAGGTTATCAGTATTGCGGACCAGGAACTAAATTGAAAAAACGACTGGAAAGAGGTGATCCAGGCATAAATAAGTTAGATCAGGCTTGTAAAGAACACGATATCGCATATTCCACGTTTACCGATTCAAAAAATAGGTCAATCGCTGATAAAAAGCTAGCGAATATAGCTTGGCAACGAGTAAAGTCTAGTGACGCTAGTATTGCGGAAAAAGCAGCAGCTTTAGCGGTAACAGCAGGTATGAAGGCTAAAACAGCGGTAGGAGGTGGAAAAAGGAGGGGTAAGAATAAAAAAGGATCAACCAAGAGAAAACATGGTGGTAATATTAGACTAAAAAGACGTTCTTCGAGGAAAAATAATAAAAAACCGACAATATGGTCAATGGTAAAAAACGGGGCTGGTCTATACCTAAGACCGTATCGTGCATATTAAATAAAAGAAATCAATTGGTTATACCACATAAAGCGTTGACTAATGTTGAATTATTTAAATATATTTCCTGTTTAAAAATACCATTTTTCCGCGGAGTATTTATGAAAGACAGTTTACCAAAGAAAATATGGAAAAATGAGACTGAATCGTAAATTTGGATAATACTGAAGGGTCCGGCACCCATTGGGTGTGTTATAAGAAACTAAATAGTAATGTATATTATTTTGATAGTTTTGGAAATTTGCCACCACCTAAAGAACTTGAACATTACTTTAAATCTGCTAAAAACATATATTACAACTATAAAAGAGAACAACCTGATAATACTTCAATATGCGGCCATTTATGTTTGGAATTCCTAGCTAAAAGTATCAGTCACTATTGAGATGTCTTCCTATACGGTATCATTAACAGGAAAATCGTCCACTTTACGAAGTATCCTTTTTCCAGCGTTACGCTTGCAAAAAGGAAGATTTTGGGAGGCAGCACTGTTGGATTTTACAACTTACAACTCTATTCCCAATGTTACGAAGGTAAAAATAACTTATTGCATTATTATAAAGGAAAAGATGCCAGTGGGAAGTTTACAGACTTGGAAGTTTGCACTCTACCCACAGGTTCTTATGAAATTGATCATATTAATGAATTTTTGCGAAATAAAATGGGAAAAGACAATATAACGCTAAAAGGTAATAACAATACAATGAAAGCTGAGCTTACTTCAAAATATTATATAGATTTCAGTAAGTCAGACTCAATTGGTGATTTATTAGGATTTCCCAAAGATGGAGCGATTTAGAACCAAATAAAACACATTCCGGTAAACAAACTGTAACAATATTAAAAGTCAATAGTATAGACATAACTTGTAATATTATACAAGGAGCTTACAGAGATGGAGCAAATACTCATATAATACATACTTTTTACCCCAGTGTACCACCTGGATTTAAAATTGTTGAAAAGCCGCAAAACCTGGTATATCTACCTTTGAACACCACTTTCATTTCAGACATCGTGTTGAACGTATTGGATCAAGACGGTAACTTGATAGATTTCCGAGAAGAGCCTATTACGGTTAGATTACATTTAAAATCAACACTTTAATACAAAATCATGGGTTTAACATTTAAAAGCGAACAACCTACAGGAATCCGCATTAGTAGCTCTTCAGCTGTGGAGGAGTTAACACGCGAGAACATTCGTTTCTTAGAGAGAATTGGATTAAAAGTAACCGATAATGGATATACTGGATATAGCTCAGGGTCCAACATTCGACGAAACCCTATGGGAAAAAGAATATCACACCCACAACCCTTACACTTCATCAAAATTAAACAATAACGATGAAATTCGTATTCCCATACAAAATCAAGACATTTACACACTACCATGTGAAAGTTACTTGTATATTGAAGGAAAAGTTACTAAAAAGGACGGTACTACTACTGGTACAACAGTTCCATTTATAAATAATCCCATGGCTTTCCTGTTTGATGAAATTAGATATGAAATATCAGGTGTAACAGTTGATTCTACTAAAAAAGTAGGTATTGCAACAACTTTAAAGGGATTAACATCTATATCACCTAATGAAACCAATTTAATACAACCTGCAGGATGGGTTTTACCTGCAAAAGACACAATCACTCCAGATACAAATGGAAATTTTGATTTTCATATTCCGTTACGTTTGTTGCTTGGTTTTGCTGAAGATTATAGGAAAATAATATTAAACGTTAAACAAGAATTAGTTTTGTTGAGATCTTCAAACGATAAAGATATTATTAAAGCTCCAGACGGTACAACAGATGCAACTTTAGAATGGAAATTAACATTAGACAAAATTGTATGGAGAGTTCCACATGTAAAATTAGCTGACGAGCATAGAATGCTACTATTAAGAAAGTTAAAGGCTGATCGTGATATTGTAATTCCTTTTAGAAGTTGGGAATTTCATGAACATCCCAGCTTGCCAACTACGGATCGACACACTTGGACAGTTAAAACATCTAATTATGTGGAACGAGCCAGGTATATTATATTTGGTTTACAAACAGGCAGAAGAGACACCATCACCAAACATGCAGGCCAATTTGATCATTGCAACTTGAAAAATATTAAAGTTTATTTAAATTCACAATTTTTTCCATACGATAATTTAAATGTGTCATTCGCTAATAAAAAGTACAGCATATTGTACGATATGTATGCAAGATTCCAAAGTTCATATTATGGTAAAACGAATGCACCTTTACTATCACCAGAAAAATACTTAGATGGTTACCCTATAGTTGTAATCGATTGTTCTAAACAAAATGAATCGGTAAAATCATCAAGTGTAGATATAAAAATAGAAATGGAATTCAACGCGCCTATATCGGCTAATACAACTGCATACTGTTTAATTCTACATGATAAAATCGTAACATACACACCTTTAACTGGAATTGTTAAAAATGTATTGTAAAAGACCGGTTTTCCTACATTCCAATGCATTCCGCGAGTATAAAAGCAGAGCGTTCAGCTCGCTCCTTATCAGTTTGTTGCCTGTTGTTGTATGGGTAGCATCTTATTCAATATGGCTTCTCCTAGTGGTACACAAGAAAATGTAGTAGATATTGAGAAGGAGATATCCGACTTTTTAGATCTTCAAGGTCAACCGGAGGGAGATGAACACAACGCTTGCGGACAACTCCACGCCAATAATAATGTTGAGGAAAAGGTAAAAGAAGAAAGAATGCACACAAGAGGAAAAGGGATATTGAAGATAATATTTCTCCTAACATATTAAGTGAGGTATTCTTGCGAATATTTTACCCAATCTCTTCCAGTTTGGACAAAAGTGTTTTAATCGGTGTTATGAAATCTACAGATTATTCCCCTACTGTAATTTTAACTCATGGACCCAAATGATTTTGTTTACGGACACTGCTTGGGAATCGTTTATGAAACACTTGCATCTGCTAGAATGCTATTTAAGTAGTAACATGTTTGGAAGAAAGACAAGAGTAGGCCTTTTGGATTCAAATGTGGAAATCGATATTGTTAAACATCGTGGTGATCATCAGTTGCGGTTTAGAGACACAACAAGACATGATAACAAGATTCAACTTAATCGAGAAGAGTTTTTTATTCTAACTTGTGCAACTGAACCAATAACGAGATACTTGAGACAACTGGTGTTTTCAAGTTCAATTATTAAAGATTATCTGGAAGACACTTTGGACAAACAACCGGACGCACCTATATTGTACGGACCTGTAGATACTTCTATATTCAATAGGGTTCCTCATGAAGTACAAATGTGGAGACAATTGGAAAAGTACGCTCAACTACATAAGAAATCAGTAAAACATGAAAAAGAGGAAGAAGAAGGAGGAGAAGAATCAAGTGTTAGTGATGAAAATGAAAACAAGGAAAATGTAAAGATGGAAACTTAAATGACAATTAACTACACAGCAATGGTTAATTTTTAAAACAATATCAAACACTTTGTGGGGTTAGGCCTACCGGGGACGGTGCCCACGTTAAATATACACCAACGCGCCAACAACTGTACGGCCGGGTATAAAAGTCGTACCTACCGTGGTGTGGAAATCAGTTGACCTTTGGACTTCGTCATGAGCAGACGAGTGATCTTCGCAATGGACAAGGAAGAAGAACAAGTAAAGTCCAAACCTGGTATAATTGAGTTCCAAGCGTTTCGGGGTAATGATGATAGATTTATCATAAAAGAACTTGTGTTTTTCGACATCAATACAAGTGTTCCTTATTCGTTTTTATTTAAACCACCATGTTCTTATTCATCTTTAACCAGTAAAGCCGCTACTACCAACAGATGGATTTCAAAACACTTCCATCATATCGATTGGTATGATGGTTTTACAAGTTACACGGACTTGTATCACATTATGCATCACTTTTCAGACAAGTTTACCAATATTTACACAAAGGGGCTGGAAAGAAAAGATGGATCGAAGGATTTACTCATGTTCCGGTTAATGATGTGGAATTGGATAAAAATTACAAGTATACGATTGAAAATGTTTGTATTTGTACTAAAAGTCCAGAACATGAAAAAGATAGACATTGCGCTTTAAAAAACGCCTATAAACTCGCATCTTACCTTCAAAGTGGGGAAATGGGGAGTGGTGGGGGTAACGGGGGTTATATAAGTGAGGAGCAGACCGGGACCTGGCATGAGTATTACTCGAGATTCCGAGACGACAACATCTCCCAGCAAGAATACGAAGAAGACGATCTATATCTCGACCATGGCATCTCACCAGTTCCTGCAAACTTTGGTTGAGCAGTTCAATGCTCACTCCAAATCTACCATACTACCCGTCAAGAAGTGTTCCGAACTTAAAGACGAGAAGCACTACATTATCCACGCCATGAAGAAGATGGAGACTACAATTGGAGAGGCCATCTGCTGCAGTCTTAGCGAGGCACCGTTCACTCCGGGGGATGAGCCCAAGTTCCAAGTCTACCTGCCGAAACGGTTCGTCCATCTCCTCCAGAACGAGGATCTGCGCTCCATACAACCCGGCTGTCTCTACCTGGTTTCCCACGGTTGCACGGGTAGCAATTCCACCGAGTTGACCATCCACATCGCCGACAAGCAGCAGTGTTAGATTTAAGTTTTACTGTTGTAAATATGTTATTGTAACGTTTTATAATAAATAAACCATAAAAACAAAAAAAATACAAAAGACAAAAAATGCAACATATCAATATGTGAAGTTTGTCACATATTGATATGTTGCATTTTTTTTTTTAAACTTCGCGGGTGACCTTGACCTTTGACCTTTGCATTTCACAGTTACCCCCACCACGCTACAAGTCAAACCTGTTTGAATGCAAACACCCCCACCACTTTTTCATATACCTCCAAGCGCTGTGCCTTGGCTTCATTTCTACTCCAGCAGCCAACCTAGCAACATCAGGATGTCTCTCAACGTAAGCTGTGCCAGCTATGAGGAGGTGACTATCAAGACACAACAGGAGCTGAACGATTTGTACAAGGAGTTGCAGCTAATGGTGGCAAGAGGCTACCGTATAAATGTGCAAGTCTACGCTTGCAATATACGGAACACCCGGCAGCCAAAGGAAGAGCCTGGACACTCATCGACAGCTTCCTCACCGACGTCCATGAAGACCGAGCCGGACAACTTGGATTACTTCAGCTGACTAGCAGTTGTATTTCTTGTTCTAACCATTGTAGAATATGTTTATTTTTTCATTATATTAAAGAAGTAAAAGAGCAAAAACACCTATCTTGTTACTGACATATTAGCTCAGTAACAAGATAGGTTTTTTTAAAACACAATTTGAATGACCTTGAAACTTCCCCCTCACTGCTTTGCTACCCCCACCACTTCACTATTGGTGTACATGGCACATCACGATTGGAAACCTCATTCCATCTTCAACAGCCAAACCGACAACATCAACAATGGCAAACCTACCAACAGATGAAAGATGTGCTCACGCATGCTGCGACTTCATCCACGAGTTAGAGAAGAGGATGCAAGAGAGGGAGATAAGAAGAAAGCAGATCCACTCAGAAAATATCATGATAGTCAACGGCTATCTTTTATTGTTCGGCCTTATTATGGTTGTACTTTTCATACTATATGGTATAGTCACATGTGTCGGCAAGGTTGCAGAAGAAAACGCCCGCCACCATCAGTTGGAAAGTTTCAATGTTACTTTGTAGGTTTTCCTTTTTTTTAAAACTCCGTTTGGATGACCTTGAACTTCCCCACCACTTCACCATGTTCCTGCATGAGTATCACATCACCCGTCATTCCTTGTTCGACAAGCAACCATGGCGGACAACACCATCAGCCAAGCTGACTCCACTACTGATGTTGGAACGACCTTGAACTTTCCCCTCCACTCCTTCCTTTTTTAAAACCCAATTTTAAATGACCTTGAAATTTCCCCCTCTACTTTTCGATAATGTTACAACTGACTGCAGCTCACCTCATTCCTTGCTTAGCTGCCATGGCGGAAGGAACTCTTTCTCAAGTTGACTCCACTACGGACGAAGCATTTCCCTTGCGGTGGACTGTTCATTTACAGGATGCGACAGAAGTGGAAGTCTTGTATCAAACATTACTCAATGTATTCAACGGGAACCCTGGACCTCTTGAATGTAGAATGGATTTGAATTTTGATGCAACCAGGGTCGGCACAGAACCTTCAACTTCAAGCCAGCCTCAGCAACGAGATTTTACACATTTATACACTCCAATATCACCGGAAAATGTAACTGTCTGCGAGGCTGACTCAACTACACGTTATGTTCAGCCAAAGCCTTGGGTGTTGATTATTAACAATGTGTACAAAGTGGAATTGGTATGTAATAGATTGAAGGAGTTGATGGTACAAGATCCCGGCCTGCGCTTTCAAATAGATATACATTTCATCTGGAGAGCACCTGCACGGGGCTCTTCGTCTGACAGCTCTCCAAGTACGACGGACGAGGAGGACGACTAGTCATCTTTTTTAAACTCTGTTTGAATGACCTTGACCTTTCCTCCTCACTGAGTTTATTTAAGGTGCACTCTCACTGACTACAGCATCATTTCATTGCGCACCTTCACCGCAGCAACATGGAAAGTCAGCTCAACTACTGTTGCGAACAGAAATGTTTTTCATGGCCAAATGACATTGATGTGGTGGATGGCCTGGCTTGTAGAACATGTGAAGCTTTGGTCAGTGCATGTGTAAGTGCAAGTCTTGGAAGAAGCCGAAACCGAAGTTGAAGACATTCCATGTGTACCAAATGAGAGGGCATAAGTACACTTGTTGCCCTGAACGTTGCATTGAATTTAAACTAAAACAGCTAACTGGCTGCAAATTGTGCAACAATCATTTTGCAGGTTTTTGCAAACATTATTTAGGAGCGTGTCAATACAGATCAACTTGGCATACCGAGCACTCACTATCAATGAAATCGCTATAGACTCACAAGAGTAGTCTTTCTACTCTTTGACTTTTTTAAAACTCCGTTTGAATGACCTTGAAATCTCCCCCACCACTTCCCCATATATCTAGAGTACGCAGGGCCTGGAGGTCAGTCGCTCGGCAGCTGTCGTAGGGTGCACATCCGTGTTGTGCAGTCTGCTGTGCAGTTTTAATTTTAACCAGTTCAAGGTCACCACACTTGAACTCTGGCGAAAACGTCAAGCTGTTAAACACAATCCTAAGCCCCAGGTTCACAGTCGACCTCAAGGTCGTCACACTTTAACATGTAAATTTAAGGTAGCACCGAAACGGTGCTACCTGGCTTGACATTTTCGAGTTTCCCGAGGTCTTCGCAGTTCCCCCCACCACTTCCCATATACCTAGAGTGCGCGGGGCCGGACAGTCAGTCGCTCGGTGTCTGTCGTAGGGTGCACATCGCGGTTGTAGTACTGGTCTAAAGTAAGGCAGCTGGGCTAGTTCAAGGTCACCCGAGCGGTGTCACATGACGGTTTAGGCAGAGTCACGTTGCAAACTTCAAGTTTCCTCTGCACTTTTGCTGTTTCTCATCGCAAATTCGCTCCAAGTCGTCAAGGTCATGGGAACCGGACTAAAACTCGGAGCGTAGTGCGAGAAACCGCAAAAGTGCCGAAAAATTTTAGGTTTCAGCGTGACCTTGACCTTTGTGACATCGATGACGTCATTTTGGTGACGTAAGGGGTGATGACGTCATCCGCACGTCATTTCTGTGACGTCATGGGTGTGACGTCATGGATGTGACGTCATTAGTGATGACGTCATCGATTGCGTCATCGATGACGTCATCGATGACGTCATCGGTGGGGTCATTGACCTCGATGACGTCATCGCTCAGGTGACCTTGAAGTGAGCCAGCAGCCTTACTTTTGCACTACTCTTCTACCTACGAAACACCTGTTTTGCCGGCCTAGGCCGGTAGAGTTTTCTGGTCTAGGGCGGTAATGGAAACGGTAGCAAAGAAATCTAGAATATATGAAGATAGGTGACAACAACAACAACAAATATCAAATCAGTGACGTTGTTGGTAGTTCAGCTCATAGCAACTGTTGAATATATATGACGCATATGGGAAAATAGTGCTTTTCCCTTGGAATCAGCTGTAGTTGTCACTTACCGTTAGATTATGCAAGTGGATGCCTACCAACCAGAAATACAAGCAGTACATCTCGTTAAGTTAGTTGAGGTTATGTTTTGTTTGTCATGAACGAAAAAATAGTTTTTAACTTATTTAGAATTTATTGAATTGTGTAGTGTGATGAAAAATATCGTTCGTAACTCGGGCCGAAAGCGGTTTGCCAACCCTAAATCGGTTTGCCGACACCACGATATCGGGGCCGGCAAAACGCCACTTTCGGCCCATGTGACGAAATATACTATTAAATGCTTTATAAATAAAACATCTGTTCTTCCTTATTCGCTAGCATTTTTATTACAACAGCTGTCTTATTATTCAATCAATTATCTTTCTCCCATAAGATTAAGATTGATACTTTGAAAGCTTGTTCCCCGTGGGCCGATCTTATCTTATCTTATCTTATACTCTAAAACAAGCTCCGTTTGTACGGGCAAAGTTTTTTTTTTCGCTCCAAGGGTTTTTGATTTTTTGATTGAATATGGGGGTTTGGCCACCAGAAATCGATTGGAGCTGGCCCCATAGCTGGGAAAAATCCGGTTTTCGCGCTAGAGCCCTTCAAAGATGCCATGTTATCCTTATGGAGATTTTTAAATTGAACAAAAATCAGCTGATAACTGTAGATAAAATAAACCAATGTGTTACATCTTAACCAGTGGTTTTAGGAAAATCATACCAACGTGCAGCAAAAATTCCAATTGGCGAGTGAGCGGAGCGAACGAGCTTGTGTGAGAAACGAAAGTAATAATTTTACCAAGCTTAAGCTCAATCCCCCTGGTACTGTGAATTAAACGTGATTCTGCTCATCTAAAGCACAATACCAATGCACGGATTTCTCCTACGATGCACACAAGCTGATAAGCAATGAGGAAATTAAACATGCTTGCCTATTAATATATAGATTATTGTATTATAAATTTATATTAAACTTTTTAATGCCATTACGTGTAATACAATAAACTTGTAGTTTTACACTCCAAAATTTTAAAATCAATCGATGTAATTTTAAATTTCTTATATTGTTTAATCAACTAAAAGTACCAAAAGCTTACCTTAAACTTAAATATTGCCAAAAACGTTTCCAGATCCCGCTTTGCAAACTTAACAAAGGTTTCCATCGCTGATAGTTTTATTTTATTTTTAAAACTGTAAACGGCCAAACTTGTTTGTTATTGAGATCTTATGAACCAAAGATTGAGGAAGATTGGTTTTGAACTGTCCAAACTACATGTAGCTTCAAACATTGAGCGAAATTCACCTGCCTCCCTTAAACCATTCTTCACCTGTAACATTCCTCAAATATAGTTGTGTGATGGAGGTTTGAGGATGGTTAGAGGCCGGTTGGAACAGCTTTTTATAATTAAAACACGGAAAATAGAAATATTATGAGGTTGTCTATGTCTCATATTTCACCAAACACATTTGTGAATTTTTAAAGAGGATTGATAATTTATGTTTGAAACTTGGATAATTAATTGCCTATAAATAAGATTTAAATGGTGTAGTAATGTATAATAAAAACACAAAAAAATAGTTTGCTAAAATCTAATGAAAACTACGTTTCGCAACAAACATCACTACTGATTGCCAACGTCCAATCAAGGCCGCCAAACAAATGCAGAGCAGCAGTGCCAATGCGCAGTGGGAAATGTCTATGAGTTATTAAATTATCTATTTTGAACACCAAAGAGGGCAGGATAATATTCTAACTAGCACAGCATGCCAATGAGCGGCGGAAGATATAGATGCGTCGGCAACAAATCGATGCCGCCAACCGAACGCGGCCGGACAGTATTCTCTGCAGCGCAGTAGTGCTAGTGCGCAGCGGAAGATGTCGATGCGTCGGCAACTACGTGGATCAGTAACGAGTCAGTTGCGTTCACGGGAGGTTCTTGTTGTTTTCGTCGCGTTTTTTTTAATTTCCCATAAAGTATGACGTCAGCTGCCAAGTTCCGACCGGACGAGGACGATCAGCTGATCGAGTTGGTGCGAGCGAACCCCTGCCTCTGGAACACGGCCGACCCGGACTACAAGAAGGAGAAAAGGCTGATCTGGGCAGACATAGGGAAACAACTGACCAGGAGACCTCGGTCAGGTAAGGAGCATCGGACCTTTGGTGAACGGTAACTTTAAATTATAAAGTTATCACATATAACTGTACAAAAGGCTTATCTTCTAAATACGTGATGCAGAATTTATGAACACAACTACTCCCTCATTTCTAAATTTTAACGTTTTAAATTTATAATTTTGATTGAATGAATTTAAATAATTACCTTTCTAATTAACTATCCATTTAATTTATTTGAATTTTTATATAATTTTATCATTAATTATTTGGGAGTCAATTATTGATAGTAATCTACTCCATATTTATCAAATATCACTCACTAACGTACTAGAGAATCTCATAAACTACAAGCCCCACAGGGTTTAAACTTGGCATTTAAACTTGACTTTAACATATAATTTGACCAAAACTGCTCACTTAGAATTGGTTTTATAAAATTCCTGCAGTGCTCCGCTCCACACGACTTCAAAATTTCGACGCATTCTTATGGGTAATTTTTTATTCATATTAGGAAACGATGAATCTTTAAAACTGAGGGATTACAGGGTTGAAATTTTGAATTCACGTTCCTCTCTGCCCATAGGTGCTAAAAAATTGTGTTTTAATGGATATTATTTATTTTTTTGTAAAACTGGCTGGAAAGTGAAAATCTACTGAATAATAATCAGATGTAGAGAAAATAAGCTGGACAATTATCAGCTGAAGTAAAAATCAGCTGTGTAATGATCAGTTGTTTTTCTTGACATCTTATTGTTTACATTGCGAATACTGTAAATTAAAATTTACCATTGCACACGTGTTGATATTATCTTATATGTAGGCAAACATATTTCTTTTACTACAACTGCATGGCAATAATCGCATTGCCACACCTGTAACCCCTATGCAAAACAGTTTATTTTCGGTTTCCGTTTCATTCCCGCTCTAGAGCGGCAATGATTCTTTACCTCACGCTAGATCAAATAGCAATTTTAAATCAGCTGTTATTACAAACCATGCTACAGCTGTTATTCATTGTTGTTGTTTAGTAATTTCTTCTTTTTTAGTTTGAGGTTATGTCTGATAATTAATATTGTGTTCCAACAGAAACAAAAAATAATCTAAATGGCCATCTACAATTCTCGAGTGGCAATGACTTACTTTACGCTCTTATTACACAAATAGCTATTTCCTCCTTTTTTCTCAGCTTTGTACGCATAGTTGGAGAAATCCTCACATCCAAGAGAAAGGTAGTGCACTGTAGATGAGTAAAATCCCATTACAATTTACATCGGCCCCCAGGCTTTTCTACGTTTCTACGTTATCGAGAAGGATAATTGATTTAATCAGATTGCTGATGCCTAATATAGCAAAGCATGAGCAACGGCTGTTTCCATTATAAAACATTTTAAAACTAATTGGCTCGAGATCAAATGAATATTTATTCGAATTTTGACCAGTATGGGCAATTACTAGTAATAATATATAAAAGTTAAAAACAATTAGGTAGAAAATATTTATATTTTTTTGTAATTGCTATAAATACTGGGACGAGCTCATTCGCTTCCCAGTAGGCCTACAATACTATTAAATCCACCCATTAAGGACTAAGGTAGCATTCCTAAGCGACGACTCTAGCGACTCCAGCCGTACGGCTTTACCCGCGCTAACCATTACGGCTATAGCCGTCACGACTGTCACGCACCAGTTCTATAAGTTTATCGTCATCCATTAGGAATAGCACAAAAACATAGTTCCAGTCGCCGCGGCTGATACGACTAGACTGCTCATGTAAGCAGTCTAGTCGTACGGCTCGAGCCGCCTCGCTAGAGCCGCTTCCGTTGCGTCATAGGAATGAGTTTCGGATACTAACATGTGAAGCAGTATAAGTCATAGTCTCGCGGCTACAGCATAGACCTTTAAACATGTTTATATTTCTAAGGGCTACAGCCGTACGACTGGGGTCGCTAGAGTCGTTGCTTAGGAATTCTACCTTTAGATGCCGAATTGCATTGTATATTTATTCCAACTGCTGGATATATGAAACATTTGTTTTTATGGCGGAGATTTATAGACTTTCAAAACGAAACTCTCGTTTATTATCTTCTGGATTAAGTCCTACAAATTGTTACGATGATTGGTCAAGTTTTGGCACGATGGAATTACTCATATACAGACACAGCCTCATTTTTAAATAGTGTATCATAGATATGGTGACCACCAACGAGGTTAAACTAGATATACAAAGATAGGGGAGTTTGTTCCCTGTCGACTGACGCCGTTTCCTTGGAAACCAGACCTTTGTTTACACTTTATCATCTGTTATTTGAAATTTTACACACACCTATCCGACAATTCTGTGCTAACTAATCTTAACAGCTCGTTCACAGACTATAAAATCAAAATAGTTAAAAAAAAATACAACAAATAATCAGATATTTTACAAGTATAATCTATGATTTATGAAGATTTTTGCTACCAATCAGAATAGCAAAAACTGGTAACCAAGGAAACGAAGGTAAAGGGTGGGAGGAAAAGTGTGGGGAACCAAGAAAACGGTGGGAATTGTGGGTAACATGGTGCAAATCAACATAGAACAAAAAATTAACGTGTGTTTATCACTCTACAAGGTGTTTGGAACCTCTTCCAAAACCCCAAGTGGTGATTCCTTGGATTAAAATAAACAAAACAATTCGCAGGAACGTACGTCCTAAAATGCTTCGTTACGCCGCTGGTAGTCATTTTATTTTTTACACTTAATAATTTTTACTTCCATAACAGATAGTTATGTCAAGTTCATACTTGGCATGAACCTTTATCACACTAATGGTCATTTTTAGGAAAAAATTTTTCCAATGTGTATTTTCAGAATGGCTTCTATTTCAAATAAGTTAAAATAATAAACTATCTAACCAATGATGCCAAGTTTGTAAGAATCTAATAACAAATAACGTAGTGATTATGATTTTTCTTCATAATAATCTTAATTTGCATGAATCTCCTAAGTGTAAAAAACAAAATGGCAGCTATAGCGGCTTAACGAAGCATTTTAGGACGTTTTGTTTATTTTGATCGAAGGAATCACCATATGGAGTTTCGGATGAGAGTTTCACAACACCCTGAGAAGTTTTTGTTTGTTTAGGCCTACGCTTAAAGTGCGGTTGTCAAAATGTAATAACCATTGTCAAAAATGAAGTTGGTAGGTTTTTTACATGTTTTGAATGATAAAATAAACTTTATCAAATAATAACGTATCATTACATAACGTAATGCAATACCCTACGTTTTTTGTAAAAGCTCAGGTTCGTAAGGTATTAAATAAAAAATAAAAAAATTACTGAATATTAAACAATTTTTTCTTGAATGAATTAAGAATTTTTAAGTGTTCTTTTCAGTAGTGATATTAGATTTTCCTCGTTATGTATTCTACAAGGTACACTGTGCACTGTGGTTGTGCACTGTGTACTTACCCCTGAAAATTCGCATCACGGGGTAAGTGCATTTTTAATCACGGTGTAAACGCATACCCTATATGTACTTACTCCACAATCCCCATCAAAACAGCCAGTTAAAAATTTTGTTGGGGAAATCAAGGACTTAAATAACCCTGATGCTCCCATGATTAGAAGAAAGTTCCAGTGATACCAGGATTGCAGAATCTGACGACAAATGACGGAGTAATGCCATTTTTCTGCAGAAAAATATTAATTTTGTATCAAGAAGATTTATGTAATAGAATTAAGTTTATTGTAATAGAAAAATCATAATAACTCCGTTATTGGTTGCCAGACTCTTACAAACTTGGTATCATTGGCTAGATAGTTTAATTTTTCAATTTTTTGGCTATTTAAATGTCCATACCAAAAAGGAAGTTAAAAAAATCGGTCAACGAAATAAAAATTATTAAAAGAAAAAACACAATGGCGGAGATATGGGTAAATATGAGTATTAGGACATACGTTCATATGCACTTTTTCGATGATTTTGACCCACTTAGCCATATTATGAAGTTTGGTGACGGACTTTAAAGACAAACTGTATATAGAAATAGTCTAGCCTACATGTTGCTCGGAATCAGTTAATTAAGTATAGATAGTTTTTACTGTTTGCGATCTTTTAATGCAGTTCGTTAATCAGTGCATCCTACATAGTAAAGTCAATGAATGGTCAAATATAGGAAGTAGACGACATGGAAATGGAAGGAGGAATGAGTTTTTTTTCAAACTCGTGTATGGGGTGGAGCTTCAGTGGCACGAGGCGAACAGGTACATTTTTTATTTTTCTTCCGTATATATAAAACTACACACATCATTTCAAATAATTTAAATAACGAAGAGAATTTTGTTAAATTGGCTACAAATTTGTCTCTTGTTATTTATTTATATCTCTTTTAGTTTCTGAGCTATATTTTCCTAAACGTTCAAAATTAATTGGTCAAAAAGTACAACATTTTAGTGATTGTTAATATCCTACAAACATGAGCCATAGCAAAGAAATGTAAAAGACAAAAAGAAAGCTACTAAAAAAACGTCATACATTTTGTTACTTGTTATTAGTTTTAACTTTTTGTTTTTTAGACATATATAAAATACCTTTTTGCTATATGGTTTATGATTTTGTTGTATTAACAATAAACGGAAACGCAGGACTTTTTGACGAATTAATTTATGAAAATATATATCAGAAACAATAATAGTGATATAAATAAATAGTTAAAGACAAATTTGTAAAAATTTTAAGAGAATTATTTTTGTATCTTACAATTTGTGTGTGGTGTGTGGTTCTTGAGATATTTTTGAAAGTATTTAGATTTTATTTTTTCACTGAAGCTCCACGCGAAATTCCGGGGACCTTTAGTTTTCATATCATATAACCACCCCGAACACATTTATAAAAAAAATTGCATACATCCTAGCCATGTCTTCTACAACATCTTTAATGACTGGGCTATATCACACAAAACTATATTTATTTACAACTTTACATTAACAGGTGTTTTATGCTCAACCCAATCCCAGTATTTATTGTAACTAGAGATTGCCCCCTGGTTAAAATTTGGCCAAAAGTTTAGTTTATCTGATCTTGGTTAACGACTGAAACATCAGTTCTTCCTGATTTGCTAGTATTTGTTAGCTCATAGACAACAGCTGTCTAAGATTCATTCAGTTACCCTTCTTCCATAAGATTAACAGTGAGACTTTTAAAGCCTGTAGAACGTAGCCCTGGGGGCTGATGTGAATTGTAATGTTATTCTGCTATCTACAGGACTCTACCGTAGTGAAAATTTGCTTGAATTTTTCCTACGATGTACACAGTAGGGAAAAAAGGAGGAAAAGAAACATGCTTGCCTATTAACATAGCCTAGATGAGCAAATTTTAAATTTCAATAATCGACAGCTCCTTTATTCAAGTCCGATTTTCATCTGTTTTTGGTGTAACTAAAAACACCCTTATGGAAAAGTCTTAAGTTAAAGTCATATCTGGCTCTATATAAATTTCAGATCTGGTTGCTGCATCTGCCAGACATGTACCATATCTCCCAGATGTGGCTTCCAGATCTGGGTTCATCCCATGGGTGCCAGATATGGGTGCCATAACTGAGCCTGATATGCCACATCTGGGTGCTATATAGACATATATTCAGGCCCACCGGCCTGGACCTGATATCCCAGGTCTAGGCCGGATATGCCAGATAAAGTTTTTATAGGGAAACCTGGCAGATCTGAATTTTTTTATCTGGCCAGATACAAACATAAGGGCCCAAGCCCAATCCAACGACATGAAAACTTAACAACCGGTTGAATATTGTCGGGGAAGTTAAATAAAAAAATCTTTAGCGTATTATATAAATAATAGATGATGGATGTTGTAAATCTGTTGTTCGCCTTTCTATTCCAGATACATAAGTTTACAATAGAGTTATAGCTGTGGTATATTTTTGATAACACAGTAAAGCCGAAGAACGTATATACAGTCACAGATGTCCTTGATTAATATGGGGACGTGGACTTCGGCTACTTGAAAAGGATGGAAGTAGACAGTGTGATGGTAGGTGGATAGCAGGAAAGAAATTTGGACAGGGTCAAGCTCTTGCCGATATTGTTCTAAAGATTTTAAGCAACTGGATGCCAGTTGACTTTTACCGTAATTAGGGTTTTTAATTACGTACACATACATGCATGCATACATGACAGCCTTTTTTTATAAAACCCAAGTTATTTGAAATAAAGATAAGTAATCATTTATATAATTCCTTTTATACCCGCCGCCGGCCACAAGTTCGCAGGCGACGAACAACTGTGTAGCCTGACACCTAATTTTTCATCGATCAATTATAATTTGTTATAAAAAACTGATTTCATTAGGGATCTTACTGTAATCAGATCGTTGTGTGTGTTTCAGGTGTAGAATGCAAGTCCCGCTGGAGAAGTATCAGAGACTACTACAAGAAACAGAAGAAGGACGAGAAAGGTTTGTCAGACCAAATACCAGCAATCAAAAGGAGACAAGTCTACTGGAATAGTCTTCAGTTCCTCGATGAAGTGGACGATGAGTTAAATGCACTTTCGAATGTCCACGTAGAAATATCAGAAGATCCAAATGGTCTTGACCCAACAGATTTTCAGGATTCAGGTGAAGAAGTTTCTTTGACAATGTCCTGTGCGAAAAAGCGTAAACTAAACAAAGAAGAATTGATTGGAAGTTCTGATGAACAAGAGGGGCTAAGTAAATTAGTCAATCCCTTGAATGAAAACGAATGTTACAAGACTGCAGACGATTGTCTAGATAACATATCGGATAGGTTTGAATGCCGGCTTGCCGAAGAAAAATTCAAACACCCCAACGAGCCACGAGCCATTCAAGAACATGATCGTAAAAGCATTTCTTCAGATTTGGACGGAATGGATGACGAAATTGACCTTTTCTTTAAAGCAATGGCGGCAACAGTAAAGAAATTCCCACCAAACATGAAAGTAATTTCGAAAGCTAAAATATTTAGTATCGTAAACGAACTCGAAATAAAACATTTAGAATTGGTAAACAAATTCCCAAACTTTATGGAATTTTATAAATAATAGATTGTCCACCATCGTTAAAATAGTTTACTAAATCCATTTACCCAGTGCATAATTTAATTATTTGAATTTCATGTAAAGTTATTAGGAAGGACTCTGATGTCCCACTGGTCGCCAAAGAAGACTGATTAAAATACCTAGTACGCTTTTTTCTCAATTTAATTATTATCACAACAAATACAAACAAAATAATTTGTTGTAAATTTGTGTACTTTCTTTCATAATTCCTATACGAAGTCCTTGATGAAAATTTGTTGACCTAAACCCTATTGTATATAATTTCAAATGTCTTTGTCTTCAGACTAATGCAACACAAACACGATCCCAACCGTTAGAAAATGTTGGAAATGTAGGGTATTTGGAGGTTCTCTAATATGATTTTAGTGCAAAGTTGTAATAAAGAATATGATAAAGTATTTAACTTTCACCTTTATTTTTAAAGAGTTAGCACGAAAAAAATAAAGTATTTGGACCATTCGACTAAATCCATATTCTTGTGTTACGTTATGTTTTACAGTGTAATAGGACAAGTATAAACTCATCCTGTATGAATAAGTAAGTGAAGGCGCAAGACCTCATTGCAGCCAGCGGTGACGTCAGACATGCTACAGGCTGTGGAACGGCGCATTATATTACAGTCGCAGGTTGGCTGAGCATGAGCTTGTGAGCTATACTCGGCCGCAGTTGCTTGGCTTCTGAACCCCTACGCGGTCGCTCGGCCGACGGCCGCGGCATAACAGCATTACAGGGCGGACATTCACGTTCGAGCGGCACGGGTATGACCGGCGCCGCATCATTGGCACTGCTGAGGACTGGAGCCAGCCCCTCGCTCTTCGGTGACACTAAAGCTACTGAGCATGATGAGGAATTTTGACTTAGGTGTTGAGTTCATTTGTGATCATGTGAGAGCCCCTAGAAAAGAATAGGCTATAACCAAGAGTACAATATCCACAGAAAAGAGTACCAAACAAAAACTAGTTAACGTACATGTAAGGTTCAGTGAAGAAATTAATACAGTATAGCGCTCCCCCCCCCCCCCAATTAAGAACCTGAAAAGGAGTCACCACTTGAAACCGTTATCTATACTATAATTAATCAAAACCAATGGTACGCTGCAAAAACACAATAATTTATTCTAAAATCCAACTAATTAATTTAGCTATTACTAGGATGAACTCTACGTTTTCTAGCTGGATGGTTTTTAAAACTTTTCAAAAATATTTTTATCTAATTCGGAAGCAACATACAGTAGTGATGTTGACCGATGATTGAGTATGTGAACCCGGAACGGCGAGGATGGTAGAGCCATATAAGGCGATGAGGAAGTGGCGTGCGGAAGAGCAGTGGCGGATACGACAGGCCACCACCCCGGGGGTAAGAAGGGTGCTCCACTACCACTCCTCACACGCAAACCACCCTCCACCCTCTACCCAACATCGCGCTCTCGCATCTGCAAAGGTACTGCGGGGATCTGAATTATTAACACATTTAGAAAAATTATTTCAATAGTTATTATAGTTATGAAATTTACTTTGTCTTCTGGGATTCCTCAACTTATTTTGAATGAGTATTTGAGTATCCATCAAAATATAATCTGATTGAGCTCAGGAGCTTGTCAGCAAAAGCAGAGAAACTAAGCAAAATATTTAAGACAAAATAATATTACAGAATATATATATATATATATATATATATATATATATATATATATATATATATGTAGATATATATATATATATATATATATATATATATATATATATATATATATATATAACTGGTGTCCATAAAGTCTTTCCCTGAAAAAGACACTGGATTGTATGACAACAATTGATGGTAAGATAAAGTTTTATTTTAAGTTTAAATAAGTCACATCTTAAGTTTTTTACAGCTATACACTCAATACTACTTCAATGTGTGCGCCTTGTGTAGCCTGTAAATCTTGTAGGCGACTTTTGAGTTTTTTTTTTTATTATTATTATTATTAACAACCATTTTTCAGTGTCAAATAACATTTCCTGAGTAACGGACATCCCTATTTTTATTATTTTGTCTTTTAGAGTTTCTAAATTAAAGAAGTCCAGAGAGGTCAAGGCGTGGTGAACGAGGTGGCAATTTAGTCGGGCAATCACGATTTGGTTTTGTAGTGCGTTATAAGTCAACTGCATTGTTGTCAATCAGCTGAGTTTAGGTGATAAAAATTAATGAGAAAAGAACTAGATCAAATTCTCTTGGAAACAAGAAATGTAAGATGCGTGTGGCTATAATGGTGTCCGCACAGCAAAGCTATAAAATTAGGGCAAGACTTTATGGACACCCGGTAAATAAATTATTTAATAAAAACAATGAATATAAAAACTATAAAAAGCAGGCTAAGGTAAAATCATAAAGTAACAAGTGTGATAAAGCTATAGTCGTTTCCCCACCGCAGTTTCGACATTTTCTACAGTTGAGAAATCAACTTGTCAATAGAGGCAGAACTGGTATGTAATTGAATTGTGAGTTCGCAGTTATCAAGCCGTGATACCTGTAGGTCAACCGGTCGTGGCAGTTACTGTCTTCATGTTTCTCCTTCCACCTTCGAGATTCGAGAACCAACAATCAAGTACAATCGATAACTCGAATCTTTTACTAACCGGACCCGCAGAAAGTTCAATAAAATATTTCGATATCTAGGAATAAGTGCAAGGTGGACTGTAAATTCTTTCTTTCAGGGAATTCGTTTTTCTCACAATTCTAAAGTGCCAGATTGCTTTAAAAGAAGAAAACATAAAAATTGTTGTTCTTCATTCTCTCGCGTTCAGTAAAGTGTGCGATTTTTGTGAGTAGGCCTTTGCATTTATGACCTTTGAGATCAGTAATGACGTAACCACTGGGGAGTTTACCGTGTGATTCACCGTATGTTGCAATTACTTTCACAGCCTTTCCATCAATATTAGAATTACAAGTTTGTTGTTGATGAAAAGTGTATTTGGTTACACAAATTCGCATTTCCGAATTGTTAAAAACCAAATTCGTCAACTGATACAATGTACTTTTGCCTGAAACCCTTTATTTTGTTGTTGTTTAAAGCTGTTTGAAGTTGAGTTAATTTAAGTTTTAAAATATGCTCTATATAGACGCCAGAGCAACATTACATAATTTCAATTCATACAAAATGCGAATTACAATTCGATAATTTCAACGGTGAAACTAAATCGTCCACAGTTACTAAAACATTTTTGAACTTTTCAAATAAAAATTTCGTGTTTAAAAATGTTAATATTGTTGTCTAAAGCCTTTACTACTTGAATTCATTCTGGATTTTTAAAAAACTCATCTCCTGAAAACAAAAATTTGCCCTCGATGGTATCGAAACATCAAAATACAATTACAATGCCGGTTGCGATATTTTTCAATCGAATGAATATCGATACAGCATTCGATATCTCCACTAACCGTCAACAGCCCCGGCTCCGCCTGGTCTACAACAGAGGCTGTGCGCCTTATACGGGCCGGCCCTGAGGAAGGCGGCGGCAACGTCGGCGAAACGTTGTGTTCACGCTGACATTCACGATTTGCCGAGCCGAATCGTTTACCACCGGCCTTCGCTCCTTCCTCCATGCCGTTTCTGTAAGCCTTCTAATAATTGGGCAATTTCAATCTAGCATTAACACCCATGGTTAACCATGCAACAATGAAACTCTCGACGCCGAGAGAATAGTGTCAAATTTTGTACCTTGTCGGTAAATTACTAAAGTCTCTCGTTTTATGCTTTTGTGTAGGCTTATTGTTAGTTGCCAAACTGATGTTACACTGATAGTATACTATTTGCTTTTGTGAGGTATTTGTGATCAATCGACACATTTGTGTGCATCGATTGTGGTTTTGCATTGATAGATTTATAATTTCTGTACTTCGATTGCTTCTATTCTATTGACACGTGTCCTTCTGTTAAACTATATTTTACCATCATCAGCTTTACAGTTTGAATTATTTATATTATTTGAAATTATTAATAAGCAAGCACAAAATGTTATCTCCTTTTTCTCAGGTTGTGTGCATCGTAGGAAAATTGCCGCATATACCGTTAGAATGCTGTAGTATCCCATACATGAGCAGAAACTATCAGCCCCCAAGGCTGATATACCTTACATTACTTCAAATTTTCAATGTACTTTTGGGAAATTAATAATTAATTGAATATATACATTTTGACAGCATTTATTGGCAAAACATAAAGAACTCTTGTTTCAGTTATTAAATACAGTATCTTCAAACCAATTGGGTACGGATCAACTAAATTTTTTGTTGAATTTCAATCAATGGGCGATGTCCATTACAGATTACCTCATGATTCAGAACTGCTTGTGTCCCTTTTACGATAAAAAATACACACACCTATTTTGTTTATTATTTTATCTTGGGTTGTTCGCATTATAGGAACGCTTTATTATATAACTTACTACTCACCAAATAATGTAAATCTGATGAATAACAATGAATTAGTGGAATTGTACTGATTAAAATTGTATTTAATTTAGTTTTTATAAACGTGGAAAGGAATGTAGATCGAGCAGGTCGACGATTAAGGCAGTAACCCATTTTATACCGTGCCAGAGGGCGTTTATGGTGTGGGTTGTGGTGTCGGTGTCGGTGGAGGTGGAGTCACTATCGATACGGGGGCGCCGTGGCTGGCACGGGTAGGCAACCCGCAACACGCAACATAGACAACCACCGCCACCATCTCCCACAGCAATGTGATTGCAAGATTTGGCACTTTGTCTAGTTATAATTTAGTTTTCCAAAATGAATATATATTGAACAATTTGTATTTTTAGAATTTTTTGTAGTTATTAAAATAAATTTGTAATGGGTAACTATGAACCCTTATGTCTTTTTATTAAGAAACGTGTGCGTATAAAAATTCTAATTGAAGTTTCTTCGTGGGCAGGGGTATAGCTATGATGAGAAAATGAGGTAAGTTATTGCAAATATATTCATCGTTATCCTGTACTCTAATAAGAGTAGAGCATATTTGCATTTATGAAGCTCCAAAATGGCTCAGACGATTTTCTTCAAACTTTGCAAATAGCTTAGTTCACAATTATTTAGTTAAACAAAAATAAAGTAAAACTATAAAACAACTAAACAATTGTTAGAATTGCAATTAAGTTATTTAAAAATAAACGAACTTGCAATAATGACAAAATCAACTGTTAACGGTAGAAGTCAAAATCCACGTGTTACAGTTTAAACTCTTGCCAGAGTGCAGCACCCTTAGTCCTACATTAAAACGTCCTGAAAGGAACTTGTTCGTCTTGAAAGATAAAAGCCTTTTGGGTCTGGGATTTGATCGTAGTCTTTGACTGATATTACTATGACTACAAAGAATTGTGTAAATTTACCGATCAAATGCTTGGCCCCCAGGTACTATAAATTTTTCGTCTATGCTAATAGAGTTTACAAGTTGCTTAACAGTCGTACTCTAGTACAGAGTAATAACTCGATGACGACAATGATGAATAAATTTCCCATTTACTAACTACATTCTTATGCAATAAGTTGTTGATTGGGAGATACTGATGTAACGGTCAGGTGGAAGTAGATTGCTTGAAGCTGTTCAGTGGTACACAGACCTCTATGGCGTCAATGTGGCGGGTGTTTTGTGTGGCTATGGTGCTGGCAGTCAATCTCCAGGACGTAGTACTGGCAAGGAAAGATCGCGAGGCTCAGGAACCTGGTGGGATAAAGGGGGGTCTCACGAAAATAGCGATAGGGATGGCAGAGAAGAGAATCAAGACTGCTATTGGGCTGGCTGTAGTTTATCAAGTCAGGAAAATGAACAAAGGAACCGAAACGCTGTACGTTAGTTTACGTGGTTCTTCAAAAATAGTGAATGAGAGGGCGAACTTTATGATAGGCATGTGTGATGGAACTACACTGGTAAACATAATCAAGCCGAAGCTGCAAACGGATCTGGACAGCAGCGAACAAGTTTGTGTCCAAGGCATCAAGTTGAAGACACCGGACAAGTATGAAATTACCATGTTTGGTGGAACTTTGTCTTTGAAGAAAGCGGTAATGTCCATGGATGGGTATTCTTATACCAACAACGAAGCTGGGCTTTACCAAATACTCTGTATAGCGTTTAGGTTCCCGTCTGTCACCGTCAATTACAGGTTTAAATCCATAGCTCCTAAACTACAGGGGTTCGACCGGATGAGTAAAGCGTCGTGCGAGATCGAGGGAATCAGCAGTCTGGTGTTGGAAGTGAAGACGTTCAAGGAACGATCCAAAGTGAACGAAGCTGCAAAAGAAGGAAAGTGTTTCATCTAAGTTATATTCGGAACATCAAGTTTGAATGGGAAAACAAAATCACGACGAAGAATGTGGACTACGATTCTATCCTGAGGAAAGCCACGGGAGGTGGGGTGACACAGGGCATCATCGAGGGTCTGACCACGATGAGGAACTTCAAGGAGGCGATCACAAGGGTGGTCCAACAGTCCTTCAGGAAGAGCTTCGAGCCTGTCATGACTAACAGTAATGTATTTTGTGACGTAGACAAACTGAGCATAGTTGAACTGAAGTGTAAAGCCCATGAAGTAATGGATCTTATTTTAAGCATTAGAAATAGCGATTAATAAAAATAGCTTGAAATTAAAATATTCACAAAAGATTTTGGAGTTTTTCTACTTACTAAAAAGTTGTTTGTTAAAATTAATAAAATTTCTCTTCTCATTTTGAAATAATTGCTGGTAAAAAGCCTTCAACTATGTTATTCTGATGAATTATGCTTATAAAATAAGTTGTATATTAAGTTAAAAAGGCAAATTTTAATTAAGTTGACAGATGTTTTATAACACCAATTATCTTGTTTTTTTATGATATTTCTAATTTTTTCGTTGGATCAATGTTGATTTTGGTAGTAAGTTAAAAGTAAAGTAAAAGCAATGTAAAAGTAAGATTTAAATTGCAAACAAAAATCGTAACTACCTAGCAACATTGCCTTGTACATTGAAGTGGAAATAAATAATACAGTAGTTTTTATTTTTCACCGTTTTTATTCTATAAGTGAACGTGCATTCAGCGTTTTCTCACTCGTCATAAATTCCCTTTAGTGTTTAGGCCTACTTTTATGATTAAATCTGTTGGCCAAGTACGGTTTTAAAACAAAGTAATAATATTTCAGAGAATGATTACCAAGCGTTTAAATAAAATGTTAAAACTATTGCCATTGACTTGAACAAAATTTAAACATAACCCCCACTAGATTTTGAGATTTAAATAAAATACCGGATGTCCATATAAAGTCTTGCATTGATTTAATAGCTTTGCTGCACGGCTACCAATAGAGCTACACTCATATTGCACTTCTTGCTTTCAAGCGAATTTAATCCAGTTTTTATTTCATCAAGTTCGTAACACGGCTCAGTTGACACGGCTGATTAGAACACGGCAGGTTTCAACAATTCACTTTATTTACAATGAAGAACAAAACAATCAGTAATGGTGAGTCAGCATTAGAAGTGACTTCGTGTGCTCTGGATCTGCGAAACTCACTCCCCTTTAGTCCAAAGACAAACTTTTCATGTAAACATTTTGAAGACTTGCACATAATGTAAAACTCTTGATGAGTTTGCAAAATTTTTGGAACAGCTTTCGCACAAGGAGGATGTCTTAACAGACACGTAGTCCAGTCCTACGTTCCTTGTGACATAAGCCTCACGTGGAGGCCCATGTGGAACGTGGGACTTGGACAGCCAGCAGAATACATTAGTGCGTCACACGGTTCACGTGATGTGTCGGTGACATCTCCCCTTATCAGCGGCTGTCACTGATAACAGCGATAACGGACGAGCTAGTCGTGACATCGCAGATGACAGATTAGACAACTTTTATTGCGACTTTAAATCGAGTTCGCATAAGTTAAACGGTCCTTTATTGGAGTGATAAGGCTTTATCAGGGTTTTTATTGTTCGTATGGAAAATACAAATTCACTTTCATAAAACTTAATAGCTTTTGCATTTAATATGGACTATTTGGGACATGGATTTTGTTTGCAGCTAGGCTTGGCCGAGGAGCATAATGTTTATTTATGGCTGCTCAATAGTTATATACTCCCTTCAAGACAAATGTATTATATTAAAAATATTATTTGAAGGATGATTTCTAAATGATCAAACAAAACCAAGGCCTAATGGCTTTGATTCGATCAACCACAAGGCCCTTTTAGTTCAAAATAGATGCTATGGCTTGGATATTCATTTTATTAGGTCTTAGTGAAGTATTCTTTTGAGGAAGTGTTAGTAAATTCGTTTTAAAATAAGACTTTCTACTACTAACTGCTACTACTATTTGCCTAAGACATACAGCCTACGAGTATACTAGTAAATCAGTTATAATCCTTTGATACAAACTACCCCTTAGCTTCCCCCCTCCGTAAAAAATAACTATAACATATCCTTTTCGCGAATTTCCCATAGGGAATAAGCTATTACCGTAGGTCTCATGGTAAGACCTAAGCCCGGGACCATGTTACTTTTTCGGTTTGAGGTGCCCAGAGACCAAAAATAATAGTCATTAAATTATATATATATATATATATATATATATATATATATATATATGAGTAGATAGTATCATGTTACTTCTAGGACACTTTTGGAGACAATCAAAAATCAAACAAATTTCACAGTTTTTTAATACAATTATGCAATATTTTTGCCATTTTTTGGCCAATTTTCAGCTTTTGTCAAATTGTCATAAAAAATATGCAATTTTAATGAAATTTTTAACAAATATGCCTAAAATTTTCTACAAAATAAAATTTTTTAAAAAACAAGTAAAATTATCACATTTTATAAGTATTTTTTAAATAAAATTAATAGTCGACTTTTCATAAGGTAATTTAAAATTTTAGTAGTATTTTTTCAATAAATTTGACTAAAATAGTAATAATTCATTCTAATTAATTTCAGTAATATCATTTTTGATTATATTATATTCAAGTAATTTTTCAGATACAATAATAATATAACAATTTGTTTTACTAGTAGCTACTATATCATAATCAAAATCTGCATTAATAATAATATCATTTTTTGAACTTGAAATATTTGTTGGATTTTTTGTAGTATCAATTACATAAATTGGTCTATTATCTAGAAATTCTGTTGGACTATAATACATTTTACTACTAATATAATAAACTTTTTGTAATCTTGATACATTTCATACATAATTCTAAATTTTTCATTGTTTATATCAAAATTTTCCAATTCATCAGGGTAATAATGACCATTTAGTTTTACTCTTATATTTTTTACATACATACTATCAAATTTAGAAGTATCAAATAACTGATCATTTGTTCTTGATTTTTGAAATCCAATTATAATAAATTTTGGATTATAAATATTTCTATAGATATTTGTTATATCAAAACTTAAATTCTTTCCTGTAATATTTTTTTGTTCAATGCATTGCCAATGATTAAAATGAAAATTTACTTTTTCAAATTTGCTTAGTTCATTAATTAATTGAATTTTACTTGTTGTTTTGTATTCAATTATAGGAACTCTAATAAAAAATTCATCAATTGTTATTTTACCTTCAGTTGGTAATGTAGCATTATCATAAGATCCATCAGCCTTTTTAGTTTTCCATCTAAAAATTGCATCATTATCTTCTGATCTAATAAATGTTATATTAAAACCTCCTTTGTATATTGGAATATTTACATTTTCAAAAAATCCTAATCCAAAATGAGATAAATTACCAATTGCTTCAAATTTATTTTTAAAATTTGATTCAAAACCATTATTTATCTGATTTATTTCTGATTTTGAATAAGTTATAGTACCTTTAATTGTACTTAATAGACCAGGATATTCAATTTCATCAATCAATTTATTATGTTTTCTAACTTCAATTTTTGAAAATAAAAATGGAACAAAATTATCAATTAATTTTATATTAGCACCATTATCATATGCATTTCCATCAGATTTAGTCAATTTACCAGATATATAAAATTGAAATTTAGAAGTACAAAATCCATCTCCAAAATCTATATTAAATTCAGTTTTTTTATTAGGTTCATTTAAATGTAATTTAGATAATGGATAGAAATTTTTGTATTCAGCTCTTTCAATATCATTTACATATTTTTTGTAATCAGCCATTTATTAAGGATAAATTTTTTAAATCAAAAGCTTTTTTAAAACAAGTAAAATTTTTATAATTTTATGATGTCAAATTTTATAATTTTTGTGTATCAATTTCATTTTTACTTTTAAAATATTCAATTTCAGTAGCATGATCAAGTATAAATTTTGCTGATATTTTTTGATGTTCTAAAATTAATTCCCAATTTAATGTAAATGCATAATCATGAATGAAATATTCAGTTAAATCTTGATATTTACAAATCAAATCAATATAATCTTTTAATTGATAATTTATGAATTCAGTAATAAAATCTATAGTTAAATTTTGATGTTGAGCAATTTTTTGCCAATTTAATTTATTTTGAAACAATCTCATCATATTAATACTCAACTCATATTTTTCAGAAATATCATCCCAATCATCTTTGTTTAATTGATTTTGGTTTCTGATAATGAATAAATCAAATGAACTGTATAGAGCCATTTATTAGGGAGAAAATTTTGTAAAACAACTTTTCTTTGAATTACAAATACAACATTTTGATTTAATTACATTTATATTTTTCAATTTTATTATCTGAATATCTTTAGAATTAGTTTTTTGTTTACATTTAAGACAATAAATCAACTCCATTTATATAAAATAATTATTGTAATTTATCTATATCATCTTTAATTAGTATTATTTCAGCATTTAATTCTTTTATGGATTCATTGACTCCATCAAATAGAAATTTTAGTTCTTTTTCTAATTTTTCTTCTAAATTTTCAACATATTTTCCAATATTAATTAAAAAGTCTGTAATTTTATTTAAATCCTTTTTAGTTTCTGAATGATCATTACCAATTTTAATAATTGAATCTAAAACTTCATCTAATTCTGATTTTATTACAACATCATATTTATTTATACTTGGTTTAACATTAACAATTCTTTTACCATTAATACTTATATAATTTTTTGATAAACCAATAGCATTTACTAGATTTTCAGTCTTTTTTACATGACTTTTAAAACTTTTACAAAATTATTAAAAAATATATTTAATTTAGAATTTATATAATCTTCTTTAATATTAATTTGATGTTTTTTCTGTCTTCCAAACAGATCAAATATATTTTGTGAATCCATATTTATTAAGGATTAATTTATTTATTATATTATCAAATTTTTTATTATTATTTAATTCATTTAATATAAAAATACATAAATGACCACAAATTGGTGGATCATTATAATTTTGAATTTGATTATCATTATAAAATATATTATCTTTTCCTAAATATTTAACTAATTCTATTGGTGGTTTATTAACTATATTTCCATATGAATCAAAATAATATTTAATTTTATCTTTTTTATAATAACAAACCCAATGAGTTCCATTTCCATCAAATGAATCTAAATTTATAATTCCACATTCAAATTTATTAACTTTATTAGGTAATATATCTCTCATAAATACACCTCTAAAATATGTTTATATTTTTACACAATTTTTCTAATTCACCTAATGTTAGTGGTTCAAATTTTTTTATAATTTTGTTTCATATATTTTAATGTTTTTTTATCTAAACCAGATCCTTCTACATTTTTTAATTCATGATCTAACCAATCAACAAAATTTCTAAATTTAGGAATTATAGATTCTTTTACTACTTTTGCTCCCTTTCTAACATTTGGTGTATAATTTTTAACTATAGGTATATTATCAGCAAAATCTAAAATTTCTTTTAGTAATCCACCATTTTTTATTTCTTTTAATTGATTATATGAAAATTCAAATCTTAATCCTTTATTTAATTTTTTATGTTTATTTAGTTTATTAATTTGTCTTTTAGATAATAATATAATATCTTTTCCATTTTCATTAAATTGATCAATATTAAATTGAATTATAACTGATTTTTTATTTTTAAATGCTAATTTTATTTTTGATTTTTGATTATCTGTCAAGTTTATATTTGTTTTTTCCATTTATTAAGAAAAAAATGTATAGTTTTTTATAATATAGATTAATATAATTAATTTTATTAAAATTTTAATCCTACTTCTAAACCCATACCAAATTTTCTTTTCATCCACATAGCACCTGATGTTGGTAATGCAATTAATCTTTAACATCAAATTAATCTTTAACAATTAATCTTTAACATCAAATGATCATAGCTACTATAGGTAGCTATGATCATTTGATGTTACTATATCCCATGCTTTATCTTGTAAAATTTTATCAGCTATTTCATTTCTATATTTTGTATCTTTATGATCTCTATAAAATAAATCATGTTCTTTAGCAGCTTTATCTAAATCATTTATTCCAGGATCACCTCTTTTTACTCTTTTATTTAATTTAGTTCCAGGCCCTAGATATTGATAACCAGGTACATGTAATTCAAAAGGTAAATTATTTATAACATTATTTAAAATACCTGATCCATCTTTTAATAATGGTGATGAAATATTTGCCAAAACTCTTTTTAAATACTTAATTCCTTCAGGTTTTTCAATTAATTCATCTAATTTATTTGATATAAAGTCTTTAATTGCTTTCTTTTCATTTAAAAAATTATTATTGCCAGCTTTTTCTTGTGCATATATATAATTAATAATATTATATAATTTATTTAAATCATCTATAAATCTATATTCAATTTTATTTTCTGTATATTGTCTGATTCCTGAACCTTCAATTTCACCTTTTAATTCCCAAATATGTTTAATTAAATTAATATATTTATCACCTTTACTAGATTTTGGTTTCTTACTATTTGGATCATTATTTTTATAAATTGAATTAGTTTCCCATAAAATTTTTGAATAATTATTTAAATTATCTTGTGTATATAAATTATTATCTGGTTTCTTTTCATAAGTTAACAATCTCCATAATCCATGTGTTCCATTATATTTTTTATCATAAATTATTAAATTTAGGAATTATAGATTCTTTTACTACTTTTGCTCCCTTTCTAACATTTGGTGTATAATTTTTAACTATAGGTATATTATCAGCAAAATCTAAAATTTCTTTTAGTAATCCACCATTTTTTATTTCTTTTATTGATTATATGAAAATTCAAATCTTAATCCTTTATTTAATTTTTTATGTTTATTTAGTTTATTAATTTGTCTTTTAGATAATAATATAATATCTTTTCCATTTTCATTAAATTGATCAATATTAAATTGAATTATAACTGATTTTTTATTTTTAAATGCTAATTTTTTTTTGATTTTTGATTATCTGTCAAGTTTATATTTGTTTTTTCCATTTATTAAGAAAAAAATTTATAGTTTTTTATAATATAGATTAATATAATTAATTTTATTAAAATTTTAATCCTACTTCTAAACCCATACCAAATTTTTTTTTCATCCACATAGCACCTGATGTTGGTAATGCAATTAATCATTCACCAATTCTATGATCATTTGATGTTACTATATCCCATGCTTTATCTTGTAAAATTTTATCAGCTATTTCATTTCTAGATTTTGTATCTTTATGATCTCTATAAAATAAATCATGTTCTTTAGCAGCTTTATCTAAATCATTTATTCCAGGATCACCTCTTTTTACTCTTTTATTTAATTTAGTTCCAGGCCCTAGATATTGATAACCAGGTACATGTAATTCAAAAGGTAAATTATTTATAACATTATTTAAAATACCTGATCCATCTTTTAATAATGGTGATGAAATATTTGCCAAAACTCTTTCTAAATACTTAATTCCTTCAGGTTTTTCAATTAATTCATCTAATTTATTTGATATAAAGTCTTTAATTGCTTTCTTTTCATTTAAAAAATTATTATTGCCAGCTTTTTCTTGTGCATATATATAATTAATAATATTATCTAATTTATTTAAATCATCTATAAATCTATATTCAATTTTATTTTCTGTATATTGTCTGATTCCTGAACCTTCAATTTCACCTTTTAATTCCCAAATATGTTTAATTAAATTAATATATTTATCACCTTTACTAGATTTTGGTTTCTTACTATTTGGATCATTATTTTTATAAATTGAATTAGTTTCCCATAAAATTTTTGAATAATTATTTAAATCATCTTGTGTATATAAATTATTATCTGGTTTCTTTTCATAAGTTAACAATCTCCATAATCCATGTGTTCCATTATATTTTTTATCATAAATTATTAAATTTAGGAATTATAGATTCTTTTACTACTTTTGCTCCCTTTCTAACATTTGGTGTATAATTTTTAACTATAGGTATATTATCAGCAAAATCTAAAATTTCTTTTAGTAATCCACCATTTTTTATTTCTTTTAATTGATTATATGAAAATTCAAATCTTAATCCTTTATTTAATTTTTTATGTTTATTTAGTTTATTAATTTGTCTTTTAGATAATAATATAATATCTTTTCCATTTTCATTAAATTGATCAATATTAAATTGAATTATAACTGATTTTTTATTTTTAAATGCTAATTTTTTTTTGATTTTTGATTATCTGTCAAGTTTATATTTGTTTTTTCCATTTATTAAGAAAAAAATGTATAGTTTTTTATAATATAGATTAATATAATTAATTTTATTAAAATTTTAATCCTACTTCTAAACCCATACCAAATTTTCTTTTCATCCACATAGCACCTGATGTTGGTAATGCAATTAATCATTCACCAATTCTATGATCATTTGATGTTACTATATCCCATGCTTTATCTTGTAAAATTTTATCAGCTATTTCATTTCTAGATTTTGTATCTTTATGATCTCTATAAAATAAATCATGTTCTTTAGCAGCTTTATCTAAATCATTTATTCCAGGATCACCTCTTTTTACTCTTTTATTTAATTTAGTTCCAGGCCCTAGATATTGATAACCAGGTACATGTAATTCAAAAGGTAAATTATTTATAACATTATTTAAAATACCTGATCCATCTTTTAATAATGGTGATGAAATATTTGCCAAAACTCTTTCTAAATACTTAATTCCTTCAGGTTTTTCAATTAATTCATCTAATTTATTTGATATAAAGTCTTTAATTGCTTTCTTTTCATTTAAAAAATTATTATTGCCAGCTTTTTCTTGTGCATATATATAATTAATAATATTATCTAATTTATTTAAATCATCTATAAATCTATATTCAATTTTATTTTCTGTATATTGTCTGATTCCTGAACCTTCAATTTCACCTTTTAATTCCCAAATATGTTTAATTAAATTAATATATTTATCACCTTTACTAGATTTTGGTTTCTTACTATTTGGATCATTATTTTTATAAATTGAATTAGTTTCCCATAAAATTTTTGAATAATTATTTAAATCATCTTGTGTATATAAATTATTATCTGGTTTCTTTTCATAAGTTAACAATCTCCATAATCCATGTGTTCCATTATATTTTTTATCATAAATTATTAAATTTAGGAATTATAGATTCTTTTACTACTTTTGCTCCCTTTCTAACATTTGGTGTATAATTTTTAACTATAGGTATATTATCAGCAAAATCTAAAATTTCTTTTAGTAATCCACCATTTTTTATTTCTTTTAATTGATTATATGAAAATTCAAATCTTAATCCTTTATTTAATTTTTTATGTTTATTTAGTTTATTAATTTGTCTTTTAGATAATAATATAATATCTTTTCCATTTTCATTAAATTGATCAATATTAAATTGAATTATAACTGATTTTTTATTTTTAAATGCTAATTTTATTTTTGATTTTTGATTATCTGTCAAGTTTATATTTGTTTTTTCCATTTATTAAGAAAAAATTTATAGTTTTTTATAATATAGATTAATATAATTAATTTTATTAAAATTTTAATCCTACTTCTAAACCCATACCAAATTTTCTTTTCATCCACATAGCACCTGATGTTGGTAATGCAATTAATCTTTCACCAATTCTATGATCATTTGATGTTACTATATCCCATGCTTTATCTTGTAAAATTTTATCAGCTATTTCATTTCTAGATTTTGTATCTTTATGATCTCTATAAAATAAATCATGTTCTTTAGCAGCTTTATCTAAATCATTTATTCCAGGATCACCTCTTTTTACTCTTTTATTTAATTTAGTTCCAGGCCCTAGATATTGATAACCAGGTACATGTAATTCAAAAGGTAAATTATTTATAACATTATTTAAAATACCTGATCCATCTTTTAATAATGGTGATGAAATATTTGCCAAAATTCTTTTTAAATACTTAATTCCTTCAGGTTTTTCAATTAATTCATCTAATTTATTTGATATAAAGTCTTTAATTGCTTTCTTTTCATTTAAAAATTATTATTGCCAGCTTTTTCTTGTGCATATATATAATTAATAATATTATCTAATTTATTTAAATCATCTATAAATCTATATTCAATTTTATTTTCTGTATATTGTCTGATTCCTGAACCTTCAATTTCACCTTTTAATTCCCAAATATGTTTAATTAAATTAATATATTTATCACCTTTACTAGATTTTGGTTTCTTACTATTTGGATCATTATTTTTATAAATTGAATTAGTTTCCCATAAAATTTTTGAATAATTATTTAAATCATCTTGTGTATATAGATTATTATCTTGTTTCTTTTCATAAGTTAACAATCTCCATAATCCATGTGTTCCATTATATTTTTTATCATCAATTATTAAATCATCATTATCAATTACAGTTATTTTATCACCAATCATAAATGATTTTTTATGTTTATTCCAATATAAACCAAATTTATCATCTTTTGTTCTTGGTAAATATTTTTGTGCTAATGGACCAATAATTTTATCTAATGTTTGAGGTGAAATTAAATTTGGGTCAATAAATGTCGATTCTTCTTGAATTATTGGTTGTCTGATTGGTCTAAATGGAGTACTTGAAGGTAAATTTAGTTCTTCAGTTTCTGGTATTGATATATTGGCAAAATTATTAACAATAGGTACCAATTCAATAAGGTTTTTATTTTCATTTAAGACTTCACCAATTTTATTTTCAACTTTACCAATTGCTGATGTTATAGGTTCATATGCTTTTTGTTTAATTTTTTCATAATTATCTTCAATTTTAATTTGATTTTTAAATTCTTTTATTAATTTTTTCTCAATATCATCTAATTTTTTAGCTTCATTAACAGATATTTTATCCATTTATTACAAAGAAAAATTTAGGTTCAAAACAAATCATGTTAACATAAACACAAATCATGTTAACATAAACACAAATCATATTAACACAAAACACAAATTATGTTAACACAAACACAAATTATGTTAACATAAAAACAAATCATGTTAACACAAAACACAAATCATGTTAACACAAAACACAAATCATGTTAACACAAACACAAATCATGTTAACATAAACACTAATTATGTTAAACACAATTTATTTTACTTTATTTCTGTAATTTTCATTAAATATATAAATACTAATGAAATAAATAATACTAATAAAATAAATATTCTATCAATTATTGAATCAAACATACAACAAGCCATTATCATTATTTAATATCAGAAAAATTTTTCATATATTTTCCATCATTTGATTTTTTCAATAAATTAATAGTTAAAATCCATAGTCTTCTTTCCAACAATCATTACAAATAGTTTTAAATTTATCAAATTTCATATCTGATCCAACAAAATTATTATATATTTTTTTCATATAATGTTCATTTTGTTTAAAGATGCATAACATATTTAAATTATTTCTAATTAATTGCATATCAACTTTTGAATAACATTGTGATAAATAAATACATGATATATTTTTATGTCTACCCATCATAAAATATTCTTTAATTTTATCTTGTTTTTCTAAAATACAATCATCAAAAACTACTAATGAATTTGGTTTACATTTATTTAGTGGAATCATATCATCACATGAAAAATAAGAAATTTGTTTATTAATATTTGATTCTATATTTTTAAATCTTTTTTGTAATAATTTATAAGATGGTTGTTCTAATGATTTACTAAAAATATATAAATTTGAATATGGAATTAATCTTTTGTAAATAAAATTTAATAATAATGTAGTTTTACCAGATCCACTTGTTCCTATAATTAATAATCTAATAGGTTGATCATTTTTATTATTTTTATCATATGATTCTAATTTTATATTATCTTTGTTTTCTAAAAATTTCTCCATTTAAATAAGATGAAATTATTTAAAATAATTGGTCATTCATCCAAACTAGAATTAAGATTAGAACATCCAATACATTTAGATGGAAAATATAGTATTGGTTTAAGTGGATTTTATTCAGATAATTTTATATCAAATATACCAAATGATTATAAAAACTGTTATGGATATTCTATTAAAGATGAAGATGATAAAATTATAGATCAATATTTTGATATAAATAAAGGAAATTATACAATTGAAGAAATAAAAAATATTTTTATTAATAGTTTAAAAGAATTTAAAAAGAAAATTAATAAATTTGATGAAAATGATTTTATACTGAAAAATGATGGACCATATATTATAATAAAATCTAATGTTAAAATTATAGTAACAACAATTATAATTGATTTATTAGGATTAGATGATAAAATGATTGAACCAAATGTATTAACAAAAGGAATAAAACTACCAAAAATTAGACCTTTTGATGTTATTGAAATACATTGTAATTTAGTTGATCCTAGTTTTGAAAATCATAAAGATCATTCACATTTACATAAAGAATCAGAAATTCTATATTCATTTTATCCAAATGTTGAATATGGATCAAAAATTAGTGAAAAACCAAATGAAATTGATTATATTCCTTTAAAAAATATAAATAAAATTCAAAATATTGTAATATCTATTCAAGATAGTGATGGAAATCAAATAAATAATGAAAATATTAAAAGTATTGTATATTTAAGATTAAAACAAAATTTGTAATATAAAATTTATCTACATAAATAATAAAAACAATAATTTATTTAATTAACAATAATTTTATATTTAATAATAAATTAATTGTATAAACCTTGGTTTAAAAGAAAAGATATTTGTTATATTTTAAAATATAAAAATTCTAGAAAAGTCTTAATTGATAATGTAAAAGAAAAATATATAAAACTTAAAATATATCAAGTGTAACCAACAGTTACATTTACATAATAATGATAAATTAATTTACATAAAAATTATAGGTGTCACAAATTATGACACCCTAGAAATTGATGTACAAACATGTTTTTCAGATGCCCTAAAACAGGGCGTCAATAAAATAGATAATAAAACAATGTTTATTAATGAATCTGGTTTATATTTATTAATTTTAAAATAAAAAAAGTAGAAAACAATAAGGATAGATTAAAATTTATAGATATTTTTAGAGGGGACAATTTGTCCCCCCTATCATATAATGAAAAACATACAAAACTTATTAAAATTAGGTAGGACCCAAAATGGGTCCCATATAAATTAGAATATTTATTTTAAAATTTTTTAAAGGAGGTAACCTTATTATACAATAAAAACTTAAGGGTAACAAAATGTTACCCTTCTTAAACATTCAAAAATATTCATAAATATAATAAATTATATACAAATTTGAGACCCGTCTTAAAGACGGGTCTTACTTATAATGATAATAAAGTAAAATTTATAGATATTTTTATGTTAGATATTCAATAAATTATTGAATATATTTAAATTTATTAAAGAAAATATTTAAAAATATACATAAAATTATAGTATAAATTCAATATCATATTGTTATAAATTATTAATATAATTTTGATCATTTTCTTTAAAACTTTCTTTAACATAATTTTTTATTATATTTATAAATGGTTCTATTATAAAATTAAACTTATAATGATATACAAAATAATTTTTATATTTAAAAAGATATATTAAAAATTTATTTGATATTTTAGTTTTAAATAAATATAATTTTATATCAAAATCATTATTTATTAATTCTTTTGGAACAATTAAAATTTCCATTTATTTATAATTATTTTTATACCCCCAAGGTAATGTATCAATTTTATTTTCACAAATAAATCTTTTGTCATCTCTATTACTTAAAGCTAATTTATTTATTGTAATTGTATATAGTTCATGTTTAAAACTTCTAATACAAGTCATTTCTCTATATTGTTCTTGATCATCAAATAAACATTTCTTAAAATCATCCATATGTAATGTTTTATCAACAACACTTTTCTTAATACCTTTACATTTTACAGGATTTTTATTATTAAATTCATAACTATATAATTTTGATCTTAAACCACAATATTCTTCTAATATTTCACCATTTAACTCATCTTTAAATTTACCAATTATTTTTTTATTCTTTTCACTATAGCATTCATGTTCTTTCTTATAATCACTTGTATCAAATTCATTAATATTTTCTTTAATAATTTTATATGGATCCTTTTTAAATTCTATAAAATAACTGTCTGTATCCATATATAATAACCTTATATTTGGATCAAACTTCTTTAATTTTTCATAATAAAATTGATACATATGTAATTTTGATAAATCAAGTACTGAAAATCCTATATAGATTGGTTTATCAAACTTAACCTTTTCTTTTATTATATGTGAAGCAATACAGTCTTTATCAAATATACTAAATGTTTTAAAATTAGGTTTTTTTGCTTGTTTTAATGAAAACTGTTCATCACCTAATTTAATATCACATCTATTTCTAACATTTTCCATAGTTTTTCCAAAAACACTATTATTCATCAATTTAAAAAAGTCTTTTTCAAAATCTGATGTTGATTTGGATCTTAATTTGGTATTTAATTCAATATATTTTTTCATATAATCATCTTGATCAAATGCTATAACTCTATTAACTTTCTTTAATTTTAATCCTTTTTGTAGATAATATTTTAAGTTTCTTGAATGAATAACATAATCTTTTTTATCAAATAATGTTGTGCAAAGCTTATTATTATAATGTTCAGGTGCTAATGGTAAATCTTTATGGTCATCATGTAATTCAATAGGATATTCTAAATCAACATCTAATATATATCCATATTCAGCATTTTCATCTAATTCTAATATTGTTTCTTCCCATTCATTTAATGTATATGTATTAGGATTCATCCATGTTATATCTTTATAAGGTAATTTTTGACTTAAAGCCCATCCATATAGATTATTTGCATCTATATATAACATATAATTTTCAGGTTTTGTTTTATCACAATTTTTTGTATATTTATTGTTTGCTTTACAATATCTAGTTATACATTGTGAAATACCACATCTAATACCTTTTTCAATCATTAAATACATATTATAATCACTTATTAATTCTAGTTCAATTTTTGTTAATTTTAACATAGAATCCCAAGCTAATGATGGTGATGTTAGATAATGTGCTGGATCTAATTGATAATTTTTCAAACAGATCTAAAATTTTCAAATATATCAGCTAATAATAATACATCCTGAATATTATATAAATCTGAATAATTACCTAATGTTTTTACTTTTAATTTATTCCAAACTTTTATATAATGTTTATAATCATCATCACTTATATTTTCATTAGTTAAACAACTATAAAATTGATCTTTTTCTAATATTTTATCATAGTTTAATTTTTCAACATTATCAATAAATTCATATGGAAATACACCTTTAGAAGTTAATATTTTTAAAGTTTCATTATCATATTCAATTATATCATTTTCTTTTATAAATTTATTTATATGCTTAAATTCTTTAAGATTTTTAGCTAATTTTTCAATTGATGTAGCCATAAATCTAAATGTATCTACAAATGAGAATTTTATAAATTTTCTAGGTTTAAAATATAGTTCACCTTCAAATTCATAACCATAACCAGAATTTACTGAATAGTTTATATATTTTTCATCTGTATTAGCTAACAAATCAATTTTACCATATTTTTTAGCTAATTCTTTTATAAACAAATGTGTATCATAATTTGAACTATTATGACAGAATATAGGAATATTTTGAGGAAATTTTAGATTTAAATTACAATTTAAATGTGCAGCACCTCTAAATTTTCCTGTTAAATGACAATGATCTCTTACTTTTATTCTTTTATCATTATCAAAACCACTATTTTCACAAATATGACAAATATTTGTTTTCTGATAATTAATTTCTTCTTCATTAGTTAAATTCATAGGCTTTTTATTTTTTGAATTATATTTTTTAGCTATATATTTTGAAATTTCATCTAAATATTCAAATAATTTATTTGGTACATTTATTAATTCCTCTTCATTTTTTGCTCTATAACAAATAGGTTTATACATTTTATTAGTTACTCTAGATACTAAATAGATTGTAAATCCATATGGTTTATGTTTTTGAATTTTATTTGTATATGAGCAATTTGGATTATTTTTACAATTATCAATCTTTTCTAATATACTTTCAAAATCCATATAAATTACATATGGATGTTCAAACTTTTTATAATAATTTTTAAAACTTACAGTTTGACCCTTTAAATGGCATTATAGGTCTACAAGGTTCTAATGATTTACATATCTCTAAATGATTATTCAAGTCTTTATTTTTGTAGAAATGAGTCAAACATCTTCTACAAAATATATTTTTTACTTTTATTTTTTGTGTTAATTGCTTAGATACTAACTTACTTAAATCAGTAATCAATATATAATGAGAATTATTACCAATTTTATAACATAATAAATCAATTCTAGTTTTGAATTATAATGTTCAGATATTTGTAATGGCACTATTTTTTCATCTTCATCAATTCTATAAATATTTATTGACATTGATGGATAGTTATATTTAGAATCAAATGATCTTTTTTCAAATAATTTAATATCTTTCAATGATATTGGATAATCAAAACCTTTAAAAATATCATCATTTATATATTTTTGATATTGTTTAACTCTTTCAGCATGTTCGTTTGGTTTATCAATAGCACATCTAATTGCATAAATAAAACAATATTCATCTTTATTTTTAAAATTTACACAACATTTTTTATTCTTAATTTCATTTGGTAATTCTATATATGATCCAGCATTTAATGAATTATTTTTAGATAATTTTAGATTTAGTTCAACACATCTTTTTAATGACCAACCAGAGCCTTTTGATGGTTGATTTAGTTGTTCTCTAACTATTAATTTCTTAAATTGATCATCAATAAAATCATCTATATTTAAAATATCTGAACTTTTTATGCAAAAATACATATTACTATTTTGAATTTTACCATTTATTAATTTTCTTTCATATTCACATTCTAAAGCCATCTGTCCTTTAATATTTTTAAATTTTTGTTTTTCTATCAATTTTTTTATTTCATTTCTTTGAGTTTCTAAATAATCATTAATATCTAAATCATCATTTGAATTTGTTAAAATATAATCTTGAAAATATCCTTTTAATGACGAAGCTTCTTGAATATTTATTATATTTTCTTTTGGAATTGGTCTATTTTTAAAATAATCATTTAATAATCCAATCAATTCTTTTCTAGTTTTATTAACAATTTTAATACTATTTTTAATTGCTAAATTTTGAATATATTTAAATGATCTATATTCTAAATTATTTGGATTTTCTTTAATTTTGTTTAATCTTTTAATTAGTTCATCTCTAGATAATTTTTCATAATTTCTGACAGATAATTTTTTTGCAATTTCATTTAATTTTACTATATTAAATAATGAATAATTTGTAAGATCAAATGTTTCTTTAATATTTGTTAATTCATCTAAAGTTTTATTTTTATAATTATATATATATTATTATTTTTACACCAATGTTTTAATTCAAATATTTTATTATCATATTTTTGTTTATTTAGTAAATGTTTAGTTGAATTATAATGTCTATCATAATTTTTATATAATATATTTTTATTACAATAAGGACAATTAATATTTTTATTTGTTCGTTCCATTTATTAGGGGTGAAATTCTTTATTTATTAAAAATAATTTTTACTTAGAAATAAAACTCTTAAAAATATAAGAAGTATTTCCACTTTTTACTAGGTAATTTATAGTTTAAATCATATTTTTTAAATAAAATTTGAATTTTTTTAAAACAAGTAAAATTTTGTCTTCATTTTTTTATCATATTTTTAAATTTTCTAGTTTTGTTATATTTTTGTCATGAATTTTAGTTTCTAAATGTCTTAAATAATTATTAGTCCATTTAATATTTCTTCCACATTCACAAAATTGTGGTTTTAAAAACATTTCTCTAATACATTGTATACAAATTGTATTTTTTCTATCTTTACTATAATGATAATTATTAAAATTTGAAATATCTTTAATTTCTTTACATTTATGACATTGTTTTTCATTTAATTCAATAACTTTAATACTATCATATAATTTTTTATAATACACATCCTTACATTCTTTACAATAATAATATAACCCATCTTTAGTATTTTTGTCTTTATAAAAATTAGATATATCTTTATATAATTTACACCTTAAACATATCTTTTCCATTTATATAAAATAAAATTTACAAATTGGTTTTTTTCAATTCATATTCATAAAAATTTCCAATAATATCTTCATTATTTTGATCTTTTATACTATAAGTAACTGGATTTGTATTATTAATTTTAGAAATTATAAATATTTCTCTAGACCAATTATTTTTATATTTATTAGAAAATGTTGATTTTTTATTTCCAATTCTAACTCTATCATTTATTTTAAATTTTGATTTGGTTATTATTTTTGGTGGTTTATATTTAAAAACAGTATCTAATAAATCCTTTTCATTATTTTTATTTACTTCAATTGGTTTCATTTTAATTGTTGAATGATATGAGTTATTATATTCTTTAACAATTTTTGGTAAAATATTTATCCATCTATAATTTTTATTAATTTCAAACTGTATTTTCATTTTTTCATTTTGTGTTCTATTATACCTTTCTATTATACTTGATTTTTCTTCATTTTCTGTATGATACAATTTAATATTATATTTATTTAATATTTTTTTAAATTCTTTATTGATAAATTCTAATCCTTTATCTGTATGTAAAAGATTAGGTGATTTATGATTAATTTTAATTGCATCCTTAATTATTTCTTCAAATGCTCTAGAAACTGTTTTTCCATCTTTTTTCTTTAATGGTTTTGACCAAACATATTTTGAGAAAGTATCTATCACATTTAACATATATTTATAACCATCATTTTCTTTTTTATAATTTTTCATTATAATTAAATCTGCTGCCCATAAATCATCAATACCTAATGTAATTATTTTTCTTTTTAGAAATTTCTTTCTAATTTGAGCATGAATTTCATTTGCTTCAATTATTTGTTCATTTTTAGTTAATTCTTTTTTAATTATAGGTTTAACTTCTTTTTTCAAAATTTTACTTTTATTTGTTTTACAAATTGAACATTTAGTAGCAATTCTATATAATCCATTTTTCATTTCAACGATTTGTGGATTAATATTTTTAGTTTTTTTCTTACATTTGTGACAATGAATTGGTTCATTCATTTATGTATAATTTTTTTTTAAATAAATGGATATGTGTTATAGATGTCATAATCAAACTAATTTTACTATTATTGGAAATTGTGTAGGATGTAATATATGTAAAAGAATTATTTATGAAAAAAAGATTAAGAGAAAAAGTAATAAGAATAAACATCTTAAACATATTTTAAGAGAATTTAACCATTCTCAACCATATAAAACACAACAATTAATTAATGAATTATATATTTTATGTATTTCCAATCATTTTGAAATAACACCTAAGAATATAAAATTATTTTTAAAACAAAGGAATTGTACAAATTGGATATTTTACTATCAATTTTTAAACAAAATATACAATATTGATTTTGAATGGAATAATGAAGATAAAGAAAAAATTACACTATTTTTTAATAAATATTTATGTTTTAAGAAAAGTAATATATCATACAAAAAATTATTACCTATGATTTTTAAATACTTAAATATGGATTTTTGTATAAAACCTAATTATGATAATGACTTTTTAACATATCTATCACAAACAAGTTTGTGATATTTTTTCCTATATAAATGGATCTGCTAGAAGAAATTAATAATGTTGGAGAATTAAGATTTAAAGAATATAAACCATTAAAAAGTTTAAATTTAAATAAAAAATATAAAATTGAAAAATTTGAAAGAATTAAAGATAAATATGGATATACAATTATTGTTGAATTAGAAAAATGTAAAGTACATTTACCAAAAAGATTTACTAATGTAATTGATGATAAATCAATTAAATAATTAAATAAAAAAGATTTACATTTAATTGTCACTGATATTAAGACTTTTGATGATAAAGAAACTGCTTTAGTTAAATTTGAATAATTATTACAATATTATTGATACTAAACCTTAATTTTACTTGTTTTAAAAAAATTCAAATTTTATTGAAAAAATACTATTAAAATTTTAAATTACCTTATGAAAAGTCGACTATTAATTTTATTGAAAAAATACTTATAAAATGTGATAATTTTACTTGTTTTTAAAAAAATTTTATTTTGTAGAAAATTTAGGCATATTTGTAAAAAAATTTCATTAAAATTGCATATTTTTTAAGACAATTTGACAAAAGCTGAAAATTGGCCAAAAAATGGCAAAAATATTGCATAATTGTATTAAAAAAACTGTGAAATTTGTTTGATTTTTGATTGTCTCCAAAAGTGTCCTAGAAGTAACATGATACTATCTACTTATATGTATATATGTATATATTTATATATGTATATATGTATATATGTGTCCCTAGACACGATAACTCTCGTAAAAATGGTCCGATCGACACCAAATTTGGTAGAAATGTGTAATCCTACATTTATTCGGATGAGTTCGTAAACCAGACATATCGACCTACCGGAAGGGGTAGTTTTGGGGGGTTTTGTACCCCAAAAATGGGGTTTTTGCATTTTTCGTATGTAATTATTAAAAATTTTAAATTTATATTTTGACCATTGGATTTAGCTCAAAAAAACACACAATTTAGTATTTTGAAGCTTTGCTCTATCTCCATTGGTTACCGAGATATTCAAAAGTCCAAAGACAGTACATTGTATTTTTGGGCTCCAATGTTAATCTTATGGAGAATAAAGATAAGTTAATATTCCACTTATTAACCAATATTTTTGGATGAAACTTGGTATTCACCTTTATTTAGTTGAGATAAATACATTTATGATAAAGAAATCCTAGTTGTTATGATTATCATGGCAGCAAACCTGCATACTCTTTTCCCATGTTAATCATATGGAGAATAGGCAAACTCCTTTAGCAATGGACAGATATTGAAGAAACGAAGTATAAGGCTTCATATGGTCGAAATATATTTATATTTTTAAGCTTTAAACCTACTTTTAGTGTTCCCCATGGCAGCATACCTGCATACTCTTTCCCTATATTTTTATCATAAGGAGATTAGACATTTATTTTCCTATATATGGGCATGTGATGATATTTGGTTTACAGGTTTATCTGGCCAAAATTAATATTACTAATTTGGAAATTCGCTGAGTACGCAGGTCTGCTGCGACGGGGGGTATTTTAAATGTTGATATTTCTTGAACTGTGTTGATTACTATATCTCATAATTTTTCCTCCTCAAACTTAGCAACTTACGGATACACTCAGTGCGATTAAAGGATCTTGCGGCTTTTTACTTACATTTTTTTGTAACTTCCTCAAAGCACCTAAATATATACCTATCGTCAGATCTGGGCCTGTATGGTGAGATCCTCCACTCCGCGCGGTGCTCCAGTTATCCTGTACCTGTGACTCACCGTCACACTCTGGTAGCCGCAGCGGCCGTGGTTCCGGTGCTTCACTTGACACCGTACCCGGATCTTGCCCGCGCCGCGCCACAAGTACTACCTGTCGTCCCGTCCCTCTCCGAGCAAATTGAAGTAGAAAAGTTTTAGATTTCTAACATAAATAATATTGGGGCGAGTTCGGTCGCTCCACTCACTCGCCTTGAGATGCAGTAAAACGTATAGTATGTAGTGAACGATTATGTTAATAATGCTGAATTCCGTTGTTACTTGTTAAATTATAACAATAAAAATGTTTTAAGAAGTAATCTATCTTATGCAACCTGTCTTGTGGAAGCTCAAAAAGTGTCATATTTTTTAGCCAACGTTATGGGGAGAGCCCTGATGTATTCTCAAAACCAAAATTTGCCTCTGTTAAAATATTTGGTGTCTTTCATCATGATAAATTAAAAAAAAAAAACGATAAAAGTCGTCCAAATAAAAAATTTTAAATCCTTTTTTAAATTTATATACAGTATTGGTTTTGCGTGATACAATACCAAACTATTTGCTTTACTATGAAGTAGTTGGATAAGACTCAATCTGTACAAATAATAGGCTAAATTAAATGTAGTATTGAGTTAAATTTGAACTCAACCTAAAAGATAAAACTCATAACGAATAATTACAAAGCATTGCAAACACACACAGCAGAAAGGAAACAGCAAAAAGAGCTCTCAGTATGTCAATTGTAGCCAAACGCCTGCAAAGGTGGGTTGGCAAAACCAACCCTGTATCTCGATTGCCTACCCTTTGAAATGTAGGCAACGATTTCTATTGAGTCACAATTTAAAATCCCAAAGTTGCAGAATCTAATAATTGTACTCGTAATTTTTTATTTCGTTTTCGTAAATGAATTGGTTAAATACTTGAAGTGATAGATGGATACTGCGTTACTACTTATAAATCTCAGGTTCTCTTGTAACAACAAAAAATCAAAGGCTAAACTTTCTTCAGTTTTAGATGTGAACTAAACCTGTTAAAAAAAAATATGTGTTTCACGTGTAAATACACTATGTTCTCCATGTGAGTAGACCTACACGGCGTACACGAAATTGGAAGTTTTTTTTACCAGGCCTAATTGGAAAAAGCCACCTGAAGTGTTTCCGGGAATTAGGAATCTCCCTACACCTTATAAAATAAATAATTCCTTACTGCGCCACACAGAGGAAGTATAACGAAAGAATCCTAAGTATGCATCATCGGGAAAAGAAAGTGCATTTACAGAGAAGTAATATTACTTACTCTGTGGTGCATTTAATTGAAATAATGAAATTAAAGGTCATTTTAAAGCACCCTCTAGAAATAATCAAAGGTGAGAGGGGCGAAGCCCGGAACGATATGACCTTTTTAATTACGATTCGCCCACGCGCTATATCCTAAGCTTGAAAATGACACCTCAGTCTTAAAAATCGGTTCAGTAGGTCGAGAGAAAAAGGGACGTAACAGACGAAACCTTTATAGAAATAAGAAAATAGAAGATTTAATTCAAATTCGTCATTTAAAACAGCACTGATATGACAAGTTTTGCTTTTAATTGTTCTCAAACTATCTTCTCTGATGTCAACTCTTTGATGGAATTGCCCAAGAACACGCTGCATGTAGATGGCATTCTGAAGAGTATCCTGTCGCTGTTGAATGCAGACCTTGTTATTTATAAAACGATAGGAAATATCAATGGCATTCAAGATATCCGAATGAGAATTAAATTTAAGAGTTAATTCAGGCTCTTGACATTATCTCGAATGATACCTTTAAAATTAAGGAAATTTTTATGAATATGATGATAGTAGTATATCGAACCCTCTTAATTGACTGACTGGTAAAGGACATTCCGCCAAGTGGAAAGTAGATAAATGTTTTTATCAAGTGTGCACTGTGCGCAGGCATGATTGTTGGTGTATAGGCCAAATTATGCAAACTTTATTTAAATTTAATTGTTTTGTTTCTTTTACATTTTTATTGTTATTGCTTGATTATAAAAGATTCATGGAGTTTCAAGGTACTTAGGTATTGTACTAAAATAAATGTGTATTTCAGATGCAATATAAATTAACATATTTCGATAGCTTTAAATGACAAGTCAGTAAACAACTGAGACCAAGAAATCTTGTTCATAAATATTAAACTATATTTTTTAAATATTACATGGGTTTTTTCGTTTTATACACTATATCAACACACTTATAAATTGTCCATTTACCTGTTTAAAGCCAACTTGTGTGACAACCTTCTGAAATTGGTGTATTTTGGATCGATATTTGGCCTGGCCTGGTTATTGTATATCAGTAACGGTTCTTGGTTACCGCACTCAGTTCATAAACCTGGGGCCAATTCGATTGACATTCACGATTCTGGGCCCATTTGCCATTTTTAATTTGACTATTGATTAATAATGATAAACTGTACTCGACATCAGATAGTAGCAACTCCATCAGGGTGGGGTGTATTCCCATCAAAAAGTTAAAAATTACTGACTTTGATATACATGAATAATAAAATAATAACTTCGATTATCTTAAGTTGACGATAGCTGTTAGTTCAGATCATATTTGTTTATAAAATTTGTAGATATTGATTCTGCAGTTCAGTGGGGGTTCGGTCGACCAGGCTGCGAGGTAGAAAGTGAGATTCTGTACCGCGCGAGTTGATTACCCGGGACGACTGGGAAGTCCCTCTACCTGCCTCGGACACTCGGAGCAGCATTCGGATTGGGGCGTCCAGCTATACCGGGTCCTAACAGTGTATAACGGCACATTCTTGTGCCAGACCTTAAAACATTTTGGCCTAACTACCATTTCCGAGATTTAAGACATTATTCGATTTAAAAGCCACAAAGTTTACTTTACTTTAGCCAAACGCTATATATTTTTAGCCCATGGGCAGCATTGGAAACGAGTTATTAGTGTATTAAACGACTAATTATCATTGATATGCACTATACATTGTACGTAACGTGTTACATCCAATGTATTTTGAGTTGTAATGGAAACCTAAATGAAATAACCCATCAATTAGTACTTATTTCTATAGTTACGTGAATTTTTGTAAATGGCTTTGTATAAAATATTGAAGAATGTAAAATAATTTAACCTTGATCCAAAAGCACATATATCCTATTCCTCTTCTACCCATAATCGCCAAGTGCTTTTCTAGAGCAGTCTCTTACAAGCCTTATCAACATGAGCGCAAACAAAGGAGATATTTAAGAACAGTTGCATAACGGTAAATATTTACAGTGACAATAGGCTTGCGCAACTGTTACTATGCAGGAGCCGCTCTCGTGACAAGTGACAAAACCACAACGGATCCACGCCGAACGGTGACTTGCCTGGAACGACTTTAACTATACGTGGGCCTAAATCGTTAACTGGTTTGGATTGTAATTAAATTATTTTTATTTAAAACTATAAGCATCTGCATATTTTTAACTTTGACAATTCCAAATAATATCAATTGAGTTAAACCTTTTACTAAAGGCAGAATTCTCACAATAATTAAGTGCTTTGCTGTTAAGTTAGTACCGAATAATTCATCGTCTGAAGGATGCGATTGTAAATGGATAACAATTTTACATTTTACAGTCACATATTTTATTTTTTTATACAACATTAAAAAATAAACTTTAAGTTTGATATGTCTATTTATTTTTTATTAAATACCATAAGATAAATTCAAATTAAAAGTATACAACCAGCTCAATTTTGGGCTACCTGCTGATTGTACAGTTGGTTGCACGAGACGTGAGACAGCCCGCCATAATCTGTGCTACATATGGGCAAGTTGGATCTATCATCTATCTGGTGCAACATGTTGTGGATTAATCATTATAATGATATACAGTAAAATCATTACCAAGGGCTTCATTTCAAATTCAGGCTGTTAAACTACCCATGTGTAGCACAAATCAAGGCGGGCTGTCTCACGTCTCGTGCAACCAACTAACTTACAGCATGTCTCCCAAACAATACCTGGGACGGTGGCGTGGTCCTGCAATTCTTGGCATGACTTGGAGGTCACGAATTGTGGGTAGTTATAAGCGATGGCTTGTACATGTGATATTCCCTAGTGGGGATTTACCGTCCGCACTGGTGAATACTAGTTCATCCATAAAGACCATCCTCATAATTAGACCAATTCGAATATATGAGGTCGAAATTGTGGTTCGGATCCCACGTTAAACTGAAGGTCCCTATACCATTGGCTGTTGGGCTATTCATTATTAGTCCTGTCTAAGGAGAATGTCGGCCTTAGTAACAAGACTACAAGATCGCGCCACAATCGTCCTACACTCATCTCTCATTCATATTCAGGTTAAAATACCCACTATGTGAGGTCCCTGTTTCAATATAGTGATAGTTATTTAGTGATACCTTTATGGGTTCAAATTACAATAGACGAGAGCCCCAGTGGAGAGTTGATTGTCCTTTAATGGGGTTTTGAATATTAACGTATTCCAGTGAACACTACGGAAAGTTTGCACGTGGTTTTAATTAACTGAATTTAACCCTTACCCGCATCTCAGGATTATGATGACTGAGCAAAATACCATCTTTGGCTAGGGATTTGTTGGTATTAGATTAATTCAGGAAAAGATTACTCTTAAACAATATGTGAGAGGTAATATGACGAATTAAAAAAAAACGTACTTTAGTTGGCGAAATATTAACTTAAAAAGCTATCAACAGGGACTAATCAAACTGGTAGGCTATACAAAAAATATTGTTACAGTATCATTTACAAGCATTTAAGTATTTTAAAGATAATTAATAATCGTATCAATGCCTGTTACTTTTAACAAGCATTGGAAAAATTGGCATATATGTTCACTCAATATAATGAGGGGCATTCCTTAATATAAATTATGTGAATTTGTGTTTCGAGGTTGTAAAATGGTGTTTCTTAACAATGCACCTTCTAAAGTCGTCGTCAATATAGAACGGGCCGATCAAGGTCAAACTAAATAAATTTATATATTTCTTAGCCTTATAATATGAAAAAAATAAATTAATAGCTGGCTTATTTAAAGATTTGACTCTCACTGAGCAGTTCTATTGAGACACCCTTTAGGAAGGGGATGGTCGCATTCACTTTGTGGGAAAATAGTCTTTTTAAAGAGATAAACACAACGTAAAAATAGATCACAGATATGCTCATTGAAAGTTAAATGAGTTTATTAAACACATATTATTGCGAAATTGAGTGAAAGTTATGTCGTAGGTGACGTTAGTTTGTATAAGAGAATAAATACTGTATACAGGTAATAAATTGGATTCATTGGGTTAAATTGAAAGGAAACGCTGAAACAGATGATTTGAGCTATTGCTTTGCTGACAAACCACATTTTGAATGCTATGAGTAGATCTTTCATTCGGGCGGGATTCGGGATTTCCCTGTACTGTCCGGATTGTTGCAGTTGTCGTGAGGTTCCAGTGGGCTGGAAGAGCCCACTGCGGCTGTTTTAGGGCGGTGCCCTCTTCAGCCTAATTGAAGAGGGTCCGGATTTCTTTGTGTCCGGGAAAGGTCCGGGTCCAGGGTGTGTCCAGGGTTGTAAGAGACCGTTGTAGTCCCCATTGAATCCCCGTCTATGTATTTATTTTTATAACAATTACGGTACACCACTGGTAGTTCACTGGTAGTTTGTACGTCTCCGTCCTAAGAATGTCTTTTGCGTTATATTTGAAGTTTGTACACATCGGCGGTAGAACCCTCCCACTATTAAAAGAACATCCTTTCCGACCACTGAAAACCGATTCGTTGCTAAAGAAAAGTTAACGCATCTCCTTTGATTGATCTATTTCATTTGATTGTGTTACCTAATGTTTCAGATGAGATATTTTGGAATTCCTTCTGTGATTGAGCTAGATAGCCCTCTCGGTTATGGGTGAGGGGGAGAGAGAGGGGAAAGTCAGGGACCGGATGAAGGCGAGGATCGGATGACCGGAGGCTGCGGTCAACCACCGGAAGTGGAAGATTCCGGGCGATCACCACCGGAACCAGGCTGGCCAAGTATTACACCGCAGAATAGTAGTTCTCTGGGAATGCGATGAGACCTCTTGAAATATTTGAAAGTTTCAATGCATTTACAAGAACGGCATTTATTATTTTTCAGGGTTTCACTGAATGGCCAAAGCTTTTCTCTAATGTGTTATTATAATTATTTATTTATTTTCCTGAAATTAATCTTTTATTGAGTAGATGTTTTGTTTCCGTGTATTCCTCAATGAATTAGAATGTCAATCACAGGTTCTTAATTTAGTATTATTATAATTTACATAACCTTGTATATCACTTGTCTTTCTATAACTAAAACTTGTCTTTAATATTCTACAACTAAACATTTTTAAACCTAGTAAACTATTTTTAAGAATATAAGCTGAAAACTCATAATAAACTGTGAAGACGCAACTCTAGAACTTTCCTTATTACCCCGAGTACTCTCGGGTATTATGTCTCGGGACAATGAGACATTTGACAGTCGACTCGACGGAGGAGGTCAACATGTCATCGGCAATGTACGTCCTGGAATATTCCACTTCTGCACTGCCATGGCTGCTTTGAAGCGCTCCATTATTCTGGGATTTCCTCTCCAGGAAAGTAGATGTAACAGTTATTCGTCTTGTGAAAACAGACTTGGGTGTGTCAAATATATATATTTCTTTATTGTGTTTTAATACAGGGCCTGGGGACCGAGCATTTTCTCGGTAAACTTATACATTTAATCATTTTATATTGTTGTAATAATCTCAGATGCATAAGCTGAAACACCTTGAAACCTTATATATTACACCGACGCATGGTATTGGGGTACTTTAAGGTGAATATGACTGAAGGGTGAGAGTGATGGATCAGATGAGGTGTTGCTTTGTCACTGACAAAGACCAGCGGCACACGGAGAAAGACGTATTTCTTCTCAAGATCTACACTTTTGTATCATTTTTTTAAACTCGAGGATGTTGTACTCTAGTATGAATTCGTTGAACCATACGTTGGAACTGTAGCTCAATTTCAATGTAAAATTTTAATACACTATTATTTAGTGACTGGTTATTATAAAAAGCAAATCACACGTTTACACTTAAGAATGGGAGTAAAACTTTAACAGGTTCCAGCAATTGTCAGAAATTCTTTATTTTAATTTATAAAAATTCATTAATTCCAAATCACGATTTACCTACATTGATATTATTTTTCTTCCAGAACTAAGTTATTTCGGATTATTTGTAAAATTTGGGAAAATCGTTTGAGCCGTTTTTGAGATCAGTATGAAAACAAACAAATTTTGATTGGATTATAATTTCATCAATTTTACAATGTAAAAAGTAAATTTAAGATATGCAAAAGAATATTCTCAAAATCTCGGTAATGATTCACTCCGCTTACAGTATTTACAATTATTTAATAGAGTACCTGGTGTGAACTCGACCCCCAGTGCCACGTCACACAACCCACGTATATCCCTAGACACAGCAACAATGTGGCTACACTGCCAATACCATGACGTCAGCACATTTTCGTCGCCACGTTCCTCACGCAGTTGGCCCGTGTGTCCCTCTACTCGGCCACACCTCGAATTAGCACCTTGCATCACTGTTCGGCGTACACTAACAAAGAACCCGGCTCAGACCCTTCACAGAAGCTGAGAATGGCCGCATTGTAAGCGGTTCTGGCAAGGTGAAGAAATGTGGGATGTATCGTCGGAACACTTTGGTATATTCAGTTGGTTATAGCTTAACGATGAAACCCATTGAATCACGAAATTTTCAAGAAAGGAAACATCGGAAAAGCCTTAGTTTATTTTTGTTTGATCAAACTAGGATATGCTTGCTCATTAGTATATTCGTAGATTTAATAGTGTTTTCCCAGATTAACTAAAAATGTTATTATCGACGTACATTGTAAAACTTTTTCACAATGTACTTATTTAGACTTCAATCGACTTGATGATTTCAAATACTGTACGGTAAAGTGTTTCTGCTTTATGAGCAAAACATTTTATAGTCAACATCGCGCGGTGGAGCGAGGCAAATATTTTTTAATCTTTAAAAGATTATCAAATTATAACTGACAAAATTAAACCGAGAGAGCCATAAACTTGATTACCTTTACAGTATTGAGCTTACAAATGCGTTTATAGAGTCGATGATGTTTTAAAATTTTTAAATGTCTTGGGGACATTGGGCTACTTAAAAGACTTTAAAAGTGGCTTCGCCAAGAGTAAATGCCACTGGCGTTGAAAGACACAAGACACAAGAGGAACGAACACGAAAAATTTGACAACAACAAGGAAAAATTTGATCTCCTTAAATACAATTTTTTTCAATATTTTCATAAATGGGTCACTTTCTTACCTTCGTTGAAAAGAAAGTTCTTTGTTAATTAGTACAAGTTAAAGTTAACAAACTTGAGGCTTTTCAAAGAATATAACATCTTTAAAAGAGCTCTCTTTATATCAGTTATAAAGTAAATTGATACAGAAATCCTTGCTGAGGAATGTGGGAAAATTAATTTAAAACGTAAACTAAACTTTGTAAATCGTGATAAATTTTGCGCCTTAAAATTGCACATTATTGATTACATCAAATTACGCTTTAACCGATTTTGTTATAAACCTAACTGCTTTTTATTACAAAAGAAACAGATTACAAGAAACATGTCATCTTATTGCTCTAAAAAAATCACTGTTTGGACAGGGGAAAATGTTTCCGTACTATCATATATCTTTTATTTGATATGGGATATTCAGCTACGATGAATCCGACTGAAACCAGTTCCATGACTGGGGATAGTCCGGTGTACGTGCTACAACCCTTCAAAGAGTCCATGTTATTAAAACATTTTTGTGGCTACTAAATTGAACAAAACCAGCTAACAACTGAAAAAATATTCAAACGTGATATGTTTGCAGACTGTGTGGTTAACTAAATTTATAACAGAGGGTGGCACGCCTTGGCTTGACAAGTGATGAACGAAGCGAACGAGCTCATCTTATACTTTTGGAGTTCAATGAGCAAATGCTCTTACGCGCCTGACATTTTACGATGTTAGTGGAAGTCTGAATTAGCAGTCAGTCCGGCATATGGCACAATCCCGTTTTTGAGTCTTTAGGACCGTTGATAAGATGATTTGTTCAAAGTGAACTGGAAGCTCGGAGCCCATCCGTGTGACGTCACGAGGCGGTATGATTTAACCGATAACCAATCGCTATCGAGGCCTCGTTAAGCAGTAGGTCTCGGTCAAGGCCGTCCATTTGTGGTTTCCTATTACACAACGGGTTGTGCTATAAATGAATCGGATACATCCGACTCAGCAGACCTGCGTAATCAGCAGATTTCAGGTGGAATTTCACCGTTTTCGTAATTTGGTATTGTAGGATATGATTACTCTAATATAAAAACTTCGCTTTTGTTTATAGGCATTATTCGGTTTCGTCTATATCTGATGGTTTGTTTAAAATAATAATAAATTTGAAAGATATTTATTTGAATTGCGAGTATGAGTAGGCCTATTTTATTTCAAATTGTACACAGTTTCATACATGCCTAGTTGAATAAACAACACAGAGTGCACTATTTATAAGATTGGTAGCAGGGAAACCGACTTATGCTAGGTAAAATTATTGAGTGCCACTTTCCTTTCTCAGACAATGTTCGTTAGCTCGGGTCGCTCGCCCTTTTATTTTTTAAGACGAGCTCGTTCGCTTCGCTCACTCCACAGGCCCAAGGTTACTGCACTTTAGTATACATTTGTTGAACTACAGATCAAAGATGCAACACATTGGTTTATATCTACAATTATCAGCTTATTTTTGTTCGATTTAGTAGCTCCAAAAAATCTCCATAAGGATAACATGAACTTTGAAGGATTCTAGGACGAAAACCGGACTCCAATTAATTTCTTGTTGAAAAAATCCCCATTTCAACAAAAAACAAAAAGCCGAAAATCCTTGAACTGAAAAAATTGACCCGTACAACCAGTGCTTGTTTTAGATTAATATAATGTAATAAGATATGCGAATAACTCATTTATTTGGTTTCATACATTTTATAAAACAGAAAAAATAGCAAACAATAAAACATTCATCTTTGAAGACTTAAAATGTATATTTAAGAATAAAATCCTTACGTGATCCATTATCTGCGGTCGAATTCAGGAAAATAGATTGATAAACTAACCAAAAATGTTTTCTTATGGCGATAAATCTAAACTAGTTTGGACCCAGTTTTATACTGACATTAAGGAAGCTAAAGCCCATTTCATATTGACCTGTTTATTTTTAAGATTAAATGTTGACTTAATCCGATAAATAATATTGAATCACTGGCGATAAAACTGAATTTTCGTGAGAAAATAAACTTGACTGTCTCTGATAATGTAAATATTTGATAGACCAAACTGAGCAGCAGCCAGCGGCTGAAATATTAATTTTACTGAACTGAAAGTTTACAATTACCGGTAACCTAATGTGTAGAAAGAAGGAATTAATTGGAAAATAAATTGTTTATCGACAAAATATCAGTATTTATGAACTTTTAAGAAAGGTAACAGGCCTATTTTTTACATCAAAATCTGTGAACGTTTGAAAGCTGACTCATTAATGTGTTTTCTTCCAAAGAATCACAGAATTCACAAATCTTGATAAGAAAGTAAAAACCCAACAATGAAGACGTACAGTATTGGCGTTATAATTGGCTTCATGAGCTCATGCCACTGAGATTACTCAGCTCAAAAGCATTACCTCGACTGTGATTCCTTTATCTTATCGTAGTTTGAGGTAATAAAATAGTTAAGTACCTATATGTGCATGTGAGTAACATTTGAAGTAACATACAGAATTTTTTATGAAAACTACCATAACATTAGGGGTTTTAATTAAAAATAAATAAACTAAGGTTAAATAAAATGCTGCATATTTTTATTTTGTGGCAAAGTAAATAGTTTTCGTGCTACTTATTCGTCAGAGATTTTGATAACTTTTGATGTATAATTTCACAGCATTGCCATGCTTTATTCGTGAACTGAGAATGTGCTGATTGCAAATTAGAGGGTGTCCCTACTCGTCCGGAGGGTCTATCCCCTCCTTGGCCTCAAAATGAGGGCAGTCAATTCGCCCCCCCCCCCCCCCCCCCCCCCGTAGTGCAGGGGTGACCTCCACAGACCGTCTGGAGGCTACGGGTCTTGACATACTACATGCACGCTAGCATAATTAGGTGTACTTATTTTTTACTGACTTTTCCCTGGAGGAAGTACGTTAATATGGCATCAGTTACAACGATTAAATAATTATCTCTCTCGTCGGATGTAAAAAATGTTGTCATTTTAACAAGTTTGTAAAAGTGGCTTATTTCAGTTTATTTAAAGATGTAAAGTATGCATACACCTTCGTGTGGTTAAGGTCGGCTGACATTTGCTTCAAACAATCTAATAGCAGCTACCGCGCACACAAATAAATTAAACAAATCACTAAATCTATATCGAAATTCGTTGAAGACAGAAATATGCTCTGATGGGAGAAAATTTAGTTTTAATTTTAGTTCTCAGTAAAAAAAAAAATCAGTTTCTTTCACAGTTAAAAAAATTGTTATATTTTAATTTGACTACTACCCTTTTGTTTTATAATTTATTGTTTACGTTGAAAAGTTAACTTGTATATCTCAACTCTTTAATCGCTTTAAAGAGTTTTCACCATACATTGTTGATTGAATGCTGCACGACAGTCCTCATGAGGTCCAAAGAAAAGTAAAAAATGACGTATAAACAAATTTTGATGTTTTTAAAACTAATAATTGTACCTTTATAACAGTAATATTGTTTTAGTCTAGCCTATTTTAAATCATTGTTTTTTTAGACTTTGTAATCTTATGAAATAAAGTTTAAACTATGATAAAAATAAAGAAGATAATTTTTTATCTGATGGGGAGTTCTGTAATTGTGAATCAAATAATCTAAATAACATAAATCATGATTGGTTTATTGAGTTATTCAATAATGAATATCTACCTAATGAGCGATGACGAATGCCTTCTTTTTCAATATCTTCCATCATGCACATTTGATTTCATGCCTTAAAAATTACTTTCAATCATCAATTTATTTTAATTCATATATTATAATTTTTCATTATTAAATCTACATTAAAAATGGTAATGGGGAATAAGTTTGGGATGCCCTTAAAATAAGCTTGAAGTAAAACTCATTTACAGAAAAATTATACTAAACTTATGTTATTCGTTTAAATTAAACAATTCTTTAACCACAATGTTCAAAAATTTAAATGCAATCACTGTTCTACGCTCGCTAACGCAAGGTCTTCACAGAACTCCTTTAGGGGTTTGTGCCTTTAGGGGTTACAAAAACGTCACTGAAAATCCAGCCTTTATGTGTTTTTAATAATAATATTAGATTTAATGAGGAAGTTAGTCTGGTTTATGAAAATGCTTCGAGTGAATATAGAACATATCAGATACACGCGGAGAATAATATACAGAGTCCAAATAACCTCAGTCTGTACACAGCTTAACAAGCACCGTTTTAATGATGATTTGTCGCCACATTGTAGTGTCGTGTTGTCGGCGTTGTCGGCCTTGCAGTCAGCTGGGCTGCATTGTCCGCGTAATTATATCTCAAGGTTCCCCGATCACGGAAACCGCTTCTGTCCGCGCGTGAGATATCACAGCCTGTAGCCGCCGCCGGGCCGCGACGGTGCCGCAGCTTCCTGCTCTGGACTCTGTACACCGTAATGTAGCAAACTTCTCCATACTGGTCGCATTCAAGCACGAGTGATCCGATATTTAGCGCAGCCTTGCAGCTGCGGATATCGCGCAAAACCGCGTCCGCACTGGCCGAACATTCGCGGAGAACAAACAAATCAACAAACATTCCTAAAGAACAATTACCGTCCATGTGATTTAGGCCTACATTCTATAAAGTTAGGTGAGAGTTTTTCACTCTAAGAGGGTTTCTTACTCTCAGGAGGTACTTGCAGAGGTGTTTACACAACCAGCAAATTTTCCAAGATAGTTAATCTCAGACATTTTTCTGCGAGTACTATCAACAACTGTCTGAGATTTTTATGAGAGTAACTAACTCTCCTAGAGTGAAAACTCTAATGTAAACCTAGCTTGAAGTTACAATCGAACAAACAAAGTTCGGAAGAACATTTTTCGGCGAAAATGTACGACCAGTGCGGACGAGGCTTAAAGTCTCTTTAAGCTACCATTACTAAAAAATTTCACAACTTTAGAATTTGTTTTCGCAAACATAGCACGTGAAGTAGGAAGGACGTTCTAAACAAATCCAATAGTAAGGTTTCAACGTAGATTAAACTAGCATGATGGAGTAGACGAGGAGACGATAAGAGCTATCTATCAACTAGCCACCTTAATTTTAAAAACCACAATTTAAACTTAAAATTGCGTGTAATTGTACTTTTTAGCATGAGCAACTTTAACCTTCAAAGAAATTAAATCTATGAAACATTTTAAAACCAGTAGATCTACTGATAACATTTCAGCATAAACCATTTTGAAATCTCTACTTATATCATTTAAATCACCCGCACAACGTAAATTCAGTATTGTGATAGAAAAATAAATAAATAACCTACAGACCGTACAGCTATGGAAAAATTACAGTTTAATTACATATATTTTATTGAATTAATCAAAACAAAATTATTTGTGTTACCTGGTCCAACTCATTAAAATAAATGCATGTATGAACATTTTTTTCTTACTCGTCCATTATTTCTTATTATAAAATACTTTCCATACATAAAATACCCACATAGAATAATTTTAAATGTCATATTGTAGGACCTCACCAAAAATTTTTTTAGGCTAGCGTTTCCACATTAATTATTGGAGACCCCAAGTTTTCCATGTAACACACGAGTCCCCGAAATAGTTGTCTCACGGTTCTCCATCTCATTCAAGCATTCTCGGAACCGTCGCGGCCGCGTGTCGGGTGCCAAGTGAGGGAGGCGGTGCGGGTGCGGTGCCAGGTGCCAAGTGAGGGAGGCGGTGCGGGTGCGGTGCCAGGCCGTCTGGCGTGGTGAAGCCGCGGGTACAGCTGTTGCTGATGGCTGCGAGCGACTGTCACGATTAACAACCTGGAGGTCTCGGGCTGTGATATGTTGCGACCGTAAATAACTGAGTTATCACCCCGTAAACCTTACTTGACATACAACACTGAGTTGGTCTATTCTTATATAAATTAAAAAATTCTCTTTTAAATTGTTAAGCGGTAGTTGGATATTTTTCAAAAGTTTCAATAACATTTTCAGGCAGTTCAAATTACTTTTGTATTATTTTTATTTTCTTTATGGACTCTTATAGTAAAAAGGTACCGATTGTCACTTCAAGTTTCAGCATAACATTAAACTTTAAGCATATGCCTACGATGTACTTTTTTACCCAAGGTTTCTAAGGTTACCTTGAGATTTACTTTGTAGTATATTCTATAGCCTATCATAGTTCCAGTAACTCCTATAAATTCTATTTCAAGTAGCATAAATTCAATCAAATTGTGACAAAAATGTTTCTACGTTGACTCTCAGAGATTTTATTTAAATATAATTTAACTGCACGACAATGAAATGCTCTAGCTACAACATCGGATGAAAGATAGATAGAAAACTCAGAGAGAGATTCACTTTGAGGGATGAACTCTTATGTTTTCGTAGCTTGGAACAGACTAGTGTACAGGTCTCTGTGATTGACATGTTACAAACATAAGCCACAGATCCAGTGGTCCTAAGAAAACCAATACACCCAACTGGATCTGATTTGAAGCAGGTTATAAAGTCACCTATGAAACAATATTCTTGACATTTCGCAAACAACGGAGGTCGGAAAACACGGGTTGGATAGTAGAGGTTCAAGTGCGATTCATTATTGTAAAAACGACGCTGTTTCTCGGCCTGACAGCGAATATACTCATCAGTGTAGACGGATCGACACATGATCGTCTGTCAACAGCTGATATCGCCCGTGTTATCTCTGGTATCAGCTGTTTCCCGTTATCTGGCAGCGTTATCGCGCCAGCTGACTGTGTAAACACAGCAACCACGGCACGGCGCTGTAGCTCTAACATTCATTGCCAGGGTCACCGGTTCAGGGTCCGAGTCCCTACTACGCCTTCCGGTGCGAGGTTTTGATACGCACTGTTTTCGTTCTCGCCAAGGTCACTTGGACACAATAAGTGTTAACGCGTCGCAGCCACTGCCGAATTGCGCGTTTGCGAAAATACGGGATGGTAGAGTTGTGATTATCCTCTCTTATTTGATATTCTTCTAGCCTATACCAGAGGAGTTTTAATTAGGATACAACATACATGTTTAATATAAACCCGGCCCAAAACAATTTTTGTTGTTGCCTACTGAACCAACATCGCCAAACGTCCAAGACGCCATCTGTGAATTCCATCAGCCTATCGACGATTTTAGGGGCTGAACTATTTTAGCTGTAACCCTTAGTTTTTGAATGAACTCAATTTATAGGTTTACATTTTTTAAATAGCCTGATTCATTTAACTAGAGCCATATGAAGGTACAAATAGTTAAATAGTTTAAATGTTCGAGATAATACAAAAGATAGCAAAATTATCTATATAAACCATGACCTGGTAACTTCAAGAAATTAAATTTAATTTAAAACGTGTTTATTACATCAAACTTGAGTACAATATGTTAAAACTCGATTTTCAGGAATGGTTTGACATCCGAATCAGTATTTCATAAATGGATAGAATAGTTACAAAAGACGATTATTTCATTTAAGCATTTACTTCCATAACGTATATTGATCTAAATGTACATATAAGAAAGCATAAGGACAATGTGTACTGAAAAAGCAACATCATACATCGTGAAATAATTCTGTTCAGTGTACATCGAATAAAAGAAATAGTCGCAATTCGCGCTGGAGCGCTCAATTCCCAAACGGCCATCAACTGGATTGCTCAGATAAGCTAAGCATGTAAGATATAGGAGGGGGAGTTGGGAGTTGTCGTATCGTGGACGAGAATGTCGCTGATGTACTGCGATTTGAGTACGGTATACACCAACACTCTCCTCTAGTGAGAGCAAACATTGTGATACATTATTCCATGAACAGAAAATGCAAGTTATTTGCAAAACTTTAAACTAACACAATTTAAGCTTTTAAAATTAATTTTGTTTTTCAAGAGGCCCACCATTAATTAACTCCACACCGTGTTCAAATCAGTTCAAGTAATACAGTTGACTGGTGAATATGGACTGTAAAAGCAAACATGAGACTATAACATTATCTAGCAAAATACATTTAATTATTATTATCACTACAACATTACCTAACAAAATATTTATTTTAAGTACTATGACATGAATGTATAATTGATTACATACTTGTATGCATGGTGTAACTATGCTTGTATGTACTAAGCAATGGACAATGGATCAACTTAGTTCGATATTACAAGCATTATATTGATTATAAATATTGTACAACTTGTAAAATTTTGTAGAGTGTTAGGAATCCAACAATCCAACGTTTTATCACAACCTCCATAAAGTATTTTAAATGATGTCATGAATAGCTTATAAAAATATCACTTAATTCATTAGTATTTTTTTATAATTAGTTCCGATTATAATTAATTCCAATTACGATTAATTCCGTGTGCGAGAATTGATGTTATGCAAGACGAAACGAATCTACTCCAGTCAGGTTCCACTCTCTGCAAAATCTACTTATAGCACAATGCGCCGTCGCCGTTTAGCCCGATTCGACCCACTCTCTCTGATCACCTCGGAACCGGTGATTTCCGCGGATTACTTCACTGCAATGATCACCACGCATCACTGGACCAAGAGTCCAAACACCTCCAAACCTGCTATTATTTTGGTGCACCAAAATAATAGCAGTTCCAACCACCGCACCGGAGAGCTGGAAGTGGTTCTGGTTTACAGCTTGGAAGATAACGAGAATATTGTTGCGTGCGTAACAATAATAAAACTGAGCTGTGACGAAGCGGCCGATAGAGTGCACTCGCTAACGCTGAGGTTAGTGACCTCGGTGTCAGCTGATTGCACCATTGTTGTCAGGCAGTGTTGCCAATACCGCGTGACAAGTAAATAAACGCTGTTTCAGTAATATGTACAAAACCACAAATTGTTTGTGAAATAGTTTGGCAATTATTCTTGTTCCAGAGTTTGGATTTGAGTCAAATATTTGTAAAGGCTAAGCTGTACAATATTGTGTTTGTTATTTTTGTGGCATTTTTATTACGTAGAACCTTTTGATATTGTTGTTTTATCCTTGCTATACTTAAAAGAAACGATCAGTTAGGCATAAAAGAAGTAATTTTGTTGTTGTTGTCTCTTTCCTCCCCCCATCCCCAATAAAAACACCATTCACTAGTGTGTAATGCAGCAAGATAAATATTAATCAAAATGTTATGCCGTTATAAAGATTAACATAACATTTTAGGAAAATTTAAATAACCTGCATTACAATATTTTTAATGCAGGTTTAAATTAAAATACGTCTTCCAACACTGAAAAACGTATTGTTATTTTAACCAGCATAATATCACTAATACCATAAAACCTATTAGGCCTATGCTACCAGTATAAAAACTATCAACTCAACCTGTAAACATTTTCTTTGTACTTTATACATTTAATAATTGAAGCATCTGTAAGTAGAAGTGTAGTTGTGGTGTTATCAAAATTTCTCGATTGAGTTAGGGCCTACTAATATCCAGTTCACCATTTCACAGTACCAATTTCTACATCGCAACCTTCAATGTTCTATGACATAACCCGTACTATTTAACGCCATTCGACATTTAACAGTGCTCTTTAACAGTTAAGAGTGACGAAAGATTACGTGTTGAGTTGGTCGGTTCGCCATTGCTTCGCCTTCTCGAAGTCAACCTAGAACCGTCACTTTGGCGTTGTGTAACGGCGGAGGATGGCTTCTACGGGGCCGGGAAAGAGAAATATCGTAACTGCACGGGAATCCGTACGACACTGATATAACACATATTAAGACACGTTATGCACTCGTTAAACGGGTGCGTTTTATTGATCTGAGAGAAATAATAGCAAATACTTTGTTAGACAGCTGATAGCTAATAACGACCATATTCTGAAACTGCCATTTAATTATTGGGGGTAAAGTAAATTGATATAGTTCAATAGTTTTGCTATGCATGTGTGTATATGTATTATTATTGTTTTCATTTTTACTTTTTTTCTACGTCCCCACTTTCAACTCTTGAACAACTTGGATTTTGTAAGTAAGCCTATGGTAAAAAGACCGAATTAAAATAAATAATTTTCATATTTCGTTCTAATCTTTTTTTTATGGAGGTTTTTAAAAAAAAGAAGAAAAGTGGAGATTTTGAGAAAGGTACAAGAGTTTGAGAAAGGAGAAAAGGTTTCATATGGCATTTATTTATTTATTTCAACGGTTACGCCATTTTTACATTTTACAATCCTTGCCAACAAGATGCTGACATGTATTGAAAGAAGATTAAGTAGAGGGTAGGGAGGGTATATGAGTCATGGTATATGAGAAAAAAAGGAATACCCCCGTCGCAGCAGACCTGCGTACTCAGCGAATTTACAATGGAATTTTGGTATATTTTCTATTACCACATAAAATCCATGGGGATGAGAGTATGTAGGTTTGCCGCCATATGGGTTTTGTTGGTAAATATAAGTTAAACCCTACCTAGTGATTGTACATACCAAATTTTATAAGGCTATGGTGTTCTTTTTATTTTCCCCATAAACCCTATAGGGGTGAGTACGTAGGTTTGCCGCAAAATGGGTTTTCTAAGCAAATATAAGTTAAACGCTTCCTAATGAATGTACATACCAAATTTTATCAAGATATGTCAATAAATAAGCAAGTTAGAAGGTTTTGTTGATTTCCCATAAGAATAACATGAAAAACATACTTTTTGGATTTTCTCCATAACCATTTAAGCTGGGTAAAAAATTCAAAATACTAGATTGTTTGTTTTTTTAAGCTCTTTTAAATGGTTTAAGTTAAAATTGTTGAATTTTTTAAATAAAAGTAAAAAAAGCCAAAAACCCATTTTTAACCCTTTTGAAACCCCATAAAACCCTGTTCCCATGGTCCGATCATTCTGGTTCGCGAACTCAACCTAGTAGACGCTGGCTTACATCCCTGTACCAAATTTCATCAAAATCGGAGGTTCCGTTCAAAAGTTATCGTGTTAACGGACACATATATATATATATATATATATATATATATATATATATATATATATATATATACATATATATCAATTTGAACGAACGGTGTTTTTGGCTTCTAGGGACCTCAAAACGAAAAAGTATCATGGTCCCGGGCTTAGGTCTTACCTTGACTACTACCGTAATAGCGTATTCCCTATAGGGAAATTCGCTAAAACAGAAGAATAAAAAGAAGAGAACTTAACAAATAAGTACGCATTTAATCCTAGACCGACCATTCTGGGATTAGTTTGTACGATTTTTGACAAAGATAAGGCAATTACCGGAAAGGTAATTTTTTTTAAGTACCGTATACAACAAGGGTGCAAGGTAAGATAGGACTCGAGCTATCAACATTATCAAAGGAAATAAGGTTAAAAATGTTCTGCTCTAAATAGAAACATTTTCTGCTCTAAAAAGTGCGATTGATTTCCGAGGCTGATTAGTTGTACCACGTGGAGCCAGTGAAGATCAGGCGTCTCAGAATAGACGCCCGCTGTACTGCGGAAATTTATCCTCCTCTAACTCGTAGTAAATCTTCATTCCGGAGAATTGTGGCCGCCACTCTCCTAAATACGTCACTGTTGATCGTTCCTCGCGTGCCAAGTGTATCACCCAAACGTAATAATGTACTAAACTTTGGAAAGGTACAGTGTATTTAGAATGTGGTTGGGAATCGATAAGTAGGAAAACTATCCATCGTACAGTTCTTTCTGTTGAACTTAAGTAACTCATTAAGTGTTAAGTGTAATCATTTAACGATAGCAAAATATCAGCTTACTAATTTTAGGAAATAGTTTAAAACGCCTAACGAATTTTTACATGGCGTGTGTTTTTATAATATAAAAACACACGCCATATTATGTACTCCAGACATTGACTATATACACTAACGTTAGTTTATATTACTCAATACTTCAGGATACTTCGAGGTCCAATACAAGAAAGCGGGCACATTTTCTTATCGACGCTGAAACTAAAGATATTAAGTGCCTCAGTCTACTTTTCAGCATACAATATTTCTAACTAAAGGCTTTGCTCGTGTTTTCCGCTTGTCAGCAATGAGGGCATTAGTTAAACTATGACAAGTTGACAAACAAGTTGACAAAACCCACAATCACAATTTTAAATAGTAAGTCAATTGTTTTACTTACTTTTTAGGCGTTAAGATTGTTGTGTTAAGTTGTTATATGTGTTTGTGTATGTACAGTTGCTATACAAAATATATTCTTGTTGAACATTTTTAAACACATCGCTACAGCCACTCCTCATAGTATAGGATTAATTTCATTAGATTAATATAATTTATACAAATAATTCTACTTCCAAGGGTGGTGAGCAGACGAGCAACCGAGTTACCTAATTCTGGAAGCGAGCATTGTGAGCAAGCTCCTATTTTTCTTATATGAAATTTTAATCTTTTTCTATTTAAACTTTCTCTGAGAGCATGAGGTAGTGGTAAAACAAGTAAAAATTACTTATTTTACTTATAATTTATTTACAAGTCTCTTTTAGAAATGCAATTATAACCAATAACTGACATACTTGAACATCTGATACGCTTAAAACTTTGAAATTCCCCAATACTACTTCTTATTGGGACTAAACTAAATCCTTCTAGCTTTCCCTTCAAATGACGTACAACTTAACTAATAAAGTCGAATCCTACAAACAATATTTTTATCTTATCTTTTTATTTTATCTCAAGAGCAATAATTAACATGACCTTATCTTGTATGATGACCTTGTAGATGGTCTTTGTAATCTTTGGCACTGAGTCATTAGAATCCACAACAATCAACAATACAATAAACAATGAGATATCTCCCCGCAATATCTGATACCGTCCACGATAAACAACCCGCCAGTCGCTGCTCGACGCGCGGCGAGCTTGTTTTGAACAAAATTAATGGTTCAAACTTCTAATCGCCCAGTAAAGCCTTGGTTTTATATTGTTTTGTCTGCTGTTTTTTTTATCTCTGGAAACAGCGCAGTATGAGTTTTTTTCTTGCCTTGAACCAAAATGTACTTTAATTTACAACCAAAGATAACTTTGTTGTTTGAAAATAGTTTGCATTTATTTCTTGTAAGAGCTAAAATATTCAGGGTTGATACAGTTAACTAAACGTTTGCCACTTTAAAACGTTTGACGAAAATTATTCTCATAACCAGGTGGCGACACTTTAACGATAACATTTTGATCAAAATGGTTTCACAATTTCCAATATGCTTATTTATTTGTTAGTTTTATGTAAAGCAAACCTGATGAAGTTATTGTCCAAAGTATTGATTTAGTTTTTCTTTTCAAATTAGTATTTAGTTTAAACCATTCATTTTATATTCATTTTGTTCTTATTTAGTATGACGATACGTTATATTTGTTTCATTGTTTATGTAAAGAAATATTACATGTAAATAAAGAACTATTGACTATTGACTATAGGCCTACAATGTATAAGTACATTCCAAATTTAATTAAAATAATACTAATAGTTCATTTTATAGTTTGGTCTCTGTAATACACGGACATTCAAAATTTTACTGTAAAACTATTATTTGTTATTTATTTATTATTACTATTGCTGCTAATCAGCGATGCCGTGAGAGAATATTTACTCTGACAACTCAAATTCGAACGCTCTAACACAAAGCAATGTTTTAAAAACGTTGGGACAAGGTAATGCGATATTCTCCTGAGTGAAGATTATTCAGTTATAGTGCAGACCGTGTACGTGGGACGTGCTAAACCGGCTGATTTCACCATCGCGGTCACACGCCCACGCACGTGCGACGTGCGCTTAGTCACTACTAAAAATCTCTGATCAAGCAAAAAAAATGTTTCAGTTTCAAGTTTTCTTTGTTTTGATTAATTTTCATAAGCCCTTTCATTATTGTTAATGATGAAATGGTTTACGTAGTATATGTTGTAGCCGGAAAAACAGAAACTTGTGGTTTCACCATATTTTCTAAAGATACCCAAAATCTTTGAATGTTTAAAAAATTCTTAGCATAGTTAGTACAAAACTAAAATATTCTTGACAAAGTTATAAACTAGGCCTACGTATATTGGCCAGAAACTCATTGCATATGAGACAATATTAAAAGATATGCTGAGATAGTCAGAAGAGTCACTGCTCCCTGATGTGGATTTCACTTACACCAACATATAATCCGATATAGATTAGTTTTATGCAATTACCTGGTTTTTATATAAAATTTGATTACTTTCATAAAATATAAACTTCTCTCGTTTTAATATATCATTTAAAACTTGTCAATGTAAGAAAATATAAATACCCCCGTCGCAGCAGACCTGCGTACTCAGCGAATTTCCAAACGATCTTGAGAGTTTGTATTTTCTCCATTAACACCATAGGAATGGGTATGTAGGTTGGCTGCCTTGGGATGTTGTTATAAAATGTTAGTTTTGTTAGGAAATGTAATAGTTACGTTAGGTAAATGTCAAACTGTATCAATTTTCGGCACTTTTTAATTTTCCCCATAAACCCCATGGGGTGAGTAAGTACGTTTGCCACCATATGGGTGTTGTAAGCAAATATCAGTTAAATCCTACCTAGTGAATGAACATATCAAATATTATCAAGTTATGGTGTTCTTTTCATTTTCCCCATAAACCCCATAGGGGTGAGTACGTAGGTTTGCCGCCGTGTGGGTGTTGTAAGCAAATATCAGTTGAACCCTACCAAGTGAATGTACATACCAAATTTTATCAAGTTATTTTAATAAATAAGCGAGATACTGTGTTTTGTTGATTTCCCATAAGATTAACATGGAAAACCTATTTTTGGCTTTTCTCCGTAACCTGTTAAGCCAAATTAAAAATTGAAAATATTAAATTGTTTGTTTTTTTAAGCTCTTTTAAATGGTTTTAGTTAAAATTGTTGAATTTTGAAAATTATGCTCCAAAAATGCAAAAAAAAACCATTTTTGACCCCTTTGAAACCCCATAAAACCCCGTTCCCATAACCCGATCATGCTGGTTTGCGAACTCATGAAAATAGACCTAGCCTTACACCTTCATCCCAAATTTCATCAAAATCGGAGGTCCCCTTCAAAAGTTATCAGTACCACGGACACACACACACACACACACACACACACATATATATATATATATATATATATATATATATATATATATATATATATATATATATATATGAAAATGAACGAACGGTGTTTTTGGCTTCTGGGGACCTCAAAATGAAAAAGTAACATGGTCCCGGGCTTAGGTCTTACCATGGCTACTACCGTAATAGCGTATTCCCTATATAGGGAAATTCGCTGAAAAGTAGTTAGACGTGATAGGTTACGAACCAAAATACATCTCAAGTGTAGGAGTAGATATGAAATACCGGTTCTAGGACAGCTCGCCCTTCCTATTTTCGGCCCTCCGTCAACTTCATTTTTGACAGGTTTTGGGCCAGTTTTTATCTGATTTTAGGCTAATCCAAACCACTTTCCATCATTTTTCCAGCATTTTTCCGGTTTTTGAAATGGTGAAATTCCAAGTAAGTGCGAGGAAGGGTGAGGAAGGGTGAGGAAGGGCGAGGAAGGGCGAGGAAGGGCGAGACGCACTCTTCACCGAACCCTCGTAAACCTCATATTTGACTGGTTCTGGGCCAGTTTGTATTTGATTTCGGGTTAATTTCAGCCATTTTCAGGTTTTTCAAAATGGTGTATTTTAATAGGTCACATGACAAGTAAGAGCGCTTGGTAATCACCGTTACTTTAAGTCTGAGGCTGAAAAAAAAATCTCGAGACATTTTTGATTTCCAACATCATTTTAGCGAATTTCCCTATAGGGAATACGCTATTACGGTAGTAGCCATGGTAAGACCTAAGCCCGGGACCACTTTACTTTTTCATTTTGAGGTCCCCAGAAGCCAAAAACACCATTCGTTCATTTTCATATATATGTATATATATATATATATATATATATATATATATATATATATATATATATCTATATATATATATATATATGTGTCCGTGGTACCGATAACTTTTGAAGGGAACCTCCGATTTTGATGAAATTTGGTATGAAGGTGTAAGACCAGGTCTATTTTCATGAGTTCGCAAACCAGCATTGTCGGGTTATGGGAACGGGGTTTTATGGGGTTTCAAAGGGGTCAAAAATGGGTTTTTGGCATTTTTTGACCTCAATTTTCAAAATTCATCAATTTTAACTGAAACCATTTAAAAGAGCTTAAAAAAACAAACAATTTGGTATTTTGAATTTTTATCATAGCATAACTGGTTACGGGGAAAATCCAAAAATGTGTTTTCCATGTTATTCTTATGGGAAATCAAGAAAACCCTATATCTTGCTTATTTATCGACATAACTTAATCAAATTTGGTATGTAAATTATCTAGATAGGGCTTTACTTATGATTGCTTACAAAACCCATATGGCGGCAAACCTACATACTCACCCCCATGGGGTTTATGGGGAAAACACAAAATTGCCAGAGCTTGATACACTTTTGTGTTTACATTCACCAATTATTGATTAACTTAGATTTTCTAACAACACCCCATGGCAGCAAACCTACATATTCGATCCTATGGTGTTTTTATGGGGAAAGTAAATAATCCGAAATTCCATTGGAAATTCGCTGAGTACGCAGGTCTGCTGCGACGGGGGTATTTTTATAATTTAATCAGTTTACACCGGTGCTTCCGAATCCGCCGTCTTTACGTTCAGTCTGTTCGACTTTGTCCAACCTGATACACGGCGGCTTTTTGTACTTTTCACAGATGATCTGCGCAATTCTATCTCCACGACGCACATGAAAATCGGTATCGGAATTGTTCATCAAGATAACACCGACATTCCCAGTATAGTCCCGGTCTATGACACCCGCATTTACACTTATACAATGTTTTAAAGCTAAGCCAGATCTTGGCGCTATCCTCCCGTAGCACCCATCTGGGAATTTGAAAGTCAAGTCAGTTTTTATTAACTGTTGACCGCGTTTTGGTACAACATAATCATACGCGCTTCTGAGATCCAATCCGGCTGCATCCGTAGACCCGTTGTACGGTTCAAATGCGTTTTCAGTCAAGCAATAATAACCGTAGCTTTCAGCCATTATTGATTCCTAATGCATGCATAACGGATTTCCACATCAAATAAATTAAACGGGGCATTTTCAAAAATGTATTTAAATTATGTTTTTAAAAACTATTTTTATTCGTCAACTTTAAACTCAATATTGTGATTGAATTTATTATCTGAAAGTGTAATTTTACCGTTGTACAACACATAGAGTTTCCCCTATAATTCAACAGTTGTTTGATATAGTTATCGTCAACCTGTCATTCCAGCTTTCGGGAAGATAGAATTTCATATAGGTAAGAAAATCATAGATAGTCCGGCGTGGGGACTATTGTATTTAGATAGTCCGGCGTGGGGACTATTGTATTTGGATAGTCCGGCGTGGGGACTGTTGTATTTAGATAGTCCGGTGTGTGGACTATTGTATTTGAGATAGTCCTGCATGAGCACTATTGAGTTTTATATAGTCCGGTGTGAGGACTATTGAATTTTAGATAGTCCGACATGGGGACAATTGTATGTAGATAGTCCGGCATGGGGGACTATTGCATTTTAGATAGTCCGGCGTGAGGACTATTACATTTTAGATAGTCCGGCGTGAGGACTATTGCATTTTAGATAGTCCGGTGTAGGGACTATTGAATTTGAGATAGCACTGCATGAGGACTATTGAGTTTTAGATAGTCCGGTGTGAGGACTATTGAATTTTAGATAGTCCGACAAGGGGACTATTGTATTTAGATGGTCCCGCGTAAGGACTATTGTGTTTAGATAGTCCGGCATGGGGACTATTACATTTTTGATAGTCCGGTGTGGGGACTATTGAATTTGAGATAGTCCGGCATGGGAACTATTGTATTTAGATAGTCCGGTGTGGGGACTATTGTATTTGGATAGTCCGGCGTGGGGACTATTGTATTTAAATGGTCCTGCAAAGCCCAAAAACCTAGCAGCTAAGGATTTGACCTGTGAATAGGGCCTATTAGCCAACAGCCTAGACCTAATGTGTTGGACCTTTGATCTAAACCTAAGGCCTTACACCTGAGTCCAAAACCCTAAAACCTAGCAGCTAAGGATTTGAACTGTGAATATGGCCTATTATCCATCAGCTTGGGCCTAATGTGTTGGACCTAAAACCTAAACCTAAGGCCTTATACATGGTTCCTAAGACCAAATGCATTGGACCAAAATTAATCCTTAGACCAACGATCTAATTCCATAGACCCAAGGCCTTAGACTTAGGTTCAAAAACCTAGCAGCTAAGGATTTCACCTGTGAATAAGTTCTATTAGCCAACAGTCTACACCTAATGTGTTGGACCTATGATCTAAACCTAAGGCCTTGCAACCGAGTCCAAGGGCCTACACCGTATCAGCTAAGGTTTTGACCTGTGAATAGGTCCTATTAGCCAACAGCCTAGACCTAATGTGTTGGGGCTAAGATGTAAGCCTAAGGCCTTACACCCATGCCCAAAGCCCTAAAACCAAGCAGATAAGGATTTGACCGGTGAATAGGGCCTATTAGCCAACAGCCTAGACCTAATTTGTTGGGACTAAGATGTTAACCTAAGGCCTTGCAACTGAGTCCAAGGGCCTACACCGTATCAGCTAAGGTTTTGACCTGTAAATAGGTCCTATTAGCCAACAGCATAGACCTAATGTGTTGGGACTAAGATGTAAGCCTAAGGCCTTACACCCATGCCCAAAGCCCTAAAACCATGCAGCTAAGGATTTGACCTGTGTATAGGGCCTATTAGCCAACAGCCTAGACCTAATGTGTTGGGACTATGATCTAAACCTAAGGCCTTACACCCGAGTCCAAAGCCCAAAAACCTAGCAGCTAAGGATTTGACCTGTGAATAAGGCTTATTAGCCAACAGCCAAAACCTAATGTGTTGGGACTAAGATGTAAACCTAAGTCCTTGCACCTGAGTCCAAAGCCCTAAAACCAATCAGCTAATTATTTGATCTGTGAATAGGGCCTATTAGCCAACAGCCTAAACCTAGTGTGTTGGGACTAAGATGTAAACCTAAGGCCTCGCACCTGAGTCAAAAGCCCTAAAACCTAGCAGCTAACAATTCGACCTGTGAATAGGGCCTATAAGCCAACAGCCTATACCTAATGTGTTGGACCTATGATCTAAACCTTACACCCGAGTCCAAACCCCTACAACCTATCAGCTATGGCTTTGACCTGTGAATAAGGCCTATTAGACAACAGCCTAGACCTAATGTGTTGGGACTAAGATATAAGCCTAAGACCTTGCACCTGAGTCAAAGCCCTAAAACCTAGCAGCTAAGGCTTTGACCTGTGAATAGGACCAGGAGGCCTTAGACTTAAGACCTAAGACCTAGCAGCTGAAGTGACCTATGAGCCATTAGCCTAGAACTAAAACCTGATCTAATTAGACCTAAGATCCAAACCTAAGGCCTTACATTGCACCTGAGTCCAAACTCCAAACACCTTAGACTAGACTAATTCCTTAAACCTAAGATCTAATTCCTAAGACCCAAGGCCTTAGACTTAAGACCTAAAAATCTACAAGGGGCCGCAATTCACAACCCCTCATGTATTGAGCAAACATTAGGTAACGAGGTCTTATTTCTTTGATTTTAAAATCATGATCAGATATGGTTGTCAGATTCAGATTGGGGTGTATGAAGACCAACCTTCATCTATCTTACCCAACACCTAAGACCCTACCGCATGGACCAGACCCAAGACATAAAGCTAGACACCATAGTCTTGGCTTTTAAGTTCTTAGACCCAAGACCTAAGGCCCTACACCAGGGTCTAGAACCAACACCAAAGATTCGTAGTCTAGGATATTAAGTTCTTATTCCCAAGACCTAAGACCCTACACCAGAGTCTAGGACCAATGCAAGGTCTAAGGTCTGTGGTCTAGACTTTTAGGTTCTTATACCCAAGGACTAAGGCCCTACACCAGGGTCTAGAACCAAGAACAAAAGTCCGTGGTCTAGGCTTTTAGGTTCTTATACACAAGACCTAAGGCCCTACACCAGGGTCTAGAACCAAGACCTAAGACCCTACACCAGAGTCTAGGACCAAGGTCTAAGGTCCGTGGTCTAGACTTTTAGGATCTTATACCCAAGGGCTAAAGGCCAAAAGGCCAATACCAGGGTCTAGAACCAAGACCAAAGGTCCGTGGTCTAGGATTTTAGGTTCTTATTCCCAAGACCTAAGACCCTACACCAGAGTCTAGGACCAAGGTCTAAGGTCCGTGGTCTAGACTTTTAGGATCTTATACCCAAGGGCTAAAGGCCAAAAGGCCAATACCAGGGTCTAGAACCAAGACCAAAGGTCCGTGGTCTAGGCTTTTAGGTTCTTATACCCAAGAACTAAGGCCCTACATCAAGGTCTAGAACCAAGACCAAAGGTCCGTGGTCTAGGATTTTAGGTTTTTATTCCCAAGACCTAAGACCCTACACCAGTCTAGGACCAAGGTCTAAGGTCCGTGGTCTAGGCATTTAGGTTCTTATACCCAAGGACTAAAGGCCAACACCAGGGTCTAGAACCAAGTCCAAAGGTCGGTGGTCTAGGCTTTTAGGTTCTTATACCCAAGACCTAAGGCCCTACACCAGAGTCTAGGTCTAAGGTCCATGGTCTAGACTTTTAGGTTCTTATACCCAAGGACTAAGGGCCAACACCAGGGTCTAGAACCGAGACCAAACGTCCGTGGTCTAGGCTTTTAGGTTCTTATACCCAAGGACTAATGGCCAACACCAGGGTCTAGAACCGAGACCAAACGTCCGTGGTCTAGGCTTTTAGGTTCTTATACCCAAGGACTAATGGCCAACACCAGGGTCTAGAACCAAGATCAAAGGTTCGTGGTCTAGACTTTTAGGTTTTTATACCCAAGGACTAAGGCCCTACACCAGGGTCTAGAACCAAGATCTAAGGTCCGTGGTCTAGACTTTTAGGTTCTTATACCCAAGGACTAAGTCCCTACACCATGGTCTAGAACCAAGATCTAAGGTCCGTGGTCTAGACTTTTAGGTTCTTATACCCAAGGACTAAGGGCCAACACCGGGGTCTAGAACCGAGACCAAACGTCCGTGGTCTAGGCTTTTAGGTTCTTATACCCAAGGACTAATGGCCAACACCAGGGTCTAGAACCGAGACCAAACGTCCGTGGTCTAGGCTTTTAGGTTCTTATACCCAAGGACTAATGGCCAACACCAGGGTCTAGAACCAAGATCTAAGGTCCGTGGTCTAGACTTTTAGGTTCTTATACCCAAGGACTAAGTCCCTACACCATGGTCTAGAACCAAGATCTAAGGTCCGTGGTCTAGACTTTTAGGTTCTTATACCCAAGGACTAAGTCCCTACACCATGGTCTAGAACCAAGTCCAAAGATCCGTGGTCTAGACTTTTAGGTTCTTATACCCAAGGACTAAAGGCCAACACCAGGGTCAAGAACCAAGATCTAAGGTCCGTGGTCTAGACTTTTAGGTTCTTATACCCAAGGACTAAGGCCCTACACCAGGGTCTAGAACCAAGACAAAGGTCCGTGGTCTAGGATTTTAGGTTCTTATTCCCAAGGACTAAGGGCCAACACCAGGGTCTAGAACCAAGACCAAAGGTCGGTGATCTAGGCTTTTTGGTTCTTATACACAAGACCTAAAGCCCTACACCAGGGTCTAGATCCAAGGCTTGAGGCCTGTGGGCTAGGCCATTAGGTTCTTAGACTCAAGACCTAAGGACCCACACCATGGTCTAGACCCAAGCCCTAAGGTCATATACCATGATCTAGACCCTAAGACTAAATGCCTTACACCATGGTCTAGTACTCGGCTTCAATAGTTTGCAGTTTCATCCATACCTAGAGGAAAGTCGGCCAATAAGTTCTTTGGCCCAAGACCTAAGACCCACCAGCATGGTCTAGATCCTCAAGCCCTGAGACGATACACCGTGGTTTAGATCCCCAAGACCTAAAGCTATACACCGTGGTCCTCAGGCTATACACCGTAGCCTTAAGGCTATACACATTATTCTAAGACCCAAATTCTAATTCCACTGTGGTCTAGATCCCCAACACCTAAGGCTATACACGGTGTTCTATGTTCTTAGACCCAAATTCTAATTCCACCATGGTCTAGATCCCCAAGACCTAAGGCCATACACCGTGTTCTAAGTTCTTAGACCCAAATTCTAATTCCCCCATGGTCTGTATACCCAAGACCTAAGGCCCTACACCATGGTCTAGTATTAGTCTTAAACCGTGCGTAATTCATCGTGGTTGTTTCGACTAAATCTAGAGGAAACTCGGCCTTTAAGTCCTTAGACGTAAGACCTAATGCCATACACCATGATCTAGACCTAAAACCTCATACCATACACCATGGCCTAGACCCAAGACCTAAGTCCCTACACCGTGGCCTAGTACTCTTCTTAAGCCGTTTGCAGTTGTTACTGTTTCGTCTATACCTTGAGGGAAATTGGCCTTTTATGTTCTTAGACCTGAGACCTAAGCTTTTACACCATGGTCTAACACTTGTTTTAAGCCGTGTCAAGTTGTGGTTTTTTCATCCATAGCTACAGAAAAGTCGGTCCTTAAGCTCTTAGACCCTAGACCTAACGCCCTACATCATGGTCTAGACCCAACCCTTAACCCATCATGGTCTAGTACTTGTCTTAAAGTCGGGTTTTACTTCTAAGACACAAGATCTAAGACCCTACACCATGGTCTAGTAATCGTCTTAAAGTCGGTTTTTACGTTCTTAGACCCAAGACCTAAGGTCCTACATCTTGGTTTAGACCCAAGACCTAAGGCCATAGACCGTGGTCCAGTATTTGTCTTAATCCGTGTGCAGTTATTACTGTTTCGTCTATACCTAGAGGTAAATCTGCCTTTTATGTTCTTAGACCTGAGAACTAGGTTTTTACATCAGGCTTAATACTTGTCTTAAGCCGTGCGCAATCGTGGTTGTTTCATCCATAACTAGAGGAAAGTCGGCCTTTAAGTTCTTAGACCCAAGACCTGAGGCCCTATACCACGGTCCAGACCCAAGACCTAAGGGCATAGACCGTGGTCCAGTACATGTCTTAATCTGTGTGCAGTTATTACTGTCTCGTCTATACCTAGAGGAAAATCGGCCATTTATGTTCTTAGACCTGAGAGCTAAGGTTCACATTCATCACCCGATTTAAAAAACGTTCGCAGACGTTAATTTAAAAAAAAACATCGTCTACACATCGATTTTCAAAAACGATGTGTACACGTTAATTTTTAAAAACATCGTCTACAGATCGATTTTCAAAAACGATGTGTACACGTTAATTTTTAAAAACATCGTTTACACATCGATTTTAATAAACGTCGCGACGATTTTTAAAATCGATGTGTAAACGATGTTTTTAAAAATTAACGTGTACACATCGTTTTTGAAAATCGATCTGTAGACGATGTTTTTAAAAATTAACGTGTACACATCGTTTTTGAAAATCGATGTGTAGACGATGTTTTTTTTTTAAATTAACGTCTGCGAACGTTTTTTAAATCGGGTGATGAATGTGAACCTTAGCTCTCAGGTCTAAGAACATAAATGGCCGATTTTCCTCTAGGTATAGACGAGACAGTAATAACTGCACACAGATTAAGACATGTACTGGACCACGGTCTATGCCCTTAGGTCTTGGGTCTGGACCGTGGTATAGGGCCTCAGGTCTTGGGTCTAAGAACTTAAAGGCCGACTTTCCTCTAGTTATGGATGAAACAACCACGATTGCGCACGGCTTAAGACAAGTATTAAGCCATGATGTAAAAACCTAGTTCTCAGGTCTAAGAACATAAAAGGCAGATTTACCTCTAGGTATAGACGAAACAGTAATAACTGCACACGGATTAAGACAAATACTGGACCACGGTCTATGGCCTTAGGTCTTGGGTCTAAACCAAGATGTAGGACCTTAGGTCTTGGGTCTAAGAACGTAAAAACCGACTTTAAGACGATTACTAGACCATGGTGTAGGGTCTTAGATCTTGTGTCTTAGAAGTAAAACCCGACTTTAAGACAAGTACTAGACCATGATGGGTTAAGGGTTGGGTCTAGACCATGATGTAGGGCGTTAGGTCTAGGGTCTAAGAGCTTAAGGACCGACTTTTCTGTAGCTATGGATGAAAAAACCACAACTTGACACGGCTTAAAACAAGTGTTAGACCATGGTGTAAAAGCTTAGGTCTCAGGTCTAAGAACATAAAAGGCCAATTTCCCTCAAGGTATAGACGAAACAGTAACAACTGCAAACGGCTTAAGAAGAGTACTAGGCCACGGTGTAGGGACTTAGGTCTTGGGTCTAGGCCATGGTGTATGGTATGAGGTTTTAGGTCTAGATCATGGTGTATGGCATTAGGTCTTACGTCTAAGGACTTAAAGGCCGAGTTTCCTCTAGATTTAGTCGAAACAACCACGATGAATTACGCACGGTTTAAGACTAATACTAGACCATGGTGTAGGGCCTTAGGTCTTGGGTATACAGACCATGGGGGAATTAGAATTTGGGTCTAAGAACTTAGAACACGGTGTATGGCCTTAGGTCTTGGGGATCTAGACCATGGTGGAATTAGAATTTGGGTCTAAGAACATAGAACACCGTGTATAGCCTTAGGTGTTGGGGATCTAGACCACAGTGGAATTAGAATTTGGGTCTTAGAATAATGTGTATAGCCTTAAGGCTACGGTGTATAGCCTGAGGACCACGGTGTATAGCTTTAGGTCTTGGGGATCTAAACCACGGTGTATCGTCTCAGGGCTTGAGGATCTAGACCATGCTGGTGGGTCTTAGGTCTTGGGCCAAAGAACTTATTGGCCGACTTTCCTCTAGGTATGGATGAAACTGCAAACTATTGAAGCCGAGTACTAGACCATGGTGTAAGGCATTTAGTCTTAGGGTCTAGATCATGGTATATGACCTTAGGGCTTGGGTCTAGACCATGGTGTGGGTCCTTAGGTCTTGAGTCTAAGAACCTAATGGCCTAGCCCACAGGCCTCAAGCCTTGGATCTAGACCCTGGTGTAGGGCTTTAGGTCTTGTGTATAAGAACCAAAAAGCCTAGATCACCGACCTTTGGTCTTGGTTCTAGACCCTGGTGTTGGCCCTTAGTCCTTGGGAATAAGAACCTAAAATCCTAGACCACGGACCTTTGTCTTGGTTCTAGACCCTGGTGTAGGGCCTTAGTCCTTGGGTATAAGAACCTAAAAGTCTAGACCACGGACCTTAGATCTTGGTTCTTGACCCTGGTGTTGGCCTTTAGTCCTTGGGTATAAGAACCTAAAAGTCTAGACCACGGATCTTTGGACTTGGTTCTAGACCATGGTGTAGGGACTTAGTCCTTGGGTATAAGAACCTAAAAGTCTAGACCACGGACCTTAGATCTTGGTTCTAGACCATGGTGTAGGGACTTAGTCCTTGGGTATAAGAACCTAAAAGTCTAGACCACGGACCTTAGATCTTGGTTCTAGACCCTGGTGTTGGCCATTAGTCCTTGGGTATAAGAACCTAAAAGCCTAGACCACGGACGTTTGGTCTCGGTTCTAGACCCTGGTGTTGGCCATTAGTCCTTGGGTATAAGAACCTAAAAGCCTAGACCACGGACGTTTGGTCTCGGTTCTAGACCCTGGTGTTGGCCCTTAGTCCTTGGGTATAAGAACCTAAAAGTCTAGACCACGGACCTTAGATCTTGGTTCTAGACCATGGTGTAGGGACTTAGTCCTTGGGTATAAGAACCTAAAAGTCTAGACCACGGACCTTAGATCTTGGTTCTAGACCCTGGTGTAGGGCCTTAGTCCTTGGGTATAAAAACCTAAAAGTCTAGACCACGAACCTTTGATCTTGGTTCTAGACCCTGGTGTTGGCCATTAGTCCTTGGGTATAAGAACCTAAAAGCCTAGACCACGGACGTTTGGTCTCGGTTCTAGACCCTGGTGTTGGCCATTAGTCCTTGGGTATAAGAACCTAAAAGCCTAGACCACGGACGTTTGGTCTCGGTTCTAGACCCTGGTGTTGGCCCTTAGTCCTTGGGTATAAGAACCTAAAAGTCTAGACCATGGACCTTAGACCTAGACTCTGGTGTAGGGCCTTAGGTCTTGGGTATAAGAACCTAAAAGCCTAGACCACCGACCTTTGGACTTGGTTCTAGACCCTGGTGTTGGCCTTTAGTCCTTGGGTATAAGAACCTAAATGCCTAGACCACGGACCTTAGACCTTGGTCCTAGACTGGTGTAGGGTCTTAGGTCTTGGGAATAAAAACCTAAAATCCTAGACCACGGACCTTTGGTCTTGGTTCTAGACCTTGATGTAGGGCCTTAGTTCTTGGGTATAAGAACCTAAAAGCCTAGACCACGAACCTTAGGTCTTGGTTCTAGACCCTGTCGTAGGGTCTTAGGTCTTGGGAATAAGAACCTAAAATCCTAGACCACGGACCTTTGGTCTTGGTTCTAGACCCTGGTATTGGCCTTTTGGCCTTTAGCCCTTGGGTATAAGATCCTAAAAGTCTAGACCACGGACCTTAGACCTTGGTCCTAGACTCTGGTGTAGGGTCTTAGGTCTTGGTTCTAGACCCTGGTGTAGGGCCTTAGGTCTTGTGTATAAGAACCTAAAAGCCTAGACCACGGACTTTTGTTCTTGGTTCTAGACCCTGGTGTAGGGCCTTAGTCCTTGGGTATAAGAACCTAAAAGTCTAGACCACAGACCTTAGACCTTGCATTGGTCCTAGACTCTGGTGTAGGGTCTTAGGTCTTGGGAATAAGAACTTAATATCCTAGACTACGAATCTTTGGTGTTGGTTCTAGACCCTGGTGTAGGGCCTTAGGTCTTGGGTCTAAGAACTTAAAAGCCAAGACTATGGTGTCTAGCTTTATGTCTTGGGTCTGGTCCATGCGGTAGGGTCTTAGGTGTTGGGTAAGATAGATGAAGGTTGGTCTTAATACACCCCAATCTGAATCTGACAACCATATCTGATCATGATTTTAAAATCAAAGAAATAAGACCTCGTTACCTAATGTTTGCTCAATACATGAGGGGTTGTGAATTGCGGCCCCTTGTAGATTTTTAGGTCTTAAGTCTAAGGCCTTGGGTCTTAGGAATTAGATCTTAGGTTTAAGGAATTAGTCTAGTCTAAGGTGTTTGGAGTTTGGACTCAGGTGCAATGTAAGGCCTTAGGTTTGGATCTTAGGTCTAATTAGATCAGGTTTTAGTTCTAGGCTAATGGCTCATAGGTCACTTCAGCTGCTAGGTCTTAGGTCTTAAGTCTAAGGCCTCCTGGTCCTATTCACAGGTCAAAGCCTTAGCTGCTAGGTTTTAGGGCTTTGACTCAGGTGCAAGGTCTTAGGCTTATATCTTAGTCCCAACACATTAGGTCTAGGCTGTTGTCTAATAGGCCTTATTCACAGGTCAAAGCCATAGCTGATAGGTTGTAGGGGTTTGGACTCGGGTGTAAGGTTTAGATCATAGGTCCAACACATTAGGTATAGGCTGTTGGCTTATAGGCCCTATTCACAGGTCGAATTGTTAGCTGCTAGGTTTTAGGGCTTTTGACTCAGGTGCGAGGCCTTAGGTTTACATCTTAGTCCCAACACACTAGGTTTAGGCTGTTGGCTAATAGGCCCTATTCACAGATCAAATAATTAGCTGATTGGTTTTAGGGCTTTGGACTCAGGTGCAAGGACTTAGGTTTACATCTTAGTCCCAACACATTAGGTTTTGGCTGTTGGCTAATAAGCCTTATTCACAGGTCAAATCCTTAGCTGCTAGGTTTTTGGGCTTTGGACTCGGGTGTAAGGCCTTAGGTTTAGATCATAGTCCCAACACATTAGGTCTAGGCTGTTGGCTAATAGGCCCTATACACAGGTCAAATCCTTAGCTGCATGGTTTTAGGGCTTTGGGCATGGGTGTAAGGCCTTAGGCTTACATCTTAGTCCCAACACATTAGGTCTATGCTGTTGGCTAATAGGACCTATTTACAGGTCAAAACCTTAGCTGATACGGTGTAGGCCCTTAGACTCAGTTGCAAGGCCTTAGGTTAACATCTTAGTCCCAACAAATTAGGTCTAGGCTGTTGGCTAATAGGCCCTATTCACAGGTCAAATCCTTATCTGCTTGGTTTTAGGGCTTTGGGCATGGGTGTAAGGCCTTAGGCTTACATCTTAGCCCCAACACATTAGGTCTAGGCTGTTGGCTAATAGGACCTATTCACAGGTCAAAACCTTAGCTGATACGGTGTAGGCCCTTGGACTCGTTTGCAAGGCCTTAGGTTTAGATCATAGGTCCAACACATTAGGTGTAGACTGTTGGCTAATAGAACTTATTCACAGGTGAAATCCTTAGCTGCTAGGTTTTTGAACCTAAGTCTAAGGCCTTGGGTCTATGGAATTAGATCGTTGGTCTAAGGATTAATTTTGGTCCAATGCATTTGGTCTTAGGAACCATGTATAAGGCCTTAGGTTTAGGTTTTAGGTCCAACACATTAGGCCCAAGCTGATGGATAATAGGCCATATTCACAGGTCAAAGCCTTAGCTGCTAAGTTTTAGGGTTTTGGACTCAGGTATATGGCCTTAGGTTCAGAACTTAGGTGCAACACATTAGGTCCTGGCCCGTGGCTAATAGGTCCTATTCACAGGTCAAAGCCTTAGCTGTTAGGTTTTAAGACTTTGGACTCAGGTGCAAGGCCTTAGGTTTACATCTTAGTCCCAACACATTAGGTTTAGGCTGTTGGCTACTAGGCCCTATTCACAGGTCAAATACTTAGCTGCTAGGTTTTAGGGCTTTGGACTCAGGTGCGAGGCCTTAGGTTTACATCTTAGTCCCAACACATTAGGTTTAGGCTGTTGGCTAATAGGCCCTATTCACAGGTCAAATCCTTAGCTGATTGATTTTAGGGCTTTGGACTCAGGTGCAAGGCCTTAGTTGTACATCTTAATAACAACACATTAGGTTTAGGCTGTTGGCTAATAGGCCCTATTCACAGGTCAAATCCTTAGCTTATTGATTTTAGGGCTTTGGACTCAGGTGCACGGCCTTAGGTGTACATCTTAATCCCAACACATTAGGTTTAGGCTGTTGGCTAATAGGCCCTATTCACAGGTCAAATCCTTAGCTGCTAGGTTTTAGGGTTTTGGACTCAGGTGTAAGGCCTTAGGTTTAGATCAAAGGTCCAACACATTAGGTCTATCCTGTTGGCTAATAGGCCCTATTCACAGGTCAAATCCTTAGCTGCTAGGTTTTTGGGCTTTGCAGGACCATTTAAATACAATAGTCCCCACGCCGGACTATCCAAATACAATAGTCCCCACACCGGACTATCTAAATACAATAGTTCCCATGCCGGACTATCTCAAATTCAATAGTCCCCACACCGGACTATCAAAAATGTAATAGTCCCCATGCCGGACTATCTAAACACAATAGTCCTTACGCGGGACCATCTAAATACAATAGTCCCCTTGTCGGACTATCTAAAATTCAATAGTCCTCACACCGGACTATCTAAAACTCAATAGTCCTCATGCAGTGCTATCTCAAATTCAATAGTCCCTACACCGGACTATCTAAAATGCAATAGTCCTCACGCCGGACTATCTAAAATGTAATAGTCCTCACGCCGGACTATCTAAAATGCAATAGTCCCCCATGCCGGACTATCTACATACAATTGTCCCCATGTCGGACTATCTAAAATTCAATAGTCCTCACACCGGACTATATAAAACTCAATAGTGCTCATGCAGGACTATCTCAAATACAATAGTCCACACACCGGACTATCTAAATACAACAGTCCCCACGCCGGACTATCCAAATACAATAGTCCCCACGCCGGACTATCTAAATACAATAGTCCCCACGCCGGACTATCTATGATTTTCTTACCTATATGAAATTCTATCTTCCCGAAAGCTGGAATGACAGGTTGACGATAACTATATCAAACAACTGTTGAATTATAGGGGAAACTCTATGTGTTGTACAACGGTAAAATTACACTTTCAGATAATAAATTCAATCACAATATTGAGTTTAAAGTTGACGAATAAAAATAGTTTTTAAAAACATAATTTAAATACATTTTTGAAAATGCCCCGTTTAATTTATTTGATGTGGAAATCCGTTATGCATGCATTAGGAATCAATAATGGCTGAAAGCTACGGTTATTATTGCTTGACTGAAAACGCATTTGAACCGTACAACGGGTCTACGGATGCAGCCGGATTGGATCTCAGAAGCGCGTATGATTATGTTGTACCAAAACGCGGTCAACAGTTAATAAAAACTGACTTGACTTTCAAATTCCCAGATGGGTGCTACGGGAGGATAGCGCCAAGATCTGGCTTAGCTTTAAAACATTGTATAAGTGTAAATGCGGGTGTCATAGACCGGGACTATACTGGGAATGTCGGT
>CM061531.1:214039057-214178392 GCA_030545055.2 Neoaliturus tenellus
CAAATTTCAACCTCTGAGGTCCCAAATCAATTTTGAATTCCAGTGGGGCGGAGCCCTAAAGTGCATCAAAAACTATATTTGCAAAATCGTTTCTTAGTGAGTACCTATGAGTAAAAAGAATCGTCCATGTCAAATTTCAACCATAGGCTATATACAGTATAATTTTGAGCTTCTGTGGGGCGGAGCTCTAAAGAAGATGTACAAAACACTTTTTTATTGAGCACCTATGAGCAAAGAGATCACTCCAAATTTTAACCTCACAGGTTTCTTAATTCGTATTTGAATTTAGTAATACGTATAACATATTGAAATTTCGAATTCCTGTGGGGAGGAGCCCTGAAAGAATTTTGATATGATAATAGTCCGACTTACCTATTTTAGGCATAAAGAATGAGTATACTGAATTTCAGCAATCTCGCTAGTCAGGATGTTGGAAAATTAGTGATGAATGAGTGAGTCAGTCAGTGAGGGATTTCCCTTTTATATGTTTAGATTAAACTCGTTGGTTTTAATTTAGTTTTGATATAGTGTCATGGTAATAAAGCTATTAAATTTCTACCAACAACCAACTATAGGCCCTACCTCTTCCGAATTAACAGCTGTTTCAAAAGGTCTGCTTAACATTACTGTTCTTTTATTTTTGTATACCTTTCGTTGTTATTGTACCGTCATTGTCTCCTATTTTATTATTATAAAATTAGAGAAACAACATTTCTCGTCCAATCCAATATAGTTAGACCTTTTTTACCATCTTAATTAGAATTTTGCTTGGATTGATCTGGTACAAAGTGGGCGTTAGGAATTTTACGTTAAAATAATAATATCTGTGAAAATTGTGATACAAAATCTTGTTTATTGAATGAACTTAAAATCTATACATCCTGACATATAACATTTCTAAAACTGCAAAATTAAATTACCTAGCATAGACTGAGGCGTGTGTGAAGTTAATGAATTACCCTTTTGTTAATAATAATTATTTTACTAATTTCCTTTGAAACATTTATTGTATTTAGAAGGTTAGGATTAGAGGGTCGAAGAATTATCCTGAAGTTCCCTCTCCATCGTGAGCCCTATTAACAAAATAGCACAGTCCTCGCTGTAGAATTATATTTTAAAAGTGCTTTAACATTAAAATTTCTAACTCTCAATTTCCCCAGTTAAAATGATTTATTAATTCAGTACCAACGAATGCCATTTAACATTTTTTTACTCTACTTCCTTGTAAATTATAATAAACAAATAATTTTTTTAAAAATATAAATACTGATGTTTTGTTGTGCCTGAAATTCTACAATTATTCTACAAAAATGGAGTTTGGTACCTTCGGGTGAAGGGAAGACTTCGTAGACCAGTGAAACGTGGGCGTCTCGAAGATGACCAGGACTCAACGACGGCGGCCTCACGAATGAAAATTGTCTCGTTACAGAAAGCAGTCCGAGGGTTTGCTTATCTGCTAATTTTGCTTATCTGCTAACCTGTCCCTACTGGTTTTTAAGCTATCTTGTTTCCTCATGATATTACTATCTGGCCATTCGTGGTATTACATAATATTTAATATAACTCTTTCCACAAAGGATTGGAAAATTTAATAAAAAAATCTACCTATGGTACATTATTTCGTTACCAAAATGCCCCCCCCCCCCTTATAACCCAATAAGACCCATAAGACCAATGTTTAAAATTACGATTTTTAAACTTAAATTTAGAGCAAATTCGATTTTTCCTGAGAGGCTGTTTCTAAACTTATTTTTGGGCCAAAACACTCTTAGTTGAAAAGAGTAAGAAAAATATGCCCGCTATCCATGATCTCAAAATATAGCAGGTAGATTTTGCTTAAACTTTGCATTTAAGAGTGTTTTGGCCCAAAAATAAGTTTAGAAACAGCCTCAATTCCAGGAAAAATCGAATTTTGGTCTAAATTTTAGATTAAAAATCGTAATTTTTTTAACATTGGTCTTATGGGTTGCTATTTTGGTAACGAAATAATAACGAAAAGTATAGCCTACAAAAATGAAGTAACATTAATGTTAAGCTGTCTTTTTGAAACAGCTGTTAACTGTGGAGAGGTATGGTTGGTTGTTTATAGAAATTTAATAGTTTTTACCATGGCACTATGACTTAACCAATGAGCAGGCTCGGTTAACCTGGTACTATGATTTAACTATTAAACATTTTTACACCAGTTAAATTGTTTACAAAGAGATAAAAACTTTGCCATATGGCCCGTCGCCCTTTAAATGTATTATTTAACAAACAGCTGATGGCTTTGAATCTTCAACAGTAATTACATAAAATTTTTGAACTCGCTTGGGGTGGAGCCCTGTAGGAATTTTGCAAAACCGTTTCTTAGTGAACGTATTTGAGCAAAGATAAACGTTCATGCCAAGTTTTAACAATCTAGGCCTTACAGTTTTGGAGATTCTCTGATACGTGAGTGAGTGGTATCTGACAAACATATGGTAGAAAGAGATATACAGTATACAGGTCTCTATAAAATTTAACACTGGACTTATGTTTTTTTTTCGACTTTGGCAGTGCACCATGAAAGCCCACTTCAAAAATACAAAATTTTTGTACAGAAAACTATAAAACTAACAACATAAGTAACAAACTTCAACAATAAATTTGAGGTCCAAATGGCTTGAAGTTCACACGTTTACATCACACTAAATAATTTTCTTCAACTAAAAATTTTGATAATGAAAACCAAACTAAAGGATTGTCGTCTTTTAATAAATTTATAATTCTAAGATCTTGAGGATTTCGAAAACCGAGAATTTGAAGAGTTGCCAATAGATTCGTTCTTGATTTGGTTAAGAGTGGACATTCAAAAATTATGTGATCCAAACTTCCTTCTGGAGCAGAACAGTCACATGAAGGGTCTGATTTTAAATTAATTTTGAACAGACGAGAGGGAAAATTTCCTTGACCAATTCGTAGCCTATTGATAATAATGATTTCTTCTGTCTGATTTAAATGACTGGAACCAAGGATTTCCTCTGATAGATTGTGAAATGAAATGAAGTCTTGAACCTTTTATGATAGCTTGCGAATCCCAGTAGTTTTGCCAATCTTCATGTATTTTAATCTTGACTTGGGTTTGTAAATCACTAGGTAGGGCAATTTGTTATAACTTAAAATTATGCCATTAGCAATAGCTTTCTTAGCCATGTAATCCACAATTTCGTTCCCAATTATTCCACTATGGGACGGAATGCATGCAAATCTAATTTCAAAATTACCCGTTTTCAGCTTCAACCAAATTTTTCTAATGTCCTGGATTATAGGTGATGTTTTACTAGAAATGTTTAACGAAACCAGTGATTGTAGAGTGCTTTTGGAATCTGATAAAATAAATGATTCTGTTATATTGTTGTGTTTAATGTAATTAAGAGATTGAAGAATAGCAAATGCTTCGGCCTGGAAAATTGAAGTGCAATGTGGTAGTTTGAACAAACCAACAATTTTATGTTTATGATCTAAGAAAGCAGAACCCACTGTATCATTGGCGGACCGTTTTGAACCATCAGTATATATTAAAGAAAAGTCGGACCACACAGAATTCATTGTGTTGAGAAAGATTTGTTGAATTTGTTGACAAGAAATTTGCTTGGTAACAAAATCGTCAAAAATATCGATAAGAGGAGGTAAATAGCACATGCGCGATTCGTAATTAAAAAGGTCATATCATTTCGTGCTTCGCCCTTCTCGCCTTTGATTTATTTCTAGAGGGCGCTTTAAAATCTTGACCAACTTTCATTGTACGATGTTTATAAATGTGAATTGTAACTTAACAGCTGATGACTTTCAGACGAATTTTTAAGTCAGATTATAAACAAAAATAGATCTCTGTCACTTCATAACCAACATACATGTACTTTAGGTTAGTCTCTCTCATACAGAATCATAAAATGCGCAATTTGTACACGGGCCACATCGTAAATAATGTATTCCTATTATTGTTAAATCGTACTTCATACTGCTGGTTATGAATGTTTAGATAAATATAAAGTCTTGTAAAAAAGTACAAACAATTACAGTAATCAATTTGTAGACTTTAATTTTAGTTTGAAAACAAAAGCATTTGTAAGAATTATGAAAACAGCCGTTAACTAAGTATTAAAAATCCACATTTATGACAACAACATTTGTTTCAACAAATATGCACCAGAGTGCAGCACCCGCGATAGGCTTACATTAAAACATAGTCTGAACGGCGAGTGAGAGAAGCGAACGAGCTCGTTCGTCTATATATATACATATAATACGTGCGATACATATAATACGTGCGATGCCGGTTTTTGTGAACACAACGCCTCCATTACTTCTGGATTAATTTCAACTTTTAAGGCCTCAAAAGATTCGTCTCACACTGTAGTTTTGCAATAAGGTTTTAGATTTTTTATGTTTTGATTTTGGAGAGCACAGAAAGCCCTTTAAGTTCTTTTCATTATTATACACACGAAAGTACACTTTCTAAACGTAAAAAGAGCTAAGGAAATAGCTTATTACCGCTACTGCACGGCATAATTACATAACGTTAACTTTCTGTGCATTTGTAGTGCACGAAAAGTAACCTTTATGGGATTTTTCAGTGTAGACCTATTAGCTGTTGCATTAGGCCGATCAATTGTTGCATAACGCTGAGTTTCCGTGCGTATGTACCTCGACATAAACACGGAAATTCGGCGTTATGAGTTCGGGTTTTTCTTGATACTAAGTTGAATAAACAAATATATTCACATTGTTTACATTTTTTCGATATCGTAATGAAAAATGATGTTCAATACTCTTCTCAAAAGTGACATGGGGGGGGGCTCGATAGTCTTTTCCACGCTTGGCTTCGCCTCGTGCGTAAACGCAATCTCTCCCCACAATAAGTCACTTTTAAGACTAGTAATGATGAAAACTAATATTTTTTGTTCATAAGATTAACATGGGGAATAAATTCTATTGAATTGCAAAATAACAGCTGTTGATAGTAAAAGCATTGACGTCAATGGTAAAAGTATACAATATGCTGTTTGTTTTGTAAGGTACATTGAACATTTTGAAATTTTGGTTGGAAAATATATTACGTCATGATGTGGTAAAGCCATAATTTCAAACTACCTGTAACTATTAGATTTGTATCCTTAATACTTGTATTTCCGAACAAAATATCAGTCCATCATTACAGGGACATTGGAATATCTTAGGTTGGCACCGTCTCTAACTCACAAAGAACACACTGCAGGGTGCCAGCCGCGGGCATAAAATTGTCCCGACCGCCCCGGTATCGCCCCTGCATATCGTCTCTGTCAATTCATATCTCAAATAATTCTAAAGGAACCGGTGCAGAATGTTTTTTATGGTTAATGTCTGCATTAAGAGTCTTTGAAAAAAGGAAGTTTAATGTAAAGTAAGTTTGTTTACACATGAAAATCTAAACAATATAGAATTCAATTTATGATTGCGAATTAATACATGTTTAGTAAATTCAATTACTTATAATGTTTAATTTGTCGTGCTTTTCGGTAAAATTATGTTTCGGTGTTGCTCTGTAAACTTAAACAATTCTTTGTCACAGACTGTAGGCCTACGTTAAAATACCAAGCCCAAAAGGCTTTGTTCTTTAATAAAAAAGAGCTTATTCGCTCATCTCACTCGGCTCCACGACGTTCTCGTTCTCTTCGCTCACTCGCCTTACAGAATGTTTTAATGTAGGCCTAAGGGTAATGCAATCTATGGAATGAGTTATTTGAAACTTAACACATGGATTTTTCCTCTAGTATTGACAGCTTATTTTTTCAGTGTTACCCATTCTATTGGTATAAAATTAAATATAGCAATTCTACTAATTCCTTAATTGTGTTGTTTTTAATCCTTTTACTTGAATTTTATTTAATAAATAATCATAATCACAAGTACTTGTATAAAGCTCTGTATATGAGCATAGTAAAATTATAATTCACATGGTACCTGTACCTCCCAGGGGCGTAACAGAGGGGCCCGCAAACCCCGCGGTGCGGGGGGCCCGCAGCTGAGGGGACCCGCGGACGGGGCCCGTGTATAGGGAAATATTTTATATTTAATAATTTTTTTACTCGTGTTATAGAAATTTTAAATATGATAATGGCGCCATTATATTTTCAAAATGCCTGGAAGATAACTTTTTAAAAATATCAGAATATTTTTACGGTTAGGTTTTCGCCATAGTCTGCTGGTCTACCGCAGCCGCTAGCCCTCGTCGGCTCGACCTGCCAGCACCGTGCAATCGTAGCGCTGTGTTGCGGCAATCTAATTTTCGAATCCTTTTCAAAATTAAAGTTAATGTAAAACTATCTATGAAGCACAGCGTACCAAGAAAATCTTAGTCGTCTATACTAGGTAATAGAGAACGAGACAGTTATACGTTTCAGAGGTACCAGGTACGGTAATCAAATTATTTACTTCCCAAAACTGCGTAAGTGCTGAGAAGTTCCAATTAAGACAAAAAATACTTTTTAAAAACATGTTTCACTAAAATGAACAAAAGTATTTAAAATTAATTAATTTTAAGCTTGGATATTTTTATTTTTTATAGGAAAAAACACTTTAAATGCCAATAACAATGATGTCATTAATTACTTTAAAAGTTGGATTTGTTTTCCCCTTCTTAAAACAAGTGCTATTCGTTGTGCTTAGAGTTAAGAATCCTTAGTGCTAGCTAAACAACAGGCCTACTAGGCCTATAGGCCTACTACAATACGAGGAATGTCTATGGTGATGTATTTTCCCGATCTCTAAATGTAGCAAGTAGCAGGAAGGTTTTGTAAACCTTTCATTTGGTCGTTTTTTGGTCCAAGGGCAATTTTAAGTTTGGAAATAGCCTAAACCCCAGGAGAAATCTATTTTTAATTAAGTTTAATAATTGTATTTTTTTATAACATTGGTCATATGGGTTACCATCAAGTCAAAGAAATATTAAAGTTAAATAAAAATAAATAATGCTACTTTTAAGCATGGGGTTTGGAACAGCTGTCACCTAGAAAGGTATAGTTGATGTGAACAGCAAAGTCTAATTACCAAGACTAGAGACCGCCTGTTGGTCGATATTCGACCAAAAATCCAGTTGATCTCAAGCCAATAAGTTTTTAAATGCTTTATAACTGAAACATATGTTCTTCATGATTTACTAGCATTTGTTATTACAACAACTGTTTAATGATTGAATCAATTATCCTTTCTTCATAAGATTTATTCCTTTTAAGATTCCTTTTAGGTCTCCGCCCCACTGGACTTTCAAATTACTCTAGGGCCCACGGGGTTGAAATATGAAGGAGGATTCCCTTTGCTCATGGGTACTCACTAAGAAAAGTGTTTGCAAATATAGTTTTTAAAGCACTTTAAGGCTCTACCCAACTGGATTTCAAAATTACATTAGGGCCTTCGCGTTGTGAAATTTGACCTGGACATTCCTCTTTGCTCATGGGTGCTTACTAAGAAACGGTTTTGCAAATATAGTTTTCGAAGTTCTTTAGTTCTCTGCCCAACAGGACTTCAAAAACATGTTAGGGTCTCCGGGGTTGAAATTTGACATGGACGTTCCTCTTAGCTCATAGGAAGTATGCTCACTAAGAAAAGATTTTTCAAATATATATTTTGAAATTCTTTAGGGCTCCGTCCCACAAGTCTTGAAAATTAATCTGGGCCCGCGGGGTTGAAAGTTGACATGGACGTTCCTCTTTGCTCATAGTTGCTCACTAAGAAACAATTTAGCAAATTTACTTTAGGGCTCCACCCCACAGAACCTCAAAAATACCATATATGCTAAAGGATTAAAATCTAACGTGGATGCTCCGTTTTTCAAATAGGTGCTCACTTAGAAATGGGTTTACAAATACAGTTTTAGAAGTTCTTTAGGGCTATGCCCCATAGAACTTCAAAATTAGTCCAGGGCTTCCCCTCACAAATCCTCAAAATTACCATAAATCCTACGGTGTGGAAATTTAACGTTTATGTTTCGTTTTGCTAATAGGTGTTTACTAAGAAACAGTTTTAGATAATATATAGTTTTTATGTTCTTTAGGGCTCAGCCCTACATGATTTTAAAATGACTGTAGGGCCTACGGGGTTGAAATTTGACATGGTTGTTCTTTTTTGCTCAATGGTTCTCATTAAGAAAATATTTTGCAAAATTCCCTCAGACCTCAACACACAGTAGGGCCTACTTTGTTGTTTCAATGTCATTCTTAAGGAAAAAGACTTTGTTACTCTTTTAAAGATTTGATTACCTAAAAAATAAATTCAATCACGGGCGAAGCCGTGACGGGAAACAGCTAGTAATAAATATTTTTACTTAACTTGAGACACCAACAAAATTTGGTGCATATTTTGTAAGACTATGACTTAAGGTGAAACGTAATAAATATAAGTAAATTCAAAATATTACTTTGAAATTTACTTGAAATTACTTTGAAATTACTAATTTGAAATTACTTTGAAAATATTACTTTACATCACCCGACGCACCCGGGGTGTTGGGACTTGTCAATCACTATTAATCGGCGGCTTTTCCCACGACCAGATCGCCAATACACGCTACAAAATATTTAGGTCATTATTGTTAAATGTAAATTTTTGTAACTGTCGTATGACGCCGTAATTTCAATCTGAGTTGAGCTCTAGCAAAATGTTCTTCCCGAAAATCCCAGGAGACTATATAGTCAATCACTCAGAAAACATTCACCCGGATTTGGCAGTGTTATTCACCAGGTAAAAATCATTCATACAAAATTCTGTCGCGGTCGTAGCCGCTTTTCAGCGATATGAAAATCGTTGACCAAAAAATTATAACACTCGATAGGTATTTTCGACCGTTTTACATGGTTCCACACACACATAACATTATCTACTAGGATGCCCGTGCAGCGCAACGCGCTGAATTTATCGAGAGTAGCTGATGATCAATCGATGCGATTTACCGATGCTCCATGATAATTCACTGAGTTATTTGGAATGAAAATTAAATTGTAGTGAAAATCAGATTACACTATCTTGTTATTTCATTAATCGATCTTCATCAATAATTCTTCAACTATGGCATAATTCCCAATGTCATAGTGCTGAGATAGTACACTAGTCCTGTCATAGTAGCCTACATCGTAAGTTTTAAAATCACACCTCAATATTATCAATTCGGTTCAGAAGGTCGAGAGAAGAAGGGACGTAACAGACGAAGCCCTTTTAGAAATAAGTATATTAATACATTTTTGTCAATGTTTGAATCACCATAAGACTTTGACAAATCAATTTAATTTACAGTGTGATTTTTCATGGATGTGGATATTTGAATGCATAAACAAAAATAGAGTAGAGATTTACCGTATCCTATACTGTAATACGAGAAGTGCCTGTGGGGTTGTATTATCCAAATCTCGGAATCTAGTATGGGTAGACTTGGCTTAATTTTCCATCTGGGCGTGTTTCGATCAAACAATAGAAACAAATTAGAAACCTAAGAAATAATCGTATTTGTCTAAAACATAGTTTAAAATTTGTAATTCTTTATTATTTGTATTATGCAACGAAACAACAACGAAAATAAAAGAATGCCACTTTTGAGCATTGGTTTCGAAACACATGTTGCCTGTGAAAATATATAGTTGGCGTAAACTTCAAAGCCTAATTACCATGATAACACAAGAATTAAAACCAACAAGCAAGGCTTGGTTACCCCGATACTAGGTTATATGGGAGTATTACAAGTTTGTATTACAATGGATTTTCTTTATTTCATTACATTCCTATGATAGCCAATATTATATTAATGTTCTTTGTACTTAAAAAAAATTAACATCTAATACTGATTGAAATCAATTGATTTAGTTTTAGAATAAAATATTAACACTGCGATGTCGTGTTGCGGATTCTGGTAGTAACAATGTGTTTGGCTTAGGTGTTAGGCCTATGTGAAAGTGAAATAGATTAACGGGCGTTGGAGGACCGAGGAGTCGATCCAAATTCCGTCTTTCCACCATAAGAGCAATGCTAATTAAACAGGAAATGCAATAGTTCCTTTATTTGTAATAATAAAAAATTGTGGTTTATAGCTCTAATTAAAGAATTCATCAAGACGGAATTTGATTGTGAGAGGAATTTTTAATAACAATCATAGATTTTTTGTCTAATGGAAATAACAAAATAAGAATATGACTACTCTTAAACCATTTGTACAATATTTTATACAATATTTACAAAGAATCGATCTTGTAAAATGATCGATAAATTTAATTGAGACTCAAACACAATTTATTCTCAATCAATCGGATAAAAAAAGGAATTATACGACAGGGATAAGTGTCGCAGTGACACCATTGCTCTTATGGGATGTAGGCCCTAGCTCATTTGGCCCTGGCCTACAGTCACGTTGGTATTAAAGTATGAAATTGTGTTGATATATCAGTACTGTACCAGTTCAATTTGCTTCTATGTATTCAGCTTTTAACATACGTGGTTGTTTAACTATCAACAGCTGTTTTATTTAGCAATTGAATATAAATTGTTCCCCATGTTAATCTTATCATACCCAAAAACACAAAGTGTTAAGGGGTTGCCAAGTCCTAAAAATATATGATATCAAAATATCTTCCAAGTCAATGACATTGGTTTTAAAATAGCTACTCGACAAATTGATTTGATCTTTTAATGCTTGGTAAACATTCTGTAAAACATTATTATTTTATTTCATGACCGTACTTGGCCAGCAGATGTATTAACAAAGTTAGACATTTTACTAATGGGGATGTATTACGACTAATGGGAAAATATTGAATTAACATTTGGTTCAATGATAAAAACGTACATCTGCTGGCCAAGTACGGTCTCGTGTTATTTTTTTCAAATAACATATGTTTTGTATCAATCGGAAGTTAATTCTATTTCCAGTAAGTTTTATGTAAAACAATATTAGGTTCGACATCTAACCAGTTTTATGCAAAAATAAAAATAAATAAAATAGAGCAATATTTGATTATTTGATCAAATCTATTGATCAGGAAAATTATTAATACGAAATTGAAGGTCTCGTCCTTCAAGATTTAATTAAGTCCCACTTATTATCTTGGCTTAGGGCCTAAAAGAAAAAGGAATTATTGGAGTTTATTGGGGACGTTAGAAAATACTGTACGTGGACGGTCATAATTATTGACAGTCTGACTGATTCGAATTTATTCCCATTACTAATACAAAACTGAGTAACATAAAACATCGCCAATTGGAAAGTCTGGAGAAAAAGATAAAACAGACTGACTAATTCCTTCATTCTTGGGTAGACTACATGAGCAGAGATGAACGCTTCAAACGTTTAGAGAATTTGAAGGCGCTTAATTTCTAGGCATTAAAGATTTTTCTCAGTGATTTGGAAATTACAATGTTAGGCCCTATATAACCTGAAGGGATAAAATATAGTGCGTACTTAAAGAACTGATCACATGAACACTTTTTAAACATAGCTCATAGCCTTCTTCGTAAAAAATTACATAAAACAGTGTAATTAATTTTGAATATCTAGCAAGATGTTTAAGTAAATCACGGCGTGCGGCGTAAGGACTGACTTTTTACCGTGTAAGGATTGTCTTCGCTGGGGCTACAACGAATAAGCTCAAAGTATCTCATAAAATTTACAGTTTAATAATATACCTAATCATTGCAACTTTTTTTTTTTTGGAGGGGGGGATTCTCCTGTAACTGTCAAATGTAGAGAAACGTCAATCTTTCCAACAAGTTTAAACACAGTTTAAGTCCAATAACACCCGCTACAAATGTTCCGATGGATTATTTTCTCTCAAAGTGAACATTTAATTTTCAACCTAGCAAGATTCCCTTAAAATGTACAAATAAAGTAGGACAGTTTACGTAGGCTATCCCTTTATATTTGACGTTAAGAGTAATATTTTATAACTGTCTACATGTCATTATATGTTTTTTTTAATTCATCTCTTTGTGAACAAAGAAAAGTCAAAAGTTTTTTCTACATATTCAATTAAATCTATTGCCAATACAAATTTTTTTTTTTTTATGCTGGGATGATTAAAATGTCAAATGATTGGGAAATTAGAAAAGATTTGATTTTATTCTTGAAAGGGCGCAAATTTGGTTGTTGTTTCATATTTTTTGGCACAAGATAAAATATGAGATCTTAATTTTTTCACCATGTACGGATGGTAAACTTTGACCAATGTTAAGTCTATGATGTTCAGGCCTAAAAAGGTTATTCAATCTTGTATTATAAATATGGATGTCACTTCCAGTCCGTAGCTTGCATTTATTTACGGAAAAAATAATTGTTTCTAAAATATAAATGCAGGTAATTGTAAGTAGTTGCATACTTTTGAAAGTGTCTTAACAAGATTGATTTGATATTGATTTCGTTTTGCCTTTACAAGATTGGTTTAGTTTTAAATGGCATAACCATCGTAATGCCTTTTTTGGAAGAATTAATAATATTTAAAATGTTTTTTAACACAATTGCCTAATATTATAAATCCATAAGACAAGTGAACATATATAGGTCCATATTACGCTGTCAGTACAATTTTTCCATCGAAATATGTAGCCAATTGTTTGAGAACAATTTATATTTCCAATGTCAATGTGATAAATCCAAATTAACATTACACTTGACTTTTTCATACACAAAATAACATTCATGAGTTCTTTAATTTTTAAGCAAAAGATGAATAAATAATAATAATAATAATAATAATAATGTTTTATTGCTTTAACAATAGATTGCATCAGCATTACAATTTTCTAAACTAAGATTTCTAAAAATAATTTATTGTTTCATTTGTCTTATCTTGATTGTTCTGTCTTGATTTCATGTTTTTAATTACTTCTTTATATCTTCCTTTATCTATTCAAAATCTTACATTCATACATTAATTTAATTTTTCACATTAATGACTGGTATTTACTCTTCTTCAAAATATTCTTCGATTTTATAAAACGTTTTATCGATAGGTAGGACTTGAATTTGGATTTGAAGTTGTAGAAATCGTTGAAAAATAAATTTTTTAATTGTTGTGGTAATTTGTTGAGTATTTTTCTTCCATTGTAAATTATATGTTTCTTATAAAATGAAGTTCTGTGGAATTCTGTAGGTATGATTTCCTTCTTGCGCAAGTTACATTCATAAGAGGTGTCTCTTTTATTTTGAAAAAGTAATATGTTCGTTTTTACAAAATTTAATGTTTCGAAAATGTAAATAGACCAAAAGGTTAATAGTTTATTTTGTTTGAAGATAGGACGGCAAGATTCCATGGAATTCAATTTAAATATAACTCTAAGAGCAGCTTTTTGAAGTTTAAAAATTTGTACTACTTTAGAATTTGTCATTCCCCAAATAGGTATGCCATATTTGATATGAGGAATAAAAAGCGAATGGTAGACATTTAGTAAGACATTTCTTTTACAAATTTGGGATAGTCTACGTAAAATAAAATTACATGTTGATAACTTTTTGCAAACTTCTTCAATATGTTGATCAAATTTTAAATTTTCATCAACTAAGAGGTAACATCAATCAATAATAATAAATCAATAAATCAATAGTAATAAATCAAGTAAATAACATTATAAATCTGCAAACGCCTGCAATTTTACTCCTGCAATACGTCACGCGGTTTGCCGTTTAAATTGCCACACCAGATATGTGTGAGCCGTTTGAATGGGCAAACCAGACAAGTGTTTTCCCCTCCTCCCCCCGCGTTCTTTCCTCTCCAACTCCCCTCCTCGTGCTTCTAGGAATTCATGGGATGCACCCGAATCGGTCGCGATGGCGGAATGCCTCCTCCCCCCGCTGCCGAGAGTCTGGGGTGCCGCCGTAATTGGTACTTCCCAAAAAAACCTTTTCAAGTTATGCCAGCGACCTTTGCCGTTATTCTACTAGACCGATTTACAAGCGGTTTGTACCAAAACAAATGTTAGTCCTATTAGTGCAGGTTTTATGAGTGCGAATTTCTCTGTAGGAAATATGCTATTACGGTAAAAGCCTTTGTAATATCTAAGCCCGGAACCATGTTACTTTTCATTTTGAGGTCCTCAGAGGCTAAAAAATGCCATTCGTTCATTTTCATTCATATGGATATATATATGTGTGTGTCCGTGGTACTATGGTAGCTTTTGAAACGGACCTCCGATTTTGATGAAACTTGGCATGGAGGTGTAGGACCAGGTATATTTTCATGAGTTCCCGATTATGCTAATCGGGTTATGGGAACGGGTTTTTATGCTGTTTCAAAAGGGTCCAACATTGCGTGTCGTAACATCTTGTCCCAGGTAACATTTTGTCCCAGTAACATTTTGTCCTAAATTCCTCAGATGCCCAACTCTCTACCTGCTCCAGTAGTGCAAAAGTAAGGCTGCTGGCTCACTTCAAGGTCACCTGAGCGATGACGTCATCGAGGTCAATGACCCCACCGATGACGTCATCACTAATGACGTCACATCCATGACGTCACACCCATGACGTCACAGAAATGACGTGCGGATGACGTCATCACCCCTTACGTCACCAAAATGACGTCATCGATGTCACAAAGGTCAAGGTCACGCTGAAACCTAAAATTTTTCGGCACTTTTGCGGTTTCTCGCACTACGCTCCGAGTTTTAGTCCGGTTCCCATGACCTTGACGACTTGGAGCGAATTTGCGATGAGAAACAGCAAAAGTGCAGAGGAAACTTGAAGTTTGCAACGTGACTCTGCCTAAACCGTCATGTGACACCGCTCGGGTGACCTTGAACTAGCCCAGCTGCCTTACTTTAGACCAGTACTACAACCGCGATGTGCACCCTACGACAGACACCGAGCGACTGACTGTCCGGCCCCGCGCACTCTAGGTATATGGGAAGTGGTGGGGGGAACTGCGAAGACCTCGGGAAACTCGAAAATGTCAAGCCAGGTAGCACCGTTTCGGTGCTACCTTAAATTTACATGTTAAAGTGTGACGACGTTGAGGTCGACTGTGAACCTGGGGCTTAGGATTGTGTTTAACAGCTTGACGTTTTCGCCAGAGTTCAAGTGTGGTGACCTTGAACTGGTTAAAATTAAAACTGCACAGCAGACTGCACAACACGGATGTGCACCCTACGACAGCTGCCGAGCGACTGACCTCCAGGCCCTGCGTACTCTAGATATATGGGGAAGTGGTGGGGGAGATTTCAAGGTCATTCAAACGGAGTTTTAAAAAAGTCAAAGAGTAGAAAGACTACTCTTGTGAGTCTATAGCGATTTCATTGATAGTGAGTGCTTCGGTATGCCAAGTTGATCTGTATTGACACGCTCCTAAATAATGTTTGCAAAAACCTGCAAAATGATTGTTGCACAATTTGCAGCCAGTTAGCTGTTTTAGTTTAAATTCAATGCAACGTTCAGGGCAACAAGTGTACTTATGCCCTCTCATTTGGTACACATGGAATGTCTTCAACTTCGGTTTCGGCTTCTTCCAAGACTTGCACTTACACATGCACTGACCAAAAGCTTCACATGTTCTACAAGCCAGGCCATCCACCACATCAATGTCATTTGGCCATGAAAAACATTTCTGTTCGCAACAGTAGTTGAGCTGACTTTCCATGTTGCTGCGGTGAAGGTGCGCAATGAAATGATGCTGTAGTCAGTGAGAGTGCACCTTAAATAAACTCAGTGGAGGAGGAAAGGTCAAGGTCATTCAAACAGAGTTTTAAAAAAGATGACTAGTCGTCCTCCTCGTCCGTCGTACTTGGAGAGCTGTCAGACGAAGAGCCCCGTGCAGGTGCTCTCCAGATGAAATGTATATCTATTTGAAAGCGCAGGCCGGGATCTTGTACCATCAACTCCTTCAATCTATTACATACCAATTCCACTTTGTACACATTGTTAATAATCAACACCCAAGGCTTTGGCTGAACATAACGTGTAGTTGAGTCAGCCTCGCAGACAGTTACATTTTCCGGTGATATTGGAGTGTATAAATGTGTAAAATCTCGTTGCTGAGGCTGGCTTGAAGTTGAAGGTTCTGTGCCGACCCTGGTTGCATCAAAATTCAAATCCATTCTACATTCAAGAGGTCCAGGGTTCCCGTTGAATACATTGAGTAATTTTTGATACAAGACTTCCACTTCTGTCGCATCCTGTAAATGAACAGTCCACCGCAAGGGAAATGCTTCGTCCGTAGTGGAGTCAACTTGAGAAAGAGTTCCTTCCGCCATGGCAGCTAAGCAAGGAATGAGGTGAGCTGCAGTCAGTTGTAACATTATCGAAAAGTAGAGGGGGAAATTTCAAGGTCATTTAAAATTGGGTTTTAAAAAAGGAAGGAGTGGAGGGGAAAGTTCAAGGTCGTTCCAACATCAGTAGTGGAGTCAGCTTGGCTGATGGTGTTGTCCGCCATGGTTGCTTGTCGAACAAGGAATGACGGGTGATGTGATACTCATGCAGGAACATGGTGAAGTGGTGGGGGAAGTTTCAAGGTCATCCAAACGGAGTTTTAAAAAAAAGGAAAACCTACAAAGTAACATTGAAACTTTCCAACTGATGGTGGCGGGCGTTTTCTTCTGCAACCTTGCCGACACATGTGACTATACCATATAGTATGAAAAGTACAACCATAATAAGGCCGAACAATAAAAGATAGCCGTTGACTATCATGATATTTTCTGAGTGGATCTGCTTTCTTCTTATCTCCCTCTCTTGCATCCTCTTCTCTAACTCGTGGATGAAGTCGCAGCATGCGTGAGGACATCTTTCATCTGTTGGTAGGTTTGCCATTGTTGATGTTGTTGGTTTGGCTGTTGAAGATGGAATGAGGTTTCCAATCGTGATGTGCCATGTACACCAATAGTGAAGTGGTGGGGGTAGCAAAGCAGTGGAGGGGGAAGTTTCAAGGTCATTCAAATTGTGTTTTAAAAAAACCTATCTTGTTACTGAGCTAATATGTCAGTAACAAGATAGGTGTTTTTGCTCTTTTACTTCTTTAATATAATGAAAAAATAAACATATTCTACAATGGTTAGAACAAGAAATACAACTGCTAGTCAGCTGAAGTAATCCAAGTTGTCCGGCTCGGTCTTCATGGACGTCGGTGAGGAAGCTGTCGATGAGTGTCCAGGCTCTTCCTTTGGCTGCCGGGTGTTCCGTATATTGCAAGCGTAGACTTGCACATTTATACGGTAGCCTCTTGCCACCATTAGCTGCAACTCCTTGTACAAATCGTTCAGCTCCTGTTGTGTCTTGATAGTCACCTCCTCATAGCTGGCACAGCTTACGTTGAGAGACATCCTGATGTTGCTAGGTTGGCTGCTGGAGTAGAAATGAAGCCAAGGCACAGCGCTTGGAGGTATATGAAAAAGTGGTGGGGGTGTTTGCATTCAAACAGGTTTGACTTGTAGCGTGGTGGGGGTAACTGTGAAATGCAAAGGTCAAAGGTCAAGGTCACCCGCGAAGTTTAAAAAAAAAATGCAACATATCAATATGTGACAAACTTCACATATTGATATGTTGCATTTTTTTGTCTTTTGTATTTTTTTTTGTTTTTATGGTTTATTTATTTATAAAACGTTACAATAACATATTTACAACAGTAAAACTTAAATCTAACACTGCTGCTTGTCGGCGATGTGGATGGTCAACTCGGTGGAATTGCTACCCGTGCAACCGTGGGAAACCAGGTAGAGACAGCCGGGTTGGATGGAGCGCAGATCCTCGTTCTGGAGGAGATGGACGAACCGTTTCGGCAGGTAGACTTGGAACTTGGGCTCATCCCCCGGAGTGAATGGTGCCTCGCTAAGACTGCAGCAGATGGCCTCTCCAACTGTAGTCTCCATCTTCTTCATGGCGTGGATAATGTAGTGCTTCTCGTCTTTAAGTTCGGAACACTTCTTGACGGGTAGTATGGTAGATTTGGAGTGAGCATTGAACTGCTCAACCAAAGTTTGCAGGAACTGGTGAGATGCCATGGTCAAGTTATAGATCGTCTTCTTCGTCTTCTTGCTGGGAGATGTTGTCGTCTCGGAATCTCGAGTAATACTCATGCCAGGTCCCGGTCTGCTCCTCACTTATATAACCCCCGTTACCCCCACCACTCCCTATTTCCCCACTTTGAAGGTAAGATGCGAGTTTATAGGCGTTTTTTAAAGCGCAATGTCTATCTTTTTCATGTTCTGGACTTTTAGTACAAATACAAACATTTTCCATCGTATACTTGTAGTTTTTATCCAAATCCACATCATTAACCGGAACATGAGTAAATCCTTCGATCCATCTTTTCTTTTCCAGCCCCTTTGTGTAAATATTGGTAAACTTGTCTGAAAAGTGATGCATAATGTGATACAAGTCCGTGTAACTTGTAAAACCATCATACCAATCGATATGATGGAAGTGTTTTGAAATCCATCTGTTGGTAGTAGCGGCTTTACTGGTTAAAGATGAATAAGAACATGGTGGTTTAAATAAAAACGAATAAGGAACACTTGTATTGATGTCGAAAAACACAAGTTCTTTTATGATAAATCTATCATCATTACCCCGAAACGCTTGGAACTCAATTATACCAGGTTTGGACTTTACTTGTTCTTCTTCCTTGTCCATTGCGAAGATCACTCGTCTGCTCATGACGAAGTCCAAAGGTCAACTGATTTCCACACCACGGTAGGTACGACTTTTATACCCGGCCGTACAGTTGTTGGCGCGTTGGTGTATATTTAACGTGGGCACCGTCCCCGGTAGGCCTAACCCCACAAAGTGTTTGATATTGTTTTAAAAATTAACCATTGCTGTGTAGTTAATTGTCATTTAGGTTTCCATCTTTACATTTTCCTTGTTTTCATTTTCATCACTAACACTTGATTCTTCTCCTCCTTCTTCTTCCTCTTTTTCATGTTTTACTGATTTCTTATGTAGTTGAGCGTACTTTTCCAATTGTCTCCACATTTGTACTTCATGAGGAACCCTATTGAATATAGAAGTATCTACAGGTCCGTACAATATAGGTGCGTCCGGTTGTTTGTCCAAAGTGTCTTCCAGATAATCTTTAATAATTGAACTTGAAAACACCAGTTGTCTCAAGTATCTCGTTATTGGTTCAGTTGCACAAGTTAGAATAAAAAACTCTTCTCGATTAAGTTGAATCTTGTTATCATGTCTTGTTGTGTCTCTAAACCGCAACTGATGATCACCACGATGTTTAACAATATCGATTTCCACATTTGAATCCAAAAGGCCTACTCTTGTCTTTCTTCCAAACATGTTACTACTTAAATAGCATTCTAGCAGATGCAAGTGTTTCATAAACGATTCCCAAGCAGTGTCCGTAAACAAAATCATTTTGGGTCCATGAGTTAAAATTACAGTAGGGGAATAATCTGTAGATTTCATAACACCGATTAAAACACTTTTGTCCAAACTGGAAGAGATTGGGTAAAATATTCGCAAGAATACCTCACTTAATATGTTAGGAGAAATATTATCTTCAATATCCCTTTTCCTCTTGTGTGCATTCTTTCTTCTTTTACCTTTTTCCTCAACATTATTACTGGCGTGGAGTTGTCCGCAAGCGTTGTGTTCATCTCCCTCCGGTTGACCTTGAAGATCTAAAAAGTCGGATATCTCCTTCTCAATATCTACTACATTTTCTTGTGTACCACTAGGAGAAGCCATATTGAATAAGATGCTACCCATACAACAACAGGCAACAAACTGATAAGGAGCGAGCTGAACGCTCTGCTTTTATACTCGCGGAATGCATTGGAATGTAGGAAAACCGGTCTTTTACAATACATTTTTAACAATTCCAGTTAAAGGTGTGTATGTTACGATTTTATCATGTAGAATTAAACAGTATGCAGTTGTATTAGCCGATATAGGCGCGTTGAATTCCATTTCTATTTTTATATCTACACTTGATGATTTTACCGATTCATTTTGTTTAGAACAATCGATTACAACTATAGGGTAACCATCTAAGTATTTTTCTGGTGATAGTAAAGGTGCATTCGTTTTACCATAATATGAACTTTGGAATCTTGCATACATATCGTACAATATGCTGTACTTTTTATTAGCGAATGACACATTTAAATTATCGTATGGAAAAAATTGTGAATTTAAATAAACTTTAATATTTTTCAAGTTGCAATGATCAAATTGGCCTGCATGTTTGGTGATGGTGTCTCTTCTGCCTGTTTGTAAACCAAATATAATATACCTGGCTCGTTCCACATAATTAGATGTTTTAACTGTCCAAGTGTGTCGATCCGTAGTTGGCAAGCTGGGATGTTCATGAAATTCCCAACTTCTAAAAGGAATTACAATATCACGATCAGCCTTTAACTTTCTTAATAGTAGCATTCTATGCTCGTCAGCTAATTTTACATGTGGAACTCTCCATACAATTTTGTCTAATGTTAATTTCCATTCTAAAGTTGCATCTGTTGTACCGTCTGGAGCTTTAATAATATCTTTATCGTTTGAAGATCTCAACAAAACTAATTCTTGTTTAACGTTTAATATTATTTTCCTATAATCTTCAGCAAAACCAAGCAACAAACGTAACGGAATATGAAAATCAAAATTTCCATTTGTATCTGGAGTGATTGTGTCTTTTGCAGGTAAAACCCATCCTGCAGGTTGTATTAAATTGGTTTCATTAGGTGATATAGATGTTAATCCCTTTAAAGTTGTTGCAATACCTACTTTTTTAGTAGAATCAACTGTTACACCTGATATTTCATATCTAATTTCATCAAACAGGAAAGCCATGGGATTATTTATAAATGGAACTGTTGTACCAGTAGTAGTACCGTCCTTTTTAGTAACTTTTCCTTCAATATACAAGTAACTTTCACATGGTAGCGTGTAAATGTCTTGATTTTGTATGGGAATACGAATTTCATCGTTATTGTTTAATTTTGATGAAGTGTAAGGGTTGTGGGTGTGATATTCTTTTTCCCATAGGGTTTCGTCGAATGTTGGACCCTGAGCTATATCCAGTATATCCATTATCGGTTACTTTTAATCCAATTCTCTCTAAGAAACGAATGTTCTCGCGTGTTAACTCCTCCACAGCTGAAGAGCTACTAATGCGGATTCCCGTAGGTTGTTCGCTTTTAAATGTTAAACCCATGATTTTGTATTAAAGTGTTGATTTTAAATGTAATCTAACCGTAATAGGCTCTTCTCGGAAATCTATCAAGTTACCGTCTTGATCCAATACGTTCAACACGATGTCTGAAATGAAAGTGGTGTTCAAAGGTAGATATACCAGGTTTTGCGGCTTTTCAACAATTTTAAATCCAGGTGGTACACTGGGGTAAAAAGTATGTATTATATGAGTATTTGCTCCATCTCTGTAAGCTCCTTGTATAATGTTACAAGTTATGTCTATACTATTGACTTTTAATATTGTTACAGTTTGTTTACCGGAATGTGTTTTATTTGGTTCTAAAATTGCTCCATCTTTGGGAAATCCTAATAAATCACCAATTGAGTTTGGCTTAGTGAAATCTATATAATATTTTGAAGTAAGCTCAGCTTTCATTGTATTATTATTACCTTTTAGCGATATATTGTCTTTTCCCATTTTATTTTGCAAAAATTCATTAATATGATCAATTTCATAAGAACCTGTGGGTAAACTGCACTCTTCTAAGTCTGTTAACTTACCACTGGCATCTTTTCCTTTATAATAATGCAATAAGTTATTTTTACCTTCCGTAACATTGGGAATAGAGTTGTAAGTTGTAAAATCCAACAGTGCTGCCTCCCAAAATCTTCCTTTTTGCAAGCGTAACGCTGGAAAAAGGATACTTCGTAAAGTGGACGATTTTCCTGTTAATGATACCGTATAGGAAGACATCTCAATAGTGACTGATACTTTTAGCTAGGAATTCCAAACATGAATGGCCGCATATTGAAGTATTATCAGGTTGTTCTCTTTTATAGTTGTAATATATGTTTTTAGCAGATTTAAAGTAATGTTCAAGTTCTTTAGGTGGTGGCAAATTTCCAAAACTATCAAAATAATATACATTACTATTTAGTTTCTTATAACACACCCAATGGGTGCCGGACCCTTCAGTATTATCCAAATTTACGATTCCAGTCTCATTTTTCCATATTTTCTTTGGTAAACTGTCTTTCATAAATACTCCGCGGAAAAATGGTATTTTTAAACAGGAAATATATTTAAATAATTCAACATTAGTCAACGCTTTATGTGGTATAACCAATTGATTTCTTTTATTTAATATGCACGATACGGTCTTAGGTATAGACCAGCCCCGTTTTTTACCATTGACCATATTGTCGGTTTTTTATTATTTTTCCTCGGAGAACGTCTTTTTAGTCTAATATTACCACCATGTTTTCTCTTGGTTGATCCTTTTTTATTCTTACCCCTCCTTTTTCCACCTCCTACCGCTGTTTTAGCCTTCATACCTGCTGTTACCGTTAAAGCTGCTGCTTTTTCCGCAATACTAGCGTCACTAGACTTTACTCGTTGCCAAGCTATATTCGCTAGCTTTTTATCAGCGATTGACCTATTTTTTGAATCGGTAAACGTGGAATATGCGATATCGTGTTCTTTACAAGCCTGATCTAACTTATTTATGCCTGGATCACCTCTTTCCAGTCGTTTTTTTAATTTAGTTCCTGGTCCGCAATACTGATAACCTCCCGGTATGTGAAATTCGTATGGTAAAGCGTCTATTGCTCTGTTTACGATAGATCCTACTGGAATACGATTTAAAGCTTTACTTAACAGAGAAACCGCTGTGGACGTGATACCGCCTCCTTTCCGTATAGTGTCTCGATATGGACTGGTGTAATGAAACGCCATGATTGTCTTTTATATTTGAAAAGCGTAACCCATGTGTTACCTCTATGACAGGTTGCACATAAATGATGTAATATATGGTGTTATTTAGTTAAATATCAAAAGTACCCCAATCTGATGATCTAAACTTTTGTGTGTTATGATTAAAAAAATATTTATAAAGAATTTCTTGTTTAATCCATGCATTTCTCATTTTTTCGTCAATAGGTTTATGTTGTCCTGCTACAATATAATTATGCATATCAAATAATAAATTACCTATTACTTTAACAAGAAAATTAACAGTTACAGCGTTATCGGCATAATCAGGGTCTGCAACATTTGTTAATCGTTTGTTATCACAATTCCACCATTTTTTTCCAGTTGGCTCTAATTGTATTATCTGTTCATAAGTAACAGCATCACCAGGCTTTTCACCAATACCTAAATTTGTCAATAACTTTCCTTTACCATCCCAAACATAATTGTTTTCTTCAAGTAAAGTAAACTTTTTATTTCCTTGTACAAATACATCTCCTTGACGTGATACTACTTGGTTTTGTTTCACAAAACCGGAGGTTTCTTGTTTTAAAGTTTCCTTCATTTGACCTACCGTTGCACCATCTGATGGTGCAAAACCATCTTTTACATTCGCTAAACAATTACCAAGACAGTCAATAACTCCTACATCACGTGTAATACAATGATCTTTGATGTATTTTAAATTTACAGCATCATTTTCATTTTTTGGATAACCTATATCGTTAATAACAAATTTATAAAAAGAAAACCCATCTTTTGTCTTTTCAGGTATTATAGAATGTAAATAGCGTCTATTTATGCTGTCTTTTTCATCTACAGGGTCTGCTACGTTGGATATACGCCGATTTTCAGCATTATACGTTTTTCCATTAAATTTTAACGTATTCTTTAATTCCGATGATAAATAACCTCTGTTTATTGCATCAGCGTTTTGATTTGGCTTACCAACGTTGGAAATTCTATGATTACCCGCGTTATATGTGTTTTTATCTAATTTCAGTGTTGGTACTATCTCTTTTTTTAATACTTTTAAATTTATTGCATCATTTTCATCTGTGGGATCATTAATGTTTTTTAACCGTTTATTACTAATATCATAATCTCCATCAGGTGTTTGTGGTAATCCAACACCTCTTTTTAAAGTATTAAAGTAATATAATCCATCCGATGAATACCGTCCGAACTTGTCAACACTCATGGTGCAACTGAATAACATTCTAGAGTGTAACCCATTTTTATAATATTAGTCCCGATTTCTAACCCATATCAGTTTTTATACAAATTCTTAGTCTTCATCAGTTACATTTGCATCATTCCCGGGACATTTAAAATATTTTAAATCTGCACTAATTAATGATCTGTCTGCTTCATTTCTAAATACATGATTTTTATGAATAAATTCCTCACCAGACAATTTTCTAAATCCGGTAAATGAATTTGGATCTGCAATTAATATATTTTGATAATCATTTACATCCATTAATTTAAATCTTTTGGTATTATAAATAAACTCTTGATTTGCACTATCATATTGTAATGTTTGTCCTACAGTTGCAGCATCCTTTGGATCTGTTCCTTGTGCCAAATTACCTATTTTCTTATTTTTCGCATTGAAAGTACTACCTTTTGGTTTGTCTAATATTAAAGATTGTTTTACTACAACACAATCGTAATCATCGATACCTGGAAATATGTCAATTATTCTTCTATTTGTACCCAACCAACTTCTATGATAATTGTTTGGATTAGTATGTAAAACTTGTGATAAAATCGGAACATCATGAGCATCTGTAGCTAAATGCGCATTTGATAATTTCATGTCTTTGCAATCCCAAACATTATTTTTTTGTTCAAGTAAAATAAACTTTTCATTTCCTTGTACAAACACATCACCCGACCGTGATACTACTTGATCCTGTTTTACAAATCCAGATGTTTCTTGCTTTAAAGTTTCCTTCATTTGACCCACTGTTGCACCATCTGATGGTGCCGAACCATCTTTAACATTCGCTAAACAATTACCTAGACAATCAATAACTCCTACATCACGTGTAATACAATGATCTTTTATATATTTTAAATTTACAGCATCATTTTCATTTTTCGGATAACCTATATCGTTAATAACAAATTTATAAAAAGAAAACCATCTTTTGTCTTTTCAGGTATTAATGAATGTAAATAGCGTCTATTTACGCTGTCTTTTGCATCTTTAGGGTCATCTACGTTGGATATACGTTTATTTTCAGCAGTATACGTTTTTCCATTGAATTTTAACGTATTTTTTAATTCTGATGATAAATAACCTTTGTTTATTGCATCAGCGTTTTGATTTGGCTTACCAACATTGACAATTCTATGATTACCTGCGTCATATGTGTTTTTCTGTAGTCTTAATGTTGGTGATATCTTTTCTTTTAATACTTTTAAATTTATTGCATCGTTTTCATCTGTGGGATCTTTTATGTTTTTTAACCTTTTATTAGTTATATCATAATCCCCATCAGGTGTTTGTGGTAAACCAGCTCCTCTTTTTAAATTATTTGCGTAATATAACCCATCCGAGGAGTAACGTCCGAACTTGTCGACACTCATGGTGCAACTGAATAGTAATCTAGTGAGTAACGCATTTTTTATGAGATTACCCCACGGTTTCGGAGTTCATCCACTAAAGCCACCCATTCGTTTTCCAATCCAGTATGACCCGCTTCTTTAGCTTCATGTATTAGTTTCATTCTATCCACCAATTTATTGATATTATTGTAATAAATCACATTTGTGTTATATAGTTTCTTCATTAAACCTGTACCTGTAACAGATTTGTTTCTTTTTCTTGGTTCTGGAGCACTTATATCCAAAGTGGATGACACAAACCTTCGTTTTACAGGTTTTCTTGGCATTATCGGCATTGGTTGTCTTCTCGTTGTTGGTATTAACTTGGATACAAATACTCTATATTTTAAAGACCTAGATCTAAAAACTGGTTGGTCAGCTAAATATTTTCTCCTGTATGCATTGGTGTGTTCCAAAATCTGTTTATATGCTTCCATGTCTTCTTCTTTAACTAACAATTCTAAAGGTTTTTTTTCAAATAATAATTCAAATAATCCTCTTGTGCCCTTATATCTTTGATTACCAACAATAATATTATCATTTTCATCAATGTTTACCGGGCTATTACCAACCATTAAACCTTCTTCTGTTAATCTTACTCCATAACTATGGTAGTTTTTATTAGGATTTATTCCAGCTAACATTTTTATCATGTATTTCCTTCCTAAAGGTCCTTTGTTATGAATGTTTTCACCCAACAAGCTAATGTTTGACGGACCTTCCCTTGCTTCTTCTTCTTTTTCCTCTTCACTAGCAGTTGATACATCTTCATGTCCTCTTTTAGCTTTTACTTCATATAATTCTCTTATACCACTATAGTCTGGTGATTCTAGCTCTCTTTCAGGTTCTCCGCCGGTAAAACCACTATATGTAGAGGATTCCAGGTCTTCATCACTAAAATCTTCTGATTTTACATTTTCTCTTTCAAACTTTGTAATAGGTGCAATTGCATCTCCTTCCAAAACGGGTTTAGCAAATTTTTTGTTTAATTGTTTCAAGGGTTCAGTAATAGGTTTAAAAGTAGATTCAAGAAATTTCTCCCTTTCGCTAATACCTAATTTTAATGCTCTGTTTTTATCTCGAATAGAATCACTAAGTGATTTTATTTCCTTTATTAACTTTTCTTGGTTAACCATGTTTGTAGCAAGACGTGTTGTACAACAATGAATGTTTTACATCATGATCAGTGTATTAGTATAAATTTATCAAATCCTATCCTGTATCGACCATTGTTTAGCGGTTGTTCCTTCATAATTGTTAAAAACCCATATTTTTCAGCCCAAGCCTTTCCACACAACTCTTTAAATCGTTCAAATGGCATATCCGCACTTACATGGTCATAATATATGTGTTTTAGGTTGGTTTCATCCTGTTTAAATACAATTAACATGTTTGCATTGTCTCTAATGAGCTGTTTCGGTATTTTGCTGTAAGTTTGACCAATATAAATGCTATCTATGTTGTTATGTCGACCCATGGCGAAGTAATTCCTTATTGTATTTTGATTTTCACAAGATACATCGTCAAATATGAATACTGAGAATGGTTTAGCCTCTTGCGGTTGCATGACACTCTCGCTCGCATTAAATTTAAAATATTTAACTTCAGGTACATTATTGAGTATTTGTTCCAATAACTGATATTTCGGTTGTTGTAGTGACTTTGAAAATACATATAAATTATTAAAACGTAAGCCTTTAGGGTTTGTAATCAAATTGAATACTACATTTGTTTTTCCACAATTGGAAGGACCGGTAACCAGACAACGCACCGTGTTTGGTAACAAAACACCGTGTTTCCCAGTATTGAATTGAGAACCATCCACTGTGAGTTCATCTATATTATTAATAGTAAAATTGTCTTTTTGCGGTATTATCTCCATCCTTTGTAATGGTTCAACCCAAAATGATGCTCTATCATTATATTAGATCCTTTTTAGGTATCCAAGAATCTTCCGTCTTATTAAATCCTAACCATCGTACTTTAACCTTATCTTTTTTGCGTTGCAACACCTTTTCTACTAGATATACATCACCTACTGTTGATTTTAACATTTCATGTCCATAAAAACCTCCTTCAAGCAATTGTCCTTTATTATCTTTTAAAATGTAAGTTTCTGGTACTGTAGGTTGCACCTTAAATACGGTAAATACCTCATTTGTCCAGTTCGGAAGATATCTTTTACTGAATACACCTTTGTATTTGCTTATTCGCACTTTATCACCAACATTAAACCTTTTAGGCTTTAGTTTTTCAACTTTTGGTTTAGTATTCATTTTTATACGTTTTAATACAAGTTTTTCATTTTTATTAGTCACCTGGCTTGGTTTCATACCGATAGTTCTATGAAACTTGTTATTGTAATCGCTTATAAGTTTTGGTAACACATCAATCCATACGTGTGATCCTCTGTTGGAAAACATCTTATACATCGCACCTTTTAAAGTTCTGTTAAATCTTTCAATTATTGATGCTTTTACCTCTGAATTGGTTGAGTAATGGTTAATGTTGTGTTTTTTCATTAAATTTGCAAATTCCTTATTAAAATATTCTTTTCCATCATCAGTTTGTAAATGTTTTATAGTATGTTTGTCTCTTTGTATAGCTGTTTCCATTGCTTTTGTAACACTTTTGCCACTTTTATCTTTTAGTGGTAAAGCATCTGCCATTTTTGAAAAACAATTAATAATAGTCAATATGTATTTAAATCCTCTATTTTGTTTACTATAAGGAATCATTTCGATTAAATCCGCTTGATATAAATCATTAATTCCTTTTATCACTGTATTTCTTCGTGGAAACTTTCTTCTTGCAGGTTTATGAAGTTCGTTGACAATTTCTTGCTTCAAATCCTTCATATTGCAGGTTTGAATGTTTCATGTATCACATGTATAATCACAATGAATGTTGTCTTAAAGATTCACATCATTTATATAGGTCAAGGTCATCCAAACTTGTGTAAAAAAATGGGGAACACGGCGTTTGACTTGCCGTGTTCCCCATTTTTTTACGGAAGGAGAAAGGAATAAGGTCGAAGTTGTAGAGGGGCGAAGAATAGGTTACTAGTCGATAGGGTTTAGAGAGTAGTGTCCAAAAGGAAGAGTGTGAATTTTATCCGGCATAATATGCCTTTTATCATCTCGAGCTGACAGTGCTCTTTTAACTTCAGTGACACTGTAGACCTCATGTTTAAAGCTTCTGATAGTGTTGAACGTTGCAGACATTGTAGAATCTTCAAACAAGCAGGTCTTGTAATGGTCAAATGTCACATGTTTCTTCAAGTACGATGTTTTGACTCCTTTTGCTTTCTTGACTGTGGGTGTGTTGTTCTCGTTGTACATTTTAAATGAATACAATTTTGCCATCAGTGCCACTATTTCTTCTAAAGGCATTCCATTTGCTTCATCTTTAAATTTTCCGATTACTTTTTTATTCTTTTCGTTGTAATTTGGATGGTTCTTCGGATAGTCAGAGAAGTCAAAATCGTCTTTGTATGGGAAACTCCTTAGGTCTTCATACATGTCCAAAGTCTTTATCCAGTAGATAAACGCGTCGGTATCCATGTATGCAACTCCAATGTTGTCTCTTCCGTAGTGTTTAACCATTTTGTTGTAATGGAAATCATACATTAGAGTTTTACTTATATCCAAAATCGACATTCCAATGTATAACGGACGATCCATCACTATTGTTGTTTTCTTCATACTTACGGCAACTAGATCTTCGTTTATAATCATAGATGTTCCAAAATTTGGTTTTTGCACTAATTTTTCCAATTTCTTAGGATCACTTACTAATTTTACAATCTTGTGTTTTCTTTTGTTTTCTAAGGTCTTCCCGAAGATGGCGTTGTTCATCAATTTGTAAAAGTCCTTTTCAAATGCTGATGTTGCTGCTGCTCTTCTTGTAGTGTTGGAATCAATATATGGTTTCAACCAACAAGACTGGGTGAATTCAATTGCTCTATGAATTCTCACCACACGTAGACCCAATTCAAGAGCTTGTTGAACTACCCAGTAGTGAGCCACATACCGATCTTTATTCTCCAACGTCATCATCAATTTCGGCCATCTTCCTGTCGGTGAAACTTCAGTCTTGGCTAGGAGAGGCAAGTCGTAGTGATGGTCATGAAGGTGCTCCGGATATTCGAAATCACAGTCCAAAATATAGCCTTTTGGACCATTCTTTGGAATCTGTGAGATGTCACCGATGGTGGCCGGGTCGATACATTTGAAGTCAGCGTAGGGAAGCGGATTTGACATTGCCCAACCATAAAGGTTGTTTGCGTCAAAGTAACCAAGGTAGACCGATGGTTGTCTCTCGTCGAAGCCTGGGATGTACTTGTTGTTAGCTTTGACATGACGTGTTACAGCTTGTGTCAAACCGCCCCGTACACCAGATTCTATCATGAGCACCATATCAATATCTGTTAGAAGTTCCAATCGACAGTTGGTTGACTTTAGCATAGCTTGCCATGCTAATCCTGGAGATGTGTACGAGTGTAGAGGGTCCAGTCCATAGGCGGAGAAGCAGGTGTTTCGAAATTCTTCCATCACATCGCACAGCAGAGTTACGTCCAATTTTATGTAAAAGTCGGAATATTCCCCTAAGGTTTGAATGTTTAGTTGGTTCCAAACATTACAAGCATGATTGTAGTCTTCAACGGAGATTTCACTTTCATTTAACTTGCTATTGAAGGCTTCAATCGGTGGCAGACTGGTTTCTTCGAATTTTTCTGCAGAAGTTATGTAATCATAGGGGAACACTCCTTTACGCATTTACTAAGTCCAATTTATCTTCAGGTACAATTTTGCTGGTTTCTTTTAGATCTTCTCTTCTTAGGTTCTCAGACAATTTGCTCAAACTAGATGACATAAATCTATAAGAGTCTACGAAGCGAAGTTTAATTTTACCTACTGTTTTTGAGAAACTGATGTACTTCTCCAATGTTTCAGCTAATACTTCGATTTTTCCATCATCTCTCGTCCTAACTCTGGGATAATGAAGTGGGAGTCATAGCCGCTAAGATTGTGTAACACGACAGGGATAAAGTTTGGCAGTTTCGTAATTTATATTGCATGAATTACAAGCAGCTCCTCTGTATAACCCTGTCAGGTGATCGTGATCTCTTACTTTTTGATTTTCTTCACTGAAGCTCTTCTTGCATAAATAACATCTTGTTGCCAAATTGTATTCTTCTTGTTGATTTTGATTCAAAGGTTCCATAGGTAAAACATTACCGAATAAGCGTTGCACCTTTTCAGCAATGTCATACAACTGGTCTACGAAATGCTTAGCGGCTTCTTCCCCACGGTAGAGTATCGGAGTGGATGTTAAGCCATAGTCTTGCAACTGTTCTTCAGGCAAAGTCGATTTCACCAATAAGCAAAAACTGTTAGGTTGATGCAGTTGATATTTGGTTCTTCTAGTCACCTCACCATCCGGAAGCTCCTGTGGTACTAACGTGGATTCGAAATCTGCGTAGACGGCTACTGGAATCCGATATTGGTGAACTGTTTTGTTGAATTGGATAAACGCTCGAGATGGCGGCGGCAGACTAATCTTCACTTCATAGTTGTCATTACAAGTCTTTGGTGTTCCTTCAACCACTCCGATCCTCCACGTCTCAAATCTTTATTCGTAAAACAAAAGCATCTCTTACACACTGTCACTCTAATTTTATTTTTCGTTAATTGTCGTACAACCAATGCTTCGAAATCTTTTATCCACACATAATGTGAAATTTCGCCTTTAGTTATCAATAATAAATCAGTATGGTTTCTTTGCTCCACTTTTCCAACTCGTAGAGGATACACATTGTTCGAATCATCTAAGCCGAACACGTTAACAGAAACACCTGGATTTTGTTTCTCAAATTTTGCAATTTGATTAAGACTCACAGGATACGACATTCCTCGGAAGTTGTAGCGGTGTTCGTTTTCATAATATTCCCTACCAACTCTACAAGGATTATGTTTTACATACTTAGTTAGCATCGCATACTTAAAACATTCATTATCCCCGTTTGTAACATTTCTGCAAGAGTTGGTGTCTTTAATTTTCTTTGGTAGAGGGATAAAGCTGCTACCCCTCATACCATATCCATGCTTGTGAACCCTCACATCCATACCTTCAATCGATGATAGCGTCCAGCCAGATCCTCTTCCTTCGTGTTCTTGGAGTTTCATTAGCAGTTCATTCAAACAATCTTCTAAAATTTCGTTGATATCAGATGTGGTTGTAAGGGTTCGGTTTTTAGCAATGAATGCTCTCGGTGAGTTTTCACCATTGGTATTAGTAAACATAGCCTCCAACACCAATCCAAATTTAATAAAGTTCAATCTTGCCAATTCTTCCATCAATGTTTTTACAACTAAATTTTTAGCTTGGGTTATAAAGTTTTCCAATTCCAATTGCACATTATTAATTTTGAAATGAGTTACAACTGGTCCTGGCAAGGCTGTGGTGCGCAGTTGTCTTATTTCTTCCACTTCTTCTGTATCCTCTTCTTCCATATCCTCTTCTTGGGTACGCAGTTGTTTTACATCTTCCACTTTTTTTTCTTCCATTTCCTTTTCAATAAATCCTCCAGCTGTAGATGGTCCAGCTCCGGCAAATTGAATAACACTTGGTCTTCTTCTTTGCATTAACTGTAAATAGCTAGCCCAGTCCTTCTGCTTCTGGGGTTTTTCCAAAAACCGATCAATCGCATCCAAGTCTTCTTCACTTACTACAATCTCTTCTTTTCTGTCCTCTTCACGATGCAATTCTCGGTGTAACTGTAGATAGCTATCACAGTCGTCCATCTGTTTCTGGTAGTTTTCCAATAACCGATCAAACGCATCCAAGTCTTCTTCACTTACAACAATCTCTTCTTTTCTGTTTTCTTCATGATGCAATTCTCGGTGTAAAACAAAGATATCTTCATCTTGGAAAAACTCACCACAAATATCGCAAAGAGCCAATTTTGAACAAGTTTGGCTTTGAGTGTGCACTCGGTGAATGTCCAAGCAATAATGAGCAGCGCGCGCTCAACCGGGTCCCTTTATACCCGAGGTTGAAGGGTGGGGGAAGGTGACGTCATATACATCCGGTTTATCAATCATTTAGTAAATTTGGCTTTTAAACACCCATTTTCAATATATTCTTCAACAGGCTTGATAAACCAATAATGTTTGGTCTAAATCCACTACTTTGTACAAATATTTTGAAAGATGTCTGTTTGAGCAAGTTTATGTGGAACAAGGTCACTTGGAATTATTATTTTTAGCGGGGATAGAGCACTGCAATAGAGCCATGGTATAGAAGTGGTGTATCCATCCAATTGGTTTGCCCTTTTTATACCCCCACCAACTATGCATTTATGTGGGTCAAGGTCGCGTAAAAATACCCTTTGAGCGGGGGATAAACCACTAAGCAGCATGCTAGTCCATTGCCGCAAAGTGATCTATCCCCCGCTCTGTTCTACAAAAAACCTCAATCAAGTCCAAGTTCAAGTCCTAGTTTAACACTTGGTTGGGAGAATTACATTAGTTTGATACTTATTTCTACCGTTACACTTGCTCCATTCTCAAAAAGATATAAAAAATATAATCCTGGGTACTGTTCTTTTTCACGTCCTGCATGTTCCTTAATAAAGTCGAAGGCCAATCTTTTTGAATATTCATTATGAAACACTTCTCTTACACAAACAAGGATTTTTTTCTTCGAGAAATTTCACTTGAATTGTTGTTAGTTTGCTTACATCATCCTTGTCTATCAGGGTAGCTTGTAGGTGAAAGTATTTGGTGGTAGTTTGTGCGTTCTATCAAGTAAACAACAAAATTTTTTATACAATTTCTGCTCATTGTCTGTAATACTATTAATACCAAACAGATTATAGTACGAAGGATCATAAGGTATACGACGATACATTTTAAGAACCGGTCAGCATAAGCGCTGGAGCTAAAATGAGAAATGCGTGCAACCCGGCCGCCTTATATCCCCACCGGGTGACCACGCCCAAGGTACCCGGGGGGGGGGGGGGGGGCACTTCTCGTCCGGAGCAAAAAACTTTTTGGTCAAGGTCAAAAATTTTTCCCAAAAAAAGTTCGGGGGGGGGGGGTTTGCACTTTTTAAAAAAATAAGCCCCACTTGAGACATTTATGTTACCATAGCTGAAGCCTCCCAAGGGACCCAACTATAAACAACTCCAAAATTGTGGGTTACAAATACCTAACTGTTATATTTTTTAACAGACATTAATGTTTTAACTGTGTTAATAAGACCTGACTGTTAAACACTTTGAAAGATTTTACATATTTAGGTCAAGGTCACAAAAAAACTTTAAAAAAATAAGCCCCACACCCCCCTTTGGGGGTGTGAGGCACTTAGGTTGTCATCGCTGTAGCCTCCGAAGAGACCCAACTATGACAACAAGGCAACATCCAATGTCGTGTACCCTTCGCCACGCAAGACTTGTAAACATTTACTGCATTGTCTTTTCAGTAGCTAACAAAGATTCATTTACATAATTTTGTGTTTCCAGAAGGAAACAAACAAACTGAGGACACCCTAGTGGCTTACGTCCTCGTCCGAGTGCAGAGGCCGCCGCAACCTTTTGCATGCCAGCGTACAAACGGACATGCTCCCAAATGCCATCCGCAACCTTTTGCATGCCTGGCAGGAGCCTACCGATAATTAAAATAGGCTTTACACGGGGGCCTACTCCCGTAACCTATCTTTAATATTTTTAATTTACAATGCATTGAATTTTTACAAGTCTTTGTGGGTCAAGGCCACACGGACATTAAAAAATTTTGGCCCCCGTACATCCATGGCGAACCACGAATGTTCGGGGGCCTTGGGGACTAAAAACACAAATAGCTAACAAAGATTCATTTACATAATTTTGAGTTTCCAGAAGGGAAACTAACTGAGGACACCCTAGTGGCTTACGTCCTCGGTCCGAGTGCAGAGGCCATCGGCTCATTACCCCCATATAGGCGTACAAACGGACCAACTCCTATTTCTCAGCCGCATTGAAGCATGCATGAGAGTTCTCAGCCGCATTGAAGCATGCATGAGAGGAGCCTACCAATTATTAAAAGTGGCTTTACACGGGGGCCTACTCCCGTTCCCTGACTTTACAATTTACTTTGAGCATTGAAAAAGCTCAAGGGGGGATTGCTAAAACAAGCGTATACACTTTAGAAACAAATAACACACTTACAACACACAATTGAGCTCAACGTAGTCAATGCTGGAACAAGCACATACACATTAAACACATAACAAACAAGACACAAAGGATAAAAGACACAGGAGACATAGGGTATAAGTAAAACACTCTCATATAAAGCAATTCGCAATACCCAAACGCAAGCGCAATATCTTACAACTAATACAAGTCTTAAAGTTAGAGTAGACTTCGCTAAACACTGAAGGCGCCATTCAATGTTTAGTGATGCCTATGGCGGTCCGTCCCGGTCGTTCACGTTCAACGCGCGGGAGCGGACTGCGAGCCGGCTCTGGCTGGACCCCCTTATATCCCCGCCGGGGCTGCCACACCCAGGATATCAGGGGTGGGGGAGGGGGTGGGGGTGGGGGGGGTTCGCACTTTTTGTCGGGGGGGGGGGGGGTTCGCACTTTTTGTCGGGGGGGGGGGGTTCGCACTTTTTGTCGGGGGGGGGGGAAGGGGGGGGGTTCGGACTTTTTGTCGGGGGGGGGGGGGTTCGCACTTTTTGTCGGGGGGGGGGGGGTCAGGTAAGTTAAGTGGGTCAAGGTCACCCACGACACTTGTACTCTAAGTGTTGGCTGTACCCCCACCACAACTGGGTCCCTAGGCTGCACAACACCGCTTCGCCAGTATGTCTCCGGCTTCCATGCGGTGCGTCTCGCTGTTCCATAGCTCTCTATATGTAAGTAATTTTACAAGTTCTGAATGTAGGTCACTACACTTTAACTCTGGGACGATATCGACTTGTAGTATTTCAGTGTTTTGACTCAAGGTCATCACACTTTAACTCTAGCACATCGGTTATCGTACCAGAGGTGCTCAATAACCTAACTTGTAATGTTTAGGGTGGCGTTTGCAAGCCACATGGTATCGCCATGACTGTCCAGTCCAAGTTTTGAGTTAAATTAATTTTACTGTAATCTTTTCCATTTCCGCTTCGTTTTGCAAAGTATAAGGTGTCGCTTAATATAGTGGTATTTCTCTAAAGTTATAGGAGATTGCAGGGATACGATTAGTTTATTTAGGAGACTCTTTATCTTGGAGTTTAACACAATTTCCACTTTGACTTTGCTTCCTCGGCTCTCACAGCCTAAGCTGTACAGAAATGTTTCTTCTAGTGCCAACTCGGGCCAAGAGAACAGTGTGTTGACTGTAGGACAGCTCATGGTGAAGTGATGCGATACTCCAGCGTTAAGCCTCACCTTCCCCCGCCACTGTGACCTTCCCCCACTCCTGCTGTTTCCCCCACCTCTTTTCCCTTGACTCGTGCGCTACAAGCAGTCTCTCAGTATTGTGTGGACTTTTGTGAGGAGACGCCATGTCGCGGGACACTTTGGGTAAGAAACTTAGTCGTGTTAAGGCTTTATTAGTTGCTCACTGTCCACCACTCAAAGTTAAGAGGGTTTCGACTTTAGCTAAGTGGCGCAAACTATTGCGCGGACACCCTAAGTTTTATACAAAACGGACTAATGTCAGTTTTACTGATGAGGATTTGTTTAAAATATTGGATGAAATGACTTTTCCTTGCAAAATTCAGTTAGTTACTCCCATTCCTGACAGTTTAGAGTCTTAGTCTCTCAAGCCGATATACCTAGAGTACACAGAGCCGGACAGTCAGTCGCTCGGTGTCTGTCGTAGGGTGCACATCGCGGTTGTAGTACTGGTCTAAAGTAAGGCAGCTGGGCTAGTTCAAGGTCACCCGAGCGGTGTCACATGACGGTTTAGGCAGAGTCACGTTGCAAACTTCAAGTTTCCTCTGCACTTTTGCTGTTTCTCATCGCAAATTCGCTCCAAGTCGTCAAGGTCATGGGAACCGGACTAAAACTCGGAGCGTAGTGCGAGAAACCGCAAAAGTGCCGAAAAATTTTAGGTTTCAGCGTGACCTTGACCTTTGTGACATCGATGACGTCATTTTGGTGACGTAAGGGGTGATGACGTCATCCGCACGTCATTTCTGTGACGTCATGGGTGTGACGTCATGGATGTGACGTCATTAGTGATGACGTCATCGATTGCGTCATCGATGACGTCATCGATGACGTCATCGGTGGGGTCATTGACCTCGATGACGTCATCGCTCAGGTGACCTTGAAGTGAGCCAGCAGCCTTACTTTTGCACTACTTAGAAGCGAGGGTCGAAAACAGGTGATATCGTTGTAGTGTGATAAAAAATTATTTTCCTCAAGATCAACTGAATTTTTGGTCGAATTTCGACCAGTAGGAGATCTCTAGTAACAATTAATTCACATCAAAGAAGATGATTTAACATAAATAACTACATAGCTTAGGCCTATAGCGCCCGAAAACTGACAGATTTTTAAAAACCACTAACTGTAAACAAAGTTTCCAAGTTTTCTGTAAAATACCTGACATAAAGCAAACAGTTTGGCAAGGTGTCAACATTTTAGGTGCAACACTTGACATGCTCCATATGGCCCCTGACGCACATCCCAGTCTGTTGCATCCGAGACCGCAGGGGACACAGAGGTAAGAGAATGAATCTTACGCATTAGTTAAATGGTTGAAATTACCCGGATATCCGTCAAATGATCCTGTTATTTTGCTGGGCTATGAAATGTTTGAACCTTAAGAAGCTCCTTGGTGAATCAAACACCTAACTTGAAATCTTCATCACAGAAGTGTGAATTAGTCGTCATAGTAGGATAAAACACATTAGATATTTGTTTACACAGATATTTTTTAACACTAACTTCAAAAAGTGTTAGTAAACAAACATTCTGTGTTATAGGGGTTCTTTATACGGTATTTAAAATATTGCAAAAAAGTGATGATAAAAATTATGTTGCACTGAAACACTTAAGAACACATTTATAAAGAAAAAACTATTAAACATACGGCTATCATTGTAATGGCAAAACACATCCCTGGGTCCATGGACAGTGGGATAGGTATGGACTAATGAGCAAATGCTTTGTAACTATAAATGTAAAGTATACAGTATTTCCAAACCATTAAAAAATTGTTTTGATCAATTTGTTTTTTATCAATTAATTAGTCCTACATTTAACCTGCTGATTTAAATCATTATTGTAATACTCGAGTAGTTATCGCACTAATAAGTTAATGGTAATAAGGCCATTAAAACAACTAAATCTTCCTTCATCGCCTAAAGTGGATGGTGTAATTTCAGATGGAGAGGTGCTTTCTAACTGTGTTAATGCTACATCTGGTTCTGACGATGGTTGTGGCGCCGTTGGGTCTACAAGAGAAATTTAAAAAACTAAAAAACGGCAATAATAACGGAGGAAATGTTGAGCCGGAAGAAGTGGTGAAGCCGATACTTCCGGTGCGGAAACTCACCGGGGACGACATCCGAGGCATCTACGCAGGCGCTTTGGATACTCTGGGGAAAAGGAATTGGCCTTGCGTGACAGGGCTGAAGTACGCGGCGGGGATCAACGAGTACATCAAGACGTGGAACGGCGTAGTGCAGATGAGGCGGAGTGGCGACACTGCTTCCAACAATGACATGTGGGAAGGTCTGACTCTCCATGTGGAATCAGTAGAATACAAGAACCAAGGCCGCGAAGCGAGGGCTAGACTCGTGTTCGGGTTCCCGTCGGACATGGAGATAACTTACAACTTCAAATACCAAACCCCCCAAATGGGGTGGTCTTTCGTCAGACAAGGAACTGCAACATTCAGGGTTGGAGCTTACAAAGCTACAGTACAAGTTAGATTACCTAACTCCGAAAAAGCAAGACAAGTAATTACGAAGACCAAAGTGTGTTACAACACTATCTCTTCAGATAGAATCGAAGTCAAAGAGGTTGACAGTAAACAATTCAGTGTAGATGCTTATTATAAATCCCTTACATCGACAAACCACTTTTTGCAACCCATAATGGATCATTTGGAAAACTTAAAAATGGACGTTATTATGGACGTGAGAGATTATTTGAAGACGCGCGTTGCAAATGCTATTTCGGCTTTCCCCTGGAGCTGTGTGTCCGGAGAGCAGAGTTCGCCACCTTGCAAAGAAGAAGAAGACTACAGGCCGGCCAACAACTATGGCGTAGCTCCGTGACAGGCTATTGGAGAATTAATGGTATTTTTGTCTTTGTTGTCAATAAAACTACCTAGTTCCTTCGGTTTGATTTCACTATTACGTCCGAAACAGATCTAAGACAAGTTTAAAATTGAATTTTTAAAGATTGAACGGTACAGCAAGCGGACTGGAGATTAATGTCGTAAAAGATATTTTTAAAAAGACCACTTATAACTGAGCTTTAGGAGTGCTAGGGATGAGTCGTGTTTAGTGAACAACCTCGTGGTGACGAGTTCAGTGAAACAAATTCATGACTAAAAAACCCAAAGTGGTTTAGTAATTTCGAATTGTTATAAAAGTGTCATCAATTTATGAAATTTTCACACATTTAATAATTGTATTTGTAACAAACTCTCCATAGTATTTAGTGACGGTCTCATCCCACTAAATGCTCAAGGTTAATATAATATAATTGTTTAAGCACCTTGTAATCGCAAGAAATCTAGGGTGGGAAGGAGGTAGCTGACATCAACAAAAACGATAAAAAAATCAATCAAGCAAATCAAAATCAAGCAACGCTTAATAGTAGTCAACTCTTGAAAAGAACAAAACAAAAAAACGTTACAAACAATTTTTTTTATTTTATAATCGCGCCATTCAATTATTTTAATTTTTTTATCCCCTTAATTGCTATGCTGAACTTTTAATTTGTACTAAGCCATAATAGGGACATTGTGATCACATTTCGCGTCTACAGTAAGGTTGTAGTAATTTGTTTTCAATGATTTCACTTAGCAATTGTACAAAACCGGGTGAAATTTCTATCAGAGTTATCACAATTTAAAAAGTAAAGAGCAAAACGTTGCCAACCAAAGAATCCGCGCCCTTAGTTATCAATGGAGTAACATCAATCAATGATAACCAGAGGAATGCCGACTTGTGGTTAGTGTAATGTTTTCATTCACTCTGTTAAATTATTGTGTTCGAAATTTTAAAATTATTCATAAATAACATGGTTTTGTGTGGTTCTTCTTTTGCAGTGAATGTTAAAAACTGTCCTAAAAGTGCAGGGAAAACTGGTAAGGGATATGCTTCTCTTAACATACGTCTATACAATTTCACACCCTTCAGTGTTACTGTTAAAGCCTTTGTCAAATGACCCTTCTCTCAAGTAATCGAGTGGTTTGCAGATTAAGTTACGTAAGTCTGCGGCGACGGGGGTATTTTCTTATATTTTTTAAACCGTACCATAACACACATAATAATGGTAAGCTTAAAATATTATCAGTTAATCAACAACGTAACAACGAAACTGCAATAGTTACTCTTATAACCAAACAAATCATTTTTAATTTAAATCAAAATAATCAAATAAATGTATTGTGATTATTTTAACTTTTCAAGTAGATTCACAATTAATTTGTATCTAAAACTACGTATATGCGTTGCGTGAGTTAACTATATGTAGCCCATTTCATATATTCTCACAATTAAAATTCGAATATTTATTCCACAAATTAAAAGAAACAGTTTACTCATAGTGATCATAATTAGTTTATTTCTACATTGACTTATTGACTATACTGTACACATTGTGTGGCACTGAGGTATACAAAGAGGTTGTTTATACAGAATTGTATTTTAGCCCTGAATCATAGGGTTTTGTAGTTTTTAGTGGATTTTCCATACAGTGAATAATGTTTTATGTTAGTCGGTAAGGTAAAAATTGTAATTGTAAATTTAAAGAAAAGATACGGAGTTTTTTTTTTAATATGTGTTTTATCGGAATATGTATGAAGAACTTGATTTTTATTAGTATTTTTGTGAAGGTGTTAAAGAACCCTGCACTCGGTATATTATTATGGGTTGGCCAGAAAATTGAAATATGGAAAGTGTGATTTAAATCCCATCTACAATGAGGGTTTAAGAAGATTGGTCTTTATTCCAGATGTATTTGTAGTTTCGTTAAGATAAATATACAGTTTATAAGAAACAGTTTAAAGGGAAAGCGGTCCAAACCCGTCACATGTTCCACATTTTTTAACCACAGTACTGTATTGTTGTTTTTTTTTTTTTTAATCAGGCCTATTTTTTGGAAGGTAGGTGGGTTACTTTAACAGCATGGACCGTTGGATTTACTATACTTTTAAACCGAGTTTGTTGTTGTATAATTTTTTTTATGTTGAAGTTTGTGTTAAAATACAGGGTGTCCATAAAGTCTTGTCCTGAATTAAAAGCTTACCTGTATGGCCACCATTATAGCCACATGTATCTATCACATCTTGTTTTTAATAGAATTTAATCTAGTTTTGTACTCATTAATCGGTCAATGACTAAGTTCAGTTAATTTTCCACAATGTGTTTGACTTACAATGCACTTTAAAAACATGTGAACATCACATTTATGTGATGGCGTGGCTAAATTGCCTCCTCGTTTACGACACTTGACCTGTTGGGATTTTTTATGTAGGGGTATGTCAACAGCCCCTACAGGTTTTCTTTTATTCTTCCCCAGTTCCAAATTTAGAAAATATAAAAGAGAGAGTAATAGACATCCATTACTCAAAAAATATCAACAAAAATAAAAAAAAACCTGTTATTAATAAAATAAACTTATAAAAAAGTCACATAAAACATGTGACGTCTTGTAAACGATTATAGTATAAGTGTAGATTGTATATCGAGTAGTGTTGGAAGACGTTTTATTATTTCAACCTGAAAAAAGTCACCTTAAATATTAACAGGCAACCCAAGACACACATATAGAAGTGTATTGAGTTCGTGCATAAATACAAAAAACTTAAGAAGTCCCTTGTTAAAACTGGATATAAAACGTCATATTACCACCAATAGTTTTCATGCTATTTGGTTTCTTTATCAGGGCAAGACTTTATGGACACCCAGTAGTTGTGGTTAACATTACGAGCAGCCTACTGTATTACCATTCGAGTTTATAGAGAACGTGTGGATTTCTCCAGGGATCAAGTAGTAGGGTATGCTTATTGATGAAACAGGATATGAGATGTGACGACAAACATTGGCATAGACAGTATTTGCACACCCGATACCGGGTGTGCAGGCTTCATTGTGCTTATCTCTAGTGCAAGCTACAGATCGTTACGTCATGAGACGCCGCCGTCCCGGAGCGAGGGAATCTGATTGTCGTCAGAGACTGTCACCTACTCGCCTCTCCTCCGCACAGTTCGCCGAACCTCGGCTACCAGTGACGTCACTGGAGCTCCCAGCTCCCGCCACTTTCACTGTGGCCGGAGCAGGGTCAGAAATTTGGCGGGAACACAAACACGTGACGCTTCTATTTCCGTTTCTGTCTGATTTGACACTCGCAACCGGTGAAAAGCGGTTAGAATGGTTCGCGAGAATAACTTGATGGCTTGCCTAAAGAGACGAAATCTATACTTATTTAATACGCTAAGTTTTTTGTTTGTTTGTTTTTTTTTCAATATGATTTTTCCTACAATTCTCAACCGATCTTCAAGTTTTTTGTGTCGTTGGAAAGGGGTTGGTCTGTTGTTGTCTCTGCCAAAAATTAATGAGAATCGGATATAAAATAAGGGCACTATCAAAAAATTGAATTTGAAATTTTCCATTCGAATCTTATCACAAGCCGGCAACCTGCACAGGTAAAAAAATAAATCTTGCTCCCCAAAACTGAGTATATGAATTAATTTCATGTTCCAGAAGGAATTTCAATAGTCCACAAAAATGAACAACATGTCGTGATGATAGCTCACTATATTCACTTGCTATCCATGTTCTCATTGAAAAACAATCACTTAATATATTTTAATTGTCTGTAAACAATATTCTATTTATATTTAATGTCTGATTAATGTTTAATAGGCCTACTTTTACTTTTTAATTTTGTTTCAAAAACAAAATTTGCACATCAACCCAACCATGAGTTTATAATGCTTTATGGTCATAACGGTAAAAATGTAAAACAACTTGCAACAGTGCTGCTTCTACAACCCATTACATACCAAACATCTTGTAGTCGATGGGAGAGGGGTGAGGGGGGAGGGGGGGGGGTGATAGAGGGGGGCGTGATGGCTATGTGGAAAGTGAGTCATTAATATGCAAATAAGGGCCGAAAGTGTGTCAAGGGCATGTCTGAGGCACGAGACGGGCACGGATAGGCAGAAACCGGCCGGGGTACATGAAACGCCAAACACGGAACACGGGCGACGTGTGGCAACGCTCATGACAACGCTCATGGCAACGCTCATGGCAACGCTCATGACAACGCTCATGACAACGCTGCTCCGTAGCTACCACCACGAGGACCAAGATACATGGGGAGTTTTCTATTTTTTATACATGGTGACCGGGGGTCCATATGGCGCTATGATTAAAAGGAATACAGTTCCTTTCAATCAGCAGTAAGTTTAGACTAATGTTATTATTATTAAAGTTTTTGAAGAGGATCATCAAATACCTTCACAAAACATTACCACCGATTTGAAATTATTGTTCTTCTATCGCAAATGGGTATATCACAATCAAGGTTTCAATTAGGTATAGCCGATATTGTGGTTGCAGGCTTTTGTCACTTTTAGGTTCAAGTGAAGAATGGTCAATCATTATCAGCAACTAGCTAGTGTGATGAAAAAATTTTGTGTCATTAAAAAGTAACTTTATAATACACACCTTATGCCCACAGTATTAGGCATGTTATACTCATATTAGTCTAATATGACTAATATCTAACCTCAGCTAACCGAATCGGAATTTAATACGTTATTTACAGTATATGGCTGGGTAAATAGCTGAGTAGTTATAGAGATCGTCTTTGAATCTGAGATCTTTCCTTTAAAGGTCTTTGAGCCTAAGAAATAAACGAAGCTTTCTGAAGGTTTAACCTGGAGTCGGCTGCCTTTGTTCATTGAATGATTAACTAATGATGTTGACAAGTGGGTCAGCTGGTCTTTGTCAGTAACAATGCTACACCTCATGTGATCAATCAAACTGTTGACCTTTATTCGTATTCCCTTAAAACGCAAAACAGAATCCGTAGGTGTCTTAATTAATGTATATGATAATAGTCAAGAATGCAAATTGTTAAATTTCATTGAAAACTAAATACAAAGCGAAAACTAAATACATTACATACTCGTCTCCACCAGAGTGTGGGATCAGAGCTGGAATTGAGCCTGTCCGGCGCAGTAGGCCTATCATCTTTTCCGCACCAGCACACCTCTTTTCCGCACTATCTCCTGTTTTCCGCACCAACGCCGACGCCCAATGCATGCCTCACGACCATCGAGCACAATTAAACATGGTTAATCATGCTAGCTGGATCGTGACTTTCCACTGAGTGGAAAGTTTCGACTCGTGAGTGGAGCGAACCTCTCCACTAGATAGGGAATGCAGATCCGTGCAGCCACCGAGTGGTGGGAGCAGTCGGCTACAAATGTCAAGGTAGTCGATGTTTTAATAGGTTTAACATACTAGAGATCACCTTCTGATTGAAATTCAACCAAAATTCCAGTTGATCTGGATCCAAGAAGTTTAAAAACATTTTATAACTCAAAAATCTGTTCTTCCTGTTTTTCCAGCAGTTGTTTCTAGTTGTCTAAAGATTCAATCAATTATCCTTTCTCCATAATATTAACATTGGAACTTTGAAAGCATGTGGGGCTTAGCCCTGAAGTTCGATGCGAATTAGAATGGGATTCTGTTCATCTACAGGACTATACTATACCTTTATGACGGTATGCGCGGATTTCTCCTACGATGCACACGAGCTGAGAAACAAGGAGGAAACGAAAAATGTTTGCCTGATTCTTAACATGATTTTATTAAACACTTCTCAGTCGACTGCCAGTCTTAATAGTGTACCTCAACAACACGGGTTTTCAATGTTCCTCGAAGTCGTTGATTTCCAATGACTCCATAAGGACTCATGTACTAACTTTATAATAAAAATAAGTTGGACAAAACTAAGTGTATTATGCTTATTTAAAATGTATATAGGTAGATGAATCACAAATTTTTATGGCTACTTATATGCAAGAGAATAAAAGGGTAAAAAAAATAGCGTTCATAAATTGAGAACTAAAAACTAATGAAGGGGTGCAGGAAAACGGACCTGGTTTTAAGAATAATGGTAGGGTCGTCGTAGAATAACAATGGAGCAGAATTACTACTCCAACTTGCTATTTTTAATCAGAAGCGTCTTCCCTCTTATACACAAATATTTATACCTTTTATTTTTTATTCAAGTAATATGAATGAAATGTATTATGTAGCATTAGCTCTTTTCAATTTGGTTTAAAACAACATTTTTTTGTTGTACAGGGTGGCCCAAAAAAAGGTACTCATCACTTGACGTTAATTGTTACTTAGTAGGCCTACCCGTACAAAGCTGGCTCTATCTCCAAAGTGAATGTTTTCAATTTTTTCACGATTGTTATTACGCATTCCATTAGTTTAGCATACTGTAATTTCGAAATTTCTGAACATTCGTGGAGGGATAGACATTTAAACCTTGAAAATATCTTTAGATGAGTGCCTGTTCAACCTTGAAGCTTTTGTAAGTAAGGACCATGTGGATGGATAAAAAATTACTTTCATTCATTCATTCTATAAGCGGTCGGATAGGAATGTTTGTATAATACAGAAAGTATTAGAGGAACAACAAACACTCGGATAAACATAATTGTAATAAGAAATTACATAAATTTACCTAATTGTAATTGTAAATAATTATTCGAAATTGAGAGTTGATATGGCCTATAAAAGTAACTTTACATAAGAGACAATTTTCACCTTAGCGATACTCAGTTTAATATCTATTGTAATTATTTTATATACATTTATAGCTTTCTTCATTCGATTTTAATTCAGTATTTCCACAATAACTTTTTTTCTGCTTAGTTTGTGATGGTGTAAATTTACCATTTAGTCATGCTGGTTAGTTAGTATTGTAAATTGATGGCATTATGGTCATTGTCATACATGTTCAAAGCCTGTAAAAAATGCTGATCTCTAATCTATTAAAATATATAGTTTACCAAAATATACGTAATACACACTGTACGAATAATACGAACTAAATAATACCAAAAAGTTTAAAATTCTTTATTCCATTGTACTAATAGCTCACACTTTATTTTAATTTTTATATTTCAAATTAAAACTGGTCATAAAGTTGTTCCCCCGAGTGATAATGGGTAGTTTAGAAAAATCAGAAGCCCCAGTCCGGAGCGTTATCGTTATCAGGACAAAGCTAGCCGCTATCAGCAGTGATAAGCGTGACGAAGCGCTGAGGGCGTGTTCTCTCATCTCCGGCCTTCCTCACGTGATTACGATGGGAAACTCCCAGAGTTGAGCTCATGCATCTTTTACAACACTATGACTTATATTGTATATGGGAGTTTGGCGAGTAGTATCTCCATGAAAAGAGAGTTGCTAACTTTGTTGTAGAATTTTGTTGCAAATGGCTTTGCCGTGACGGAGAGGTTTTATCCTCAGAAAGTTAAAATCAAACTTTTTTACTATGAAATAATGATGAAAGGTACAGACTGGTAATGCGTAATATTATAATACTAATTCTGGACATACTCGGATCACCAGACCACTTATCCATAGTCCAATAACTTTAATGCGTGAATTTATACAGTCGTAAGTAATTCAAATTTCCTAACAAATTTAGGTGTAAGTGAAAAGCAATTGGAGTAACTTGTAATAACACTTCCAACAAATTAAAAGAAAATGTAATTTTTTAACAGTTAACAATAGTTTTCAACATACACTATACGAAACATTCAGATATAAATATTTTATTCAAGCACATGAACTATGCCGACCTCTTATAAGTTTAACATTTCTTGACCGGCATAGCAAGCGAACTTCAATACTGAAGATTATTTCCCGAGTAAATTCGCTTATCGTCGCCATCGGATTAGCTCCGTTGATTCGCTTCGATACGTCGACTCATCGGAGCTTGAAGGACGGTCTCGTTACAGTCATGATTTCATTGGATGAAAGGTGTTGCTTACGTCGGATCAAAGGGAAAACAATCCTTTCTTATCTGCGCTTGGGCTCGTTTCAATAATTACAAATTTCTTTCAGTTTTTATTTAGTTTTCTTTTTCTCAGTTTATCACAACAGAATTTAGATTACAGTACATTGTAATTATTTGCTTCACATTTAATACGGAGAGCGCAACTTAAGGAAGAGCTCATAACCTTCACCAGAGCATGTTCGAAGAAAGTACTTTTTATATTTAAAATAAACAACTTCGTTCAACATTTGGCAAATGTTTTCATGTTTTTTTTTCAGATTTAGGCAGAATTTAGTCGCGTTAGTTTTATTTTTTGGAATACTATTGTTTTGAGTATTGGTTATGAAACATTTTTTGCAGACATATATAATTTCATATTATAATACGGATAAATTACCATTTTCAAAATAGTAGATGTAAAGTAAAAACTCCATTTTTAGGGTGTTATTCCCTCCTAGAATATTATTAAGCTAAATTTCCATTATGTAGTAGCAAAATCATAGAATATTTACACATAAATTATTAAATTTTTTCAGGTTTAATTTGTTTAACAATATACTGTGACCACATTTACCATTTACAATCTGGTAAAACTATATCAGGCAAATGCCCGGCGAGACCAAGCCCAACAGTGAGGTCTTGGCCAGACGCCCGCCGCGTAATGGCCGACGTTAACGTTAAGGTAGCTAATCTCGTATCGACCCCATGTTGAAAGGAGTCAACACAAACACAATATCCTCAGCATGATGCTACACCAGGTTGGAAATAATCGTATTTATTATCGTACCAGCCTGACGAGCCGCAAGTCACGTGAGATTCCACGTGCGATGCGCGGAGGTGGACGGTGGTGCCAACGTAAACAAGGAAGAATGGCTTTTGAACGCTTTTGGTTTTACTCGACCGAGCTCGGCTATCATGTTACACGCTCAGTCACAGAACATGATATCAAATAGTGACTCAGCAATATAAGGATTCAGTTTGTACTTTAAATAAATAGATATAAATATCGGCCGACCTACCAGAGGAACGAAATAACGAAATTTGTGAAGTTTAATAGTATCAAATAAATTGAAGGATGGCCGTTCATCTCTTTCTAAAAATCGCATATAACATATGGAAGATCGACCCAGCCCTTTTACACTTTGGTTAAACAAAAAATTTTACGATATGACATAAATAGCGAAAATTACTCGGCTTCGCCTCTTACTTAAAGCTCTATTTTCCACCGTTAAAGACCACTTTCCGAACTAGTAACGAAATACACTATTCCATAATTCACACCTTTCTTTCCACACGAAACACAATGCTTAATTTTTTTCTTAAGCAGATAGTTTTTAAATGCTCAAAGCAAAAAGCCGAGATAACAGTATATGTGATAAACCACACGATTTAGATATGCACCGAGACTATATAATTTGAAATAGATAGCAGCAACGATGGTCGGACCATGGTACGATAGTTTAACGACTTTATTTACCGCGGCGGCGGCGAGGGCGGGAGTCATACACAGCACAATGGCTACACAGTGTGGTCCAGCGCCAAAGTCTACCCTGACGTCAATGGAAGGGTAAACAGAGCCGTTAGAGAGCACGCCCCCGTCACGCGGGGAACAGTGGAGGGCGGGAGTCATACACAGCACAATGGCTACACAGTGCGGTCCAGCGCCAAAGTCTACCCTGACGTCAATGGAAGGGTAAACAGAGCCGTTAGAGAGCACGCCCCCGTCACGCGGGGAACAGTGGAGGGCGGGAGTCATACACAGCACAATGGCTACACAGTGCGGTCCAGCGCCAAAGTCTACCCTGACGTCAATGGAAGGGTAAACAGAGCCGTTAGAGAGCACGCCCCCGTCACGCGGGGAACAGTGGAGGGCGGGAGTCATACACAGCACAATGGCTACACAGTGCGGTCCAGGGCCAAAGTCTACCCTGACGTCAATGGAAGGGTAAACAGAGCCGTTAGAGAGCACGCCCCCGTCACGCGGGGAACAGTGGAGGGCGGGAGTCATACACAGCACAATGGCTACACAGTGCGGTCCAGGGCCAAAGTCTACCCTGACGTCAATGGAAGGGTAAACAGAGCCGTTAGAGAGCACGCCCCCGTCACGCGGGGAACAGTGGAGGGCGGGAGTCATACACAGCACAATGGCTACACAGTGCGGTCCAGGGCCAAAGTCTACCCTGACGTCAATGGAAGGGTAAACAGAGCCGTTAGAGAGCACGCCCCCGTCACGCGGGGAACAGTGGAGGGCGGGAGTCATACACAGCACAATGGCTACACAGTGCGGTCCAGGGCCAAAGTCTACCCTGACGTCAATGGAAGGGTAAACAGAGCCGTTAGAGAGCACGCCCCCGTCACGCGGGGAACAGTGGAGGGCGGGAGTCATACACAGCACAATGGCTACACAGTGCGGTCCAGGGCCAAAGTCTACCCTGACGTCAATGGAAGGGTAAACAGAGCCGTTAGAGAGCACGCCCCCGTCACGCGGGGAACAGTGGAGGGCGGGAGTCATACACAGCACAATGGCTACACAGTGCGGTCCAGGGCCAAAGTCTACCCTGACGTCAATGGAAGGGTAAACAGAGCCGTTAGAGAGCACGCCCCCGTCACGCGGGGAACAGTGGAGGGCGGGAGTCATACACAGCACAATGGCTACACAGTGCGGTCCAGGGCCAAAGTCTACCCTGACGTCAATGGAAGGGTAAACAGAGCCGTTAGAGAGCACGCCCCCGTCACGCGGGGAACAGTGGAGGGCGGGAGTCATACACAGCACAATGGCTACACAGTGCGGTCCAGCGCCAAAGTCTACCCTGACGTCAATGGAAGGGTAAACAGAGCCGTTAGAGAGCACGCCCCCGTCACGCGGGGAACAGTGGAGGGCGGGAGTCATACACAGCACAATGGCTACACAGTGCGGTCCAGGGCCAAAGTCTACCCTGACGTCAATGGAAGGGTAAACAGAGCCGTTAGAGAGCACGCCCCCGTCACGCGGGGAACAGTGGAGGGCGGGAGTCATACACAGCACAATGGCTACACAGTGCGGTCCAGGGCCAAAGTCTACCCTGACGTCAATGGAAGGGTAAACAGAGCCGTTAGAGAGCACGCCCCCGTCACGCGGGGAACAGTGGAGGGCGGGAGTCATACACAGCACAATGGCTACACAATGCGGTCCAGGGCCAAAGTCTACCCTGACGTCAATGGAAGGGTAAACAGAGCCGTTAGAGAGCACGCCCCCGTCACGCGGGGAACAGTGGAGGGCGGGAGTCATACACAGCACAATGGCTACACAGTGCGGTCCAGGGCCAAAGTCTACCCTGACGTCAATGGAAGGGTAAACAGAGCCGTTAGAGAGCACGCCCCCGTCACGCGGGGAACAGTGGAGGGCGGGAGTCATACACAGCACAATGGCTACACAGTGCGGTCCAGGGCCAAAGTCTACCCTGACGTCAATGGAAGGGTAAACAGAGCCGTTAGAGAGCACGCCCCCGTCACGCGGGGAACAGTGGAGGGCGGGAGTCATACACAGCACAATGGCTACACAGTGCGGTCCAGGGCCAAAGTCTACCCTGACGTCAATGGAAGGGTAAACAGAGCCGTTAGAGAGCACGCCCCCGTCACGCGGGGAACAGTGGAGGGCGGGAGTCATACACAGCACAATGGCTACACAGTGCGGTCCAGGGCCAAAGTCTACCCTGACGTCAATGGAAGGGTAAACAGAGCCGTTAGAGAGCACGCCCCCGTCACGCGGGGAACAGTGGAGGGCGGGAGTCATACACAGCACAATGGCTACACAGTGCGGTCCAGGGCCAAAGTCTACCCTGACGTCAATGGAAGGGTAAACAGAGCCGTTAGAGAGCACGCCCCCGTCACGCGGGGAACAGTGGAGGGCGGGACTTTGATTTCAATGGTCCATTTATCCACAGTTAATGCACCCACCATAATAGAACAAACGTCTCCTGTATGGATATCATAACCACTAACCCAAACTGGGGACAGAGGGAGGAGAAAATCAGATAAAATCGTGTAGATTTTGGAGGTTATTGTATTCCAAAGCCTTTGGAAATCAAAACAACTGAACTTTGGGTAGAGTGACCAGTGCCAGGGAGCAGTCAATGAAATTGTAAACAAAGTGTACAACCCGACCCGGTAGAATGATCTAAAATAATGTAGGCCTACTGCAGTAATGGTAGAGAATTAGCTCTTTTGCGCTGGTCTCTATGCTAAAAGATTTAAAACGTTTTAATCAAATGGGTTTTCTTTATTTACTTGAAATAACAATAAATTTATTTTAAACAACAGATGACAGTTCAACTAAATATCGTTATTAATTATGGCTGTTTTGTCACGCATTGTGAGTGCATTCTCAGTTTGCGATTCTAACGGTGTATGTGGGTTTATTTGTTACGCATTCACGCATTATTTACCCAACCAATATTCGTGTAATTTTGTAGGCCTGAGCTCTATATTTGCAAGACACTGAGTAGCCCTAATTGCACCTATCACCTCGCCCTCGCCAAGACCTCGTACTGTAAAAGGAATTAAAGATCAGTACATTAAAAATTTTTTTAGCTTAAAAACTGAATCATTTTATAGTGTCCATTTATTTAGACGTAAAAACTAAACGAATGATAAGTGGGCAATTAAAATAGACCAGATTAGCAAACAATCGGTGACAACAGATGAGTTGCAGCGGATCAGCGATTGTCGGATGACTCATACAGGCAGGTGAAGGTGACGGCGATGAGTCATCATACACACACGCGCGCACACACACACACACACATGCGCGCGGTCCTCGCGTCAACTGGGCAGAGTCCCGCTCTCAGCGCATCTGCGTACAGTACTGACTGAATATCCAGCAAGTTGAATTCATAATACAAGAAAAATCAACATAATGTACAAGAAAAAGAGGCGGTTAAATTACTCTGTTAAAGTGGGTCTAGGGGGCTTTTTTAGTGATTATACTGAACCATCTTAATCTTAACCCGACTCTATTGAAAGTTAAATTTTGATGTACTAAAGTGACATAATTTGTATAAAAATAATATAAGGAATTTGAAAAAAAGAGCCTTTAGGTATTGAAGTTCCTGGGAAGAGCCCTTAGGTCAGATGTGATAGATGGACATAATTTAGCCCAATAGTTCTCCTATTTTAGGCGTATGCAATCATCTTGTTTAATTTTAACATTGTCATTAAAAAGTGACGGAAGTTGGAGAATTTTCGTTTGAGTTTGGGCAGTACGAGCAAGAGAAGATTTTGATTTATGTGTATTCTTTATAAACTATTTGCCGAATCATCAAAGGGAAAGAATAACTAAGGATAAACGGGATAATTTACGCGATTTTTACAAAGTTCTTTTAATTGCCCATTCCTGATAGTACCTTGTAAGATATTTCCTGTTACTTGCAAGTGACTGGCATAGTCTCTTTTATCTTTAATGATAACAAGCACTTCCGTTAACTGATAATCTTGTAGAGATGTGGCTGCACATGAAAGCGGTGAGCGCGGCGTGATCCGGCGTTCAGAGAAGTATTATCATAACTAACTATTCACACGTGATTGGACTTTTCCCGTGGCAGAGTAAATAGCTCATAAATTGAGACACCCTGAAACTGAGGCTCTCTAGAGTGTATGGAACTACCTGTAGTATCTTTCCTGTTTATTTTATAGCCTTGTGTTTGGGATAAAAGTACACGAAAGGATAATTGAAAGCAACCGTCAGTTAGACTTTCAACAACAATACTAAAGAGTTTGAAAATAAAGAGAAACATAGGAACATTATACACATTTATTGTAGTATCATGCAATTGGTCTGAACCTTGAAAAGGATGTACTGTATTACCGAAACTTTCTGAATACAGTTAAGAATTTAACCAAACTTTAAACAGCACGTTGCTCTAGGGACAGCGGAATTTATTTATGAAAAAAATTTTATTGAAAAGAAATGTAGCCACAGTAAATAAAATACTGGCGTTATGAAGTTGCAAAATAATTTTGATTTTGTATGTAAAACGAGTCTTCTTTACTAGGTATCTTTACTACGTAACTTTTACTTTCCGTTTATGTAGCAAACTATCTAGTTTAATTTTGTTTAATAGTGTTAGCAAACACTATTAAATTATGACAAGGGAAGGAATGCGATGTTTACTCTTTATTTATTGATAGAACATTTATTATTTGGTTATTTTCTTTGGTGAACATTTATAATAATTTCTGGAGTAGCTCCTGCAGACAATGATATATATGTTAATTCTCATCATTCCCTTATCAGTCAATATATTCTACAATATCCAACATAAATTGGAGTGAGGTATTATATTAAAAATTATTACTTAAAGCTCCATAATTACGTCGATTTATTTTATTAAAACATTTTTTTAAATTCGTAAGTAAGAGCTAGTACTGTACTTTCCTGTTTAAAAGCCTAGGACTACTCCTATGAAAATCTATTATAAATTTCATAACTGATTTAAATTTAGAAATAAATATTCTGTTGTTAGATTGTGATTAGTAAATTTAAAATGAACCAATGCCAATAACATTTATGTCCAAGTTTTCCTTAATGAACTCCTCTTAATGAAAATACCATACAGTACTAAATTGAAATAATCGCAACTACTTCCAATAAAGGTGGAAACACTGAGCTAGAGTGTTATTGACATTTTAAATAGAACTGCGTCTTACTTTCTAATAAAGCTTCCACTCATTGATTAGTTCTAATCCTCAACTCTCATAACAGGTATTTTCTTCCAATGTATACAGAACCGAATAAGTAGGGACATCCTTATGGGGAAGTGAGAACGCCGCCCCTGAAACACAGATAGCACCACCAAGACGTAAACTTTATTCAAGGATCATGCTGATTGGTTGAATGGAAACAGATGGATAGAATAATTTTGCAGACGTTTGTTTTTGTTTCGATTTTTTTGTAAACAAATAGGCTCATTTTGACATTTAAGAGGTAGAATAAGCGCTTCCTGTGACATGAAGGAGAAGTAATCCTAGCATCAGCGCTTAATTTTACTCTGGTTTTCGGGGGCAACACTAAAATTTTTTAACATGGGATGTCCCTACTTATTTGGTTCTGTATACATTGTTTTCTTCTTTAAATTGGATGTCGTATTTTTAGAACTGTTTTCAATGAAAAGAAGAGATTAAGCCGACCAATTCCCTAATCCCAACATGAAACAGTGACTCAGCTGAACATGAGCGCTCGCACATTAACAAGCGATTAGGCTATTACGCAAAAGCCAAATGTGTAACTATGACTACTTTATCTGATGAACATACTTTTAGTGAGTGCTACTAATTTTAGCTGTTGAAATGTCGTTTAATCTCGTAAAAGTAACGTTTGAAGGCCATCTACGTTTAAATATCTGGCAATAAAACTAATTGGATTGTATATTAAAGTAACTTGTTATTTATGAAGAATAATAAACTATGGATATCCTTTGATCATTGATTAATTGGTTTTGTGAAGTCGTTTCTTTGATTAGTCTTTCAAAATTAGAGAGAACGTGACAAAACAACTAAACTTCTGGTCAATGGGCCCAATAGTACAAAAATACCCTGTTTGTAAAACAAATATCTTGTTGCCGTTAAAATGGAAATCACAGTGTTTCTACAGTTGAAGGATCAGGAATGTCAGTGTCGTAAGTGGTTATCAAAATAACAGCAGCAGGAGAGAGACAATTTTGTTTGTCCTGAATGCTTTTTCCTGGCCCAGGAATTTAATTAGGCCTCTTTACAGGATAAAGGGAGAGCCCTCCAGGGATCGGCAGGAATTCAAAACTCAAACACATATATTATAACGTATTCATATTATTTCTTCAAGCGGTAGAATAAGTAAATCTATGGGCCGCTTTTGTATTTAAGTATTTAAAGTATTTACTATAGTCAGTTTTTTTAAACCTGATCCTTCTCGAGAAAATTGGGGTGAAGGAGGGGTTTAAACTGTAAACAAAACATTTAAACTGTAAACAACACATTTAAACTCGTGACAAACGTGTGTCGAATATAAGATTTCCTCAAATAACGTTTTAAATAAGTTATAATATCTTCCAGTAACTCCTAGTCAGCTGTTATATTTCTAAGCCAAACCTATTCCTTGTTAAAAGGTAACAGTTCTAAATTAAACTGATTAAAAACAACTGCTACCAATAATATTGTAAAACCGATACATATTATCTTGTGATGTAAAATTACCAGCTGGTATGCAACAGTGAAATAAAACAAAAACAACAAAAAAACCAAAAGGCTTCAGCCAATGGGATAGTAGCAAGTATAAACAAACCCCCTCCACCATCTCTCCCTCGAAGGATCAGGTTTAAAAAAACGGACTATAGTATAAGTGTTGCTCGAAATCGAGCAATTTATTTTGATACAATACAAATGTTACTTTTAGCTCTAAATCAATGACATCCGACCAATCCAATAATGTGAATCCAGGGCCGCCCCGAGGGCAATAGGCGCCCGGGGCAAAATTTTGACCAGCGCCCCCTAAATTAAATAATTGGCATATCTTGTAAACTGTAATGTTAAATTACAATTCTAAGCACTAAATTATAGGTGCATGGCTAACTTTTCAATGCTGTTATAGTAGGACGAGATGGCCCGTGCGCAAATTGCGCATTTTATGATTCTGTATGAGTGAAACTCACCTACAGTACGTGAATGTTGGTTATGAAGTGACATAGATATTTTTGTTTACTATCTGGCTTTTAAAATTCATCTGAAGGTAATCAGCTGTTAAATTACAATTCACATTAAAGAACCTGCAATAAAAGGTGGTCAACATTTTAAAGCGCCCTCTAAAAATAAAGGCGAGGGGGCGAAGCCCGAAACAATATGACCTTTTTAATTACGATTCGTCACTGCGGTATATAAAACGACACCTCAATCTTAAAAATCGGTTCAGTATGTTGAGAGAAAAAGGGACGTAACAGACGAAATACTTATGGAAATAAGAAGATAGATTCACGAAAATAGTCCGATGAGAGTCGATACATTGTTGCAAAATTTTTGTGAAACATTTTATACCGGTATTACACATGATAAACATAACCACAAATGATAACATTTCAGGGCGAGGGTGGGTGAGTGGGGACACAGGGACAAAGCTGTTAAATTTCCATCGGACTACTTTTTTGTACATCTTACTATAGTTTTGAAATGTAATGTAATGTTGCTAGTTAATGTAAGACACAAAACAAAAATAATAAGAGAGAATGTACACACCAACACCACATCAAATTACATGAGGGGTATATGAATGAGTGACGGGGTGGGCGTATGCATAGTTCACAACTGCGCGACCGCCGGGCTCAAATGAGCGCTCAATCCATTTTTGCAGTGCGTAAGATCAGCTTGCCAGTAGTAGGCTTACATGCAGCCAAAAGCGATGCTATCATGATTCACTTCCACTTGCTTTGTAAAAAAAGGTTTAAAGTTACAATGAATAATTAGTCACTACTCATTCCCCGACTATAATAAATTGTTTTAAATGTTTATTTGAACTAATCAACAAAATTATTATTAAACTATTTGTAACAAAAATATTTATTGATGCAGTTTTTGCAATTTTTGTCAAGTCTTTGAGCCTTTAAAAAACGGGGATTTCCCTCGGCCGCGGCGCCCCCTTGGCCGCGGCGCCCGGGGCAACTGCGGCGGTCGCCCCGCCCTCGGGGCGGCCCTGTGTGAATCTCTTCAATCACCAAAACTACACGTATTTACATCTGATCAACGATACTGTCATATTGATACTGTGCATATCAACATATGTTAATGCTTTATTCAATCCCAATCTATCTTCTTATTTCTATAAGGATTTCGTCTGTTAAGTCCCTTTTTCTCTCGACCTACTGAACCGATTTTTAAGATTGAGTTGTCATTTTAAAGCTTAGGATATACCGCAGTGACGAATCGTAATTAAAAAGGTCATATTGTTTCGGGCTTCGTTCCCCTGGCCTTTGATTTATTTCTAGAGAGCGCTTTAAAATGTTGACCAACTTTTATTGAAAGTTCTTTAATGTGAATTGTAATTTAACAGCTGATTACCTTCAGATGAATTTTAAAAGCCTATATAGTTATGGCAAGCCATGGACATATTTGTCATGTGGCCAAAATAAATGATTAAAAAAAAAAAAATTAAAAGCCAGATAGTAACAAAAAAATCTCTGTCACTTCATAATCAACATCCACGTACTGTAGGTAGTTTCACTCATACAGAATCATAAAATGCGCAATTTGCGCACGGGCCACCTCGTGTTATTTAAATGGGAAATTTTGAGATTTCAATGGTGGATAGCGCCTTTATTTTTAGTCCGATTCTCATGAGTTTTTGGCGGAAACAACTTCAGACCAAGTCCTATCCAACGACACCAAAAACTTGAAAATCGGTTGAAAATGTAGGAGGAGTTCTCAAGACAAAAAACCCTTAGCGTATTAAATAGGTAAGTATAGATTTTAAACATCTGTTAATAATCAGCTGTAAATACATGTAGTTTTGGTGATTAAATTCACAATATTGGATTGGTCGGATGTCATTGATTTAGAGCTAAAAGTAACATTTATATTGTATTAAAATACATTGCTCTATTTCGATCAACACGTAGGCTATACTAGTATTCCAAAATGTTTGAACCTGAGTCTATAATTGACGTATTTGTATATTGTGGTTTATACAGTACAATCAGTTTAATTTAAAGTACAATGTTTATAAATTAACAAGTATATTTTATCATGATAAAAATTACAGATTATATAGGGGTGTTCTGGAACTCTCTGGAATACTTTTGTTTGTTCTATCTTCGATACAAACATAAATTTTACAACATAATTATGAGTCTCCGGTACCTAGTTTTCTGCCTGTCCGTATGCAGCAATTTGTTGTTTAGGTCATGGTATTTTCAAAACCACTTAAGGTTATCGAGTTGAAACTTGTCATGACTATTATGTACGTCAAGATTGATTTACTTATGCATTTTGCCATTTCTATTTCCGTTTCAAAATGGCGGCCATTTTAAGTGTTCAAAGATATAAATATAAGAAAAATGTAAAATATTATCAAAATTGTATAAAATTTTAAATGTGTAAACTTCAATTGCCTGATACAAACATAAATACTATGTTTGAACTGGTCAGTCCACAAATAACAGACAAATTGAGATTTCTTTGTCGAAAACGCCCTAATTGTATAAAAACTACAACAAATGTGAGTGCTCTTGTTTAAAAAATTTCAATTTCTGTTATTCGTGGTCGTATTGGTACAAACTTGGCATTCATACTTACAAAATACCCCCGTCGCAGCAGACCTGCGTACTTAGCGAATTTCCAATGGCATAATCTTTACATAAGTGTACATAACACATTTAACCACACACTATGAGTCTTTACATAAGTGTGTGATATCAAATTTCATGATGATCAGACAATTTTTTCGATACCGATCTTACTGGTTAACGAACTCGTCCAAGAGAATCTAACTTTACATGCCTGTACCAAATTTCATGATGATCAGACGATTTTTGCACTAGTTATCGTGTTCACAAACACTCAAAATTGAAAATTCTATTCCCGATATAAGCCCATGTTAATTTTTTTAGTAAATCGTTATTTGTGCAGTTTTAAATGTGTTTCCGACAAATAATCACTTCGTATCCAGAAAGTACACATAAAAAGCCACAACTTAATAGGCCCCCTATATAAAATTATGTAATCGCATAGAGGTGTCCCTACATCGATATAAACGGCAGCTCCCATGAAAATGACGGTAGGCCTAATAGCTTATTTCCAAAGGAAATTCGCAATTAGATTTGACATATTTGGTGTTACTTTTAGACTATAATATTTTTTTGTTTCAAGATATTTATTTATCTTTACAAACTTAAAATGATCGCCATTTTGAAACGGAAAAATGTATGAATGTAAAAATTCATAAGTAAAACAGTCTTGACTTACATATTGGCCATGCCAAAATTTCAAATAAATGTCTCACACATGACTGGTCGGATGGCATTGATTTAGAGCTAAAAGTAAAATTTGTATTGTATTAAAATAAACTGCTTGATTTCGAGCAACACGTATACTATATTTATTATTATAATTAGGCGCTTTTGCCCCAATAAGCCACTAATCTTGAATATTTTCTGGGTATGGCAAGATTTTTGTTTACAAACATTTATTGAAAAATTTGTGTTAAAAACTGGTATTAGAACTGTTGCCTATATTGCCACCTAGACTGAGGTACAATACCAAAACATCATCAAAGTAGATTATATTGCAGCATCGTAAAATGTTTTGAAGTAATCGTCCTCTTCATCGTGTAGATAATAGTGGATACAACTGTTTAGTTTATTAATTAGACTAAAAAACAGTTAATGTATTTTATTGCAAATGCACTGCGCAGGCCTACTGGTAATGGCAAACCCTCTAAAAACGAAGTGTTTGTTTTATCTTGGTTAAGTCAGAACAGTACTTATGTTGATAAAATAATACATTTTTAAATTTATTACCATATTTTTTTAGCTGTTACCATCGATTTTCTCATCAGTTCAATGTTCAATGACGTAAAAAAACTCTGTCACTATAATCATGACAACCGATGATAGAAAAATATATTTAGCCTTACCATAACAAGTGCTTTTTAATTAACTACACTAACTTACAAACTTTCATAAAACTATACATTTTATACTTAAAAATTTCAGGATCGTAATACAAAACACAGTTATAGAACATAAAACATTTTTATTTTACAACAAGAAATAAAATACATAGTATTTACTGTACAAAATTATCCTAGATAAATATATACAAAACCATTAGATAAAAAAGAAATACTGTTTTCTGTAACATGAGTACACTTCTGTTCACGCTAGAGAAAGTCTACACCTAACAACTAATTAACTTTAAGGCCCTAACAATAAATTAAAGAAAACTTGACAAATAATATAATGTATCACAGGCTTCGCTGATCATTTGGTTGTTGGTCGATAATAGCCTATAAATATTTACTATAAAAAAACTCAATCAATTTTAAATGTAGCATATTGAATTGTTTATATAGGTCTATACTTTTTTGTTTCTAAACATGTCGTTCAAACAGTGCAAAGACGATTCAATAAACAGTGCAATACATAAATGATGTACAAAAATAGTTAGTTTCTTATAATTTGGACCCTTAAAATGCAAATTTTTTTTAGTTGAAATTTACAAATAATTTATTAGAATATACTGTTAAATATTGTTAAAATGTTAGAGTAAATATTTAAATAAAATAAAAATTTTGAAGTTTTGGAATATTTTTTAAAATTTAATACTTATTTTATTAGTGGGAAAATTTACTCTTTTGATTAACTTTTAGACATTTTGAAATTGCAGTATGCTTTACTACAGTATTCACAGCCGTTGACATATAAACAAAACAAGAAGAGAATTAATAGTCTATTTCTTATTGCTGAAATAAGAGAAAAATAATTATTAGGTACTAGTAATTGAAAGCTATGTACCTACATCATTGCAACGATGCTAAAAGATTTTTAACTTAAAGTTAAAACTAATTACACTCATTCTTAGTTAAATAAATAAAGATATTGCACAATCGGACCCTAAAACTGATCTTTGGTATTAAATAATGTGAAAATACACATGGAAAATCTTATAGGTATAAGTTAGGTTCGCCGCAGCTCAAACAAGAAAAATATAATAGATTGAGTAATTTACAAACTTTTTAATAGCTTAGATGGTTTTGTTTATTTATTAAGTTGTATCGAGCTGTGTATTTCAAGGATTTAATTGTTAGCTAGCTGGTAAAATATTTGCTTATTAATGTATTATTTACACTTGGATAATTATAATATAATCATAATTTCGGGAGCTGTGTGGTAAACTCTTTGGTAGACAAACTTCCAGTGAAAGTTGAGTTGACAACTTAGCCTACACCTACCAACTCAACCTCACACTAAATGCATCGATGTAAAATTATCTGAAGCCAACACTCGAGTTGACTGAAAGTAACTCATCCGTGATCAGTTCCTTCTGGGGGTTCCACCCCCAGACGTGCTTAATAGGTTCAAATTGGCTGACTAGAGTCACATAGTTTAAGAACACCTCTCGACCGTCATTAAACTGCTCCGGCACAAGATTGGACCAAAGATTGGAAATACCTCGTTCACACTTCTTCGTCCTCCTCGACGATGGGCAGTGAGCTCTGGTGCAGGGTTGGGGAGCTGCGACAGGTGAACGCGACGATCCAGTCATCCAAGTCCCGGGGGTTCTCGGCGACGAAGGTCAGGCACATCGGGGTGTCGAACCCTCTCTGGCGAATCACGAATCCGGGCTGTTTCGACTCGGCGGGGAGGCGCTCGACGAGGGTGTTCCTCAGGTTCAGGACTCCGAGGGGGCGGCACACTTTCTTCTGAGGGCAGACGACAGCGAAGTGCTCCAAAGACGTGCGGTAGACTTTCACGTGAACTGGCTGGCGGTGCTTGCCGGGCCCCAAAAGAGTCATGTATCCACTCATCATCTCCGGGTTCGGATGGTTGTAGTACCCGTAGTCGACTTCCTTCTGGAGGAAAGGTGATCGACTGCAACTGGCGACGTCTGCTGGCATGGTGAATGGATGAGAATCGGGCGAAATTGAACACAGAAAACACTGAGCACTAATCGTCCACTGCAACGAGTAACCGACCGTGAGTTCTGAATGAATTAATTCAACGATATATCCAGCGAAATCTGTACGTCCGCACTAGCGACGACCAGACTGAACAATGATGCCGCGACACGAGTTCCCTTCACTTTTATAGATCAGGCGATTGCAGTTGCGCTTACTTAGAAATCAGATGACTGTAGGAGTAGAGTGTCCTGCCATCTATCTCTGAAACTCGGAACTATTAGCGCTCTATACTGTGCGGCGGTTTTAAGAACTACTTGCGTCGAATTCGCTGTTGACTTTTTTCTAAATTGGCAATTGGCATTTACCCTACCCGTCCCGTCAGCTGTTTATGTTTGTGTGTTTGAGTTTGACCGTCTGGCAGAGTGGCAGATGGAAAACAAGTTAAATAATGGCCTCTAGTGGAATTATTATCTCTTCTAGAACTCGTAAGTATTAAATGCATTAAATATCAACAAAATGATAGAAATTTGCTGAAACTCATACGGTCCCTAACATAATTTATTATAAATAAATAGAAGCGAACAGTCCAATCTTGGTTTACATAATCTCAGCTTGTGTGAGCCTACCACTGTCACAGGCCTAACCCCAAAGTATAATTAAAATAGATTAGTTAATAACTAAAATAATCGTCCTCAAGAAACATTATTACTAGTGTTCCTTTGGTTCAGGTATTTCCCATGCAAACGTTGGTAAAAATGTTTAAGTTTATTCTTATCCTTTGTTTTGCAATCATGATTTCATTCATAGACTGATGACTAAGTACCGTATGTCAGACAATCTTTGGTAAGTAACACTAGTCTTTTAGAATACTGTCAGTTCAGTTAATGGGTTTTAGGCTTAACTTAAGTGTTTATCAAACGATAGGGTAGCCTAGGTACGGTACTAAAATTTGTTACCGTACCTTATATGTGTCTAGGCCTACATTTTAACAGTTAAACACAAAGGGTCTGTGTTGATATTGCCGATATTGTAATTAACTTGGTTTGAGAAATATTTATTTGATTGGGCTGCACTTCCACAGTCGCCCGGTGGAATTATCAAATGAAAATTATCGATCAATATAGGCTGTAGGCCTAGGTCATATTCAAACGATAAACTATCATATCTTTTATAGATAGGCCTATAGATTATTCGTAACTCAATGTGTTATATCAGAGTAGGCTAAATAAATAAAGTAAAATTTTTTAGTAAAGGATTTATTAGCCTATATTGTTGACACCTAAGTTACCGGTACCGCAATTAAAAAAGTTCAATATAATCTACGAAAAAAACAAACAAATAATAAAACAAACAACCTCATAGGGCCTATAATATGAAGCAAACATCCCTCTTTTTCAATTAACTTACTGGGATATCCACTTTTTGTGGCATTTAAAAAATACTAAAATGGATTAGCTCCCGACATTTAAACTTATTTTATAGAGGAATTCAGCTAGGCCTGGATGGTAGGCTATGTTAGATGGTTTGAATCCTGTTTTCAATGACTTTTTATGGCCCTCCATGACGATTCTATGGTTTGAGTGTTAGCAGATGTTATTAACTTTTAGAACTTTTCAGTAAGTTTTACCCGATTTTTTCATTCATGAATCAGATCGATTCGATTGTACATCTCGATACTTATCAGTCAATTTTTGATCGAATCAATCAATAATTTTCATTTGGTAAGTAGTTCCACTGGGCGTCTGTAAAAGTGCAGCGTTTGATTGTTTCATCAACTAAACTGTTTAAGGTTGTATTTAAATAATTGTTCAAATCAAAAGGCTAAATTGTAAAGAAGATCTGGTTAAAAACATTCTGCAAAATAGACTAAGGAAAAACTTTTTAAAGATTATTTTTTTAAATCTGTCTCAAAAGTCGACTTTTATTAGTTTATAAAAATTACAATGTGTAATGACAAGAAACGTTGAGGTCTCCCGTAGTAGGTGCCTTCCTCAAGCGAGCGCTTTCATAGTTTTTCTTATAAGTTAGGCTACAGTAGAACCTTGATAAGACGACTCTCAAGGGGTCTTATAAAAAAACAGACGTCTTATCAAGGTGCTCGTCTAATCATGTGTCGTGCTATCAGTTAACACAAATATTATAATTGTATTATGGTGGGACAAAACTCCCCATACCTCTTCTTCAGTAGGCCCTAACATTTGCAGTGACATCATTTGTATACGAGAAAATTACTCCATATGTTTATTTTAAATATTATTCATATTTAGGCCTAGTTGAACAATCAATGATATTTACCATGAAACCTAATAAAGTTATTCAACACTTTCATACAATATTACTTTCCTAAAATATATATAAATGGTTTAAATTTGTGCAATCTGTTGTGGAGTAAAATTCAGCATACTGTGCCCTCTACCATTTTACTACTGCAGCACCAGCTCGAGGGTTAGACTATAAACAAATCCGGAGACAAAGTACTGTAGAACTTGTTGTAGACTTATGTTGTAAATCAATACACTAATGCCAACTTACATCTAAATATTCAATCTTATTACAGTATCCCTGATCCTTAGTACAAATTAAATACCGGTAATTTATGTAACCTTTCAAATTAAAAATTGTTTGATTTACTCTTAATTTACAATAAAAAAAATTATATTGTAGTTTTCGTTCATATTAGTTTCCTGCCTCTACGTGTAAATTTCTATACGGTAATCCTTTGCCTGTTCAAAGCTGCACAACATTATTGAATTTTAGTGGTTGCCCATAAGTGCCAAATTGCTTGCTTATTAAGTTTATGTGCTTCTTTTGCTGTTAGCTTACAATTTTATTAATAATGTATTTTCAAATGTTTGTTACGAGTTATACCTATTTATAATGAATGATAGTTGATACATTTTGTGTGGGCTAGTTGATGCATTTTGCAGCTGTGAATAGTCTATAAGTTATAGTTGTTTATTATTATATATATTTAATATTTAGCTGTGGGATACATCTACTTCAGAATCATCGCCATCAAAATGTACAAACAAGAAGGACTGCATCTTTGTAATTGGGTGTTAAACCTGTAAAGAATGCATGTAGCGTAATAAAATAAAATATAAAAAAAGTAGAAAATCAGATCTTCAATCATCAAACATAAAATATATTAAGACCGAGTCTTAGGTAGGGTAGGTTCTTTTAACTTGATCACAATAACCTCAGGACCAACGTGGAGTAGTATTGTAGAGAGTGTGGTGGGCCTTATAAATGATGTGTACCTATATAAAAGATACTTAAAAATGTACCTTTCCAAAATAGGTAGGCCTAATCAGGATATTTTTGTTTCAGTTCAAAAGTTTTGCCGCTTAACCGGTCAGAGATGTTATGCACAAGATGCTTCATCAGCTTCTACGGCATTCCCTAAAATTACGACACATTACACAATCCACCCGAGAGAAAGCGATCCACGATGGAAAGGTGAGCAATTTGAGTTAGCTTAATTGCAAACATGTCTAGTTACTGTACCCTATTTAAAATGGATAGGCCTATCATTTTTGTTTGGTTGGAACATGTAGGTTAATAAACATTTCATGCAGAGAACGTAGAAAGATCTTTTAGATCCGGAATCGCTCATCACTGTTGGTTGTGTGTTGCAGAAGTCAACATGGAGAGGTTTGCGGACGAGGCGGACGTGTTGATCGTGGGTGGAGGTCCGGCCGGAATGGCCGCCGCCATACAGCTCAAGAAACTGGCCGAGAAGGACAACCGTGAGCTGCGGGTCTGTCTGGTCGAGAAATCCGCTGAGATCGGTGAGCAATAAAATTTTTTTGTTGCAAGTGTTTGGTTATATACAGTGCATAAAGTCATGCAAACTTGACCTATTGTGGACCAAAGTGAGGGTGAGTTTTAGAAATTATTGGTCGATCAGGAACTGTGATGTTAAAAAGCAATAAAAGTCAATTTGAACCCCTAAATACTTTGATTTAGCATTTAACAGTAAATCTTGCTACAGCTCAAATGTTAAAAATTAGATTTGTGTTTTTGACAGAACTTTTATGTTGACCTTTTTTGGAGTATACCAAAATCACTGAAATCAGTTGGAAACTACTGAAAGAGCTAAATAGTTGAAGGAAATAATTGGAATTAAGAAATAAAGATGGAATGGGATCAATGAATAAATAACAAAGTCCTAATGGATTTTTAGTTAAAATTTCCTCCTTACAAATCTTACACTCTAAACAAGTAGTTTACACGGGTAAAATTTTTTCCTTCAAAGAATATTTTGGTTGAATATAGGGGTTATTAATTAGGCTATGGAAGGTCTAAATAATATGAAAGACATTTTTACTATGGTTATAATTTTTTTTTTCTTTCAAGAGGTCAGAGACTTGTTTATACGGCAAATAAAGATAACAACTGACAAACAATGTAATGTGAAAACTATGCTGTAGAGGAATGTTAAAACAACATTTCTGGTCAAACAGAGATAGGCAGGAGTCCTAGCAGTGGCAACAACTAGTGTGATAGGAAGGGCAGAGGCCAGACAATGGTTAAAGTCCAGCCCAGGTATTGGGCAAGATGAGGAATAAACCCAGCATTTGGTGTGCCTAATAAAAAAAATTATAACCATTAACTTTAGATTTTTTAAATTAGAAATTATAAAAATTGGTACACATTTGATTAAAATAAAACACTCACTTTTAGAAAATTTTCATTCAACAAAATAAAATATTTTGAGTATTATAATGAAATGTGAACTGGCTTTGATTTGAATGGACTACCGTTTGAAAATACTAACACCTACCTTAAGACGAATTATGTATTAAGTTATTTTGCCTCTGCTTACATTTAATTCATTGTTGAGTATCATGGTTTGCCACTTTTTAGCATTTTCACATTTTATCAAACTGTCTGTAAAATAGTTTTGTCTTAGACAATAGAGTATAAGTTGTCTTAAGTCACTTAGGACAGTCTTAGGAGTCATCTACAGTCTTCCACAGCTTATAAAAATTGTATATTTTTCAGTCATTGTAAATATTGCTGTGTGGTTATGTTATTTTAAGTCGGTAGTTATTTTTCACATTTTTATGACGACAGTTTAGATGGTAACATTAAAAGTCCATCGCCACCCCAATCAGCTGATAAGAACACGTCATTGTATTCCTGTTCAAGTCAGTCTACCTGCAGTAGGCCCATGATCATTAACCGGTAAAGTGCGAGTAGATACAATGCATGTACCCGACGGTTTATGTTATTATTTATTAAGTGTGACTGTTTGTTTTGCGTGTGTACGTGTATGTGTCGGGAATCCTCGTTTGACAACTATCGCAAGATGGGCTTAGTCATCAAAAGCGGCTGAAGATGAACCGTAATGGTTCTAAACATGTCCCGCAAATAACAACATTTGACATCTTTTGGCTAACTGTAAGTAAAGCTTTACTTTGTAAAATGTTTGTCACATTTAATTCATGATTATCCCAGTATTTTAAAATGTAACTGTCTCTTAGTTATCAGATCTAGGATCCAGTAACCTTTGTAATTAGCGTAGTAACTCTTAAGTAAATTCTCCAAAAGACAATGGAAATTCCACAAACTTATAGGCCTACTGTTTTTTTTATTTTTTTGTTTTCAAAATATTTTTACATTTACAGATGATTTTTTATTGTCAAGGTTTGAAATCATAACTTTACATGGGTAAAATATGTTCAAGTTCCTTTCAAGGTTTATGTTTAAAGTTTTGGAGATATTTGACTTTTTGTACTTTTTGCACTGACTGGCAGAGAGAAAACCGTTTGAATTAATTTAATAGTGTAAGGTATTGCATTTTTTGCTTGTTTAGTCTTTTGAATTATATGTAAACGGATTTCATATTTATTGGGAGACAATCTGTTTAATAAAATTATATGTTTATTAATTTTTTCCCATTTAAGGTCTTTTATTATAAAATCATATTGAATTAAATTAAACAACACTCAACTAGTAAAATTACAATTCAAGTAATTTCTAACAAGTTTTTAATTATCATTACATCACTGCCTCCCAGCTAATCAGTAATCTTTCAACTCTTATATTGAGGTCAAGTTGAATCAATTTCCGCGTTAATAACAGCTTTGAACAAAACAGTACCTCAGATTGCGGACTCTGACTTTTAATGTCACACTTGATTTTCCATGAAAGGACTAGACTTTGATGAATGATAATGGGTGTAATTTTCTGAATACTAAGTAGGCCTATTTAATTTTAATATTAATTGACATGAATAAGCCTAATATTATAACTAAAATTATTATCACTGTCATTTTTAATTGTAACTACTATCATGGGTGACACAGTGGCGGTTCCAGTTCCAATTTTTTGGGGGGAGGGGTTGTATTGGCTACTTAGTGGGGCGTGGGGGGGGGGGGTTTAGAAATTTTCTAGCAAGGGAATTTGGGTAGAAATTGGGTGGTAGTATTATCTTTCTTCATAAACTGATGAAAGGGTTGGCTACTTTAAAACCATTTGCTAAGCATAACTATATTTTAGCTATGTATCTCATTAAAACACGACGCTGCTGTCAAATAAGAGGATAATTCTCAAGAATACTTCTAAACACGTTAAATTTCACAAAACTAACAATCTGCTATTTCAAGGTTTGAGCTATTATGTAACTTCATAATACATAACAAGGTTTTAAGAAAATTTTCTTCATGTGAATAAAATGGGGTATTTTCATTCCTGACCAAATTGTTTCTTTGTTGGGAGAACCTGGTGGGATGCACCAGAAACCAAGTTTGCATCGCACAAAAAACTGCTGAGTTATAATTTTGAGACTGTTATTTAATTTGAGAGCTTCTTTTAAGCAGTAGAGCTAAAATAGGCAGTTATTGCAGACTTTGTTGGGTTTTATTACTAAACATCTTTCATAATAAATCAAATAGGTTGATTCGTTCAATACGCTCAGCGGTAAAAAACAAATCCCATGGGCCAATGTCGTTATGAGTATCGAAAATGAACCTCGACTTTGAGCTCGCTTTTGAAAGTCGCCACAGAGGTCACACAATACTCAAAAATAACAATCTACAACTTAACAAACATGAAGGTGTAATTTTCATAAAACTACAATAAAACATCAATAACACCTGTTTTCGACCCTCACTTCCTTTGTGCTGGCCCTCTCACTTCATATTATAATTGTATCACTTGTATCACTTGTATTATAATTGCGATTTTCATAATTGTATGACATAATCGCATAGTATATTATTTATATACCTTAGTGTGTGATAGAATTACTTTCTAAGGTCATTCTCAGTGGAGATAATGCAAGCATGTAATCACACGACAAATCAACCTGTGACTGTGATATAATGATAGAAGGGTGCTGTCATCAACGACCTGAGTCTGTTCTGTCCTATTTAAAACTGTCCAGACTCATTGCTAATTAGGGACTTTTATTAATTAGTGAAGAATTAATGAGAAACTAGCCATAACAGAAGTAGAAGTGAAGTGAAGGTCAATCGAAGGACCGTAGACACAGAAAGAGAAGCAGAGGCTATGAGAGGATCAACACCTAGACTTGGACCAGGGAATCATCGAGTCAAAATGGAATTTAATTCAGAATACTACTGGCAGAACATAACAGAAAAATAAAAGTGTAACAGACACACAAAACCACTGAGCGTTTCTTCTTCATAAAAGATGTTCTTTCTTTGATAGATAGATAGATAGATAGATATTTTTATTGATCATTAGACACAATGTGCAATAGATCACGTCAAAAATTACAGATTGTTACATTAATCCGTTCCTTACATACTATAGCATAACACATGTAATATCACAGTTAACAAATGCAAAATAAATAATATAAATAATACAATACAAGCAACATATACCATAAAAAAGACATGACCAATAAATAGCTACAAGACCAAACAATAAATACAAGATCCATTAAATCATATCACATGCACAATTTAAGCAATTTTGGCAGATCCTCAAAACACTAACATGCTCATATCACAGGCAAGAAATTCATCAATATTATAAAAGGGTCTATCAACAAGCCATTCATGCATTACTTTTTTAAAGCAGTCATAAGTTACATGCTGTGCTTTAACAGGAATCTTATTGAAAAATTTAATTCCCAAAGCTTCAAAAGAATTTAACACCTTGCTTAGTCTAGTATAGGGCCTAGCAATTGCTCTACAGTTCCTGGTATTATGGCTGTGAACATGCATATTTAATGTAAAACTATCAAAATTCTTTTTTACATGCAACAGGCAGTGAAATATGTACAAGTTAACAACTGTTAAGACCTTTTCTTGTATAAATAGAGGTTTACAGTGTTCTCTAAACCCAGAGTCAGTCATGATTCTGATCGCCTTTTTTTGGGCAATGAGGACATTATTTACATCGGAGCTATTCCCCCAGAGTAACAGGCCATAGGACAGTGTACTCTGAAATAGACCAAAGTAAACTACTTTTAAAATCTCTCTTGATAAATATTTCTTTAAATGCTTCAGTAAATAATTTATTCTATTTAACTTTCTACATACAAAATCAACATGCACATGCCATGATAGTTTAGGATCAATGTAAATTCCAAGAAGTTTGACATTATCACTAGGATCAACTAGTCTATTGTTTAAAGAGAAAATCATGCGCTGAGTCTTTTCTACATTCATGTATAGGAAGTTTGCCTTGTACCAGTCATTTGCCTGCTCAATTACACTAGTCAAGTCAGAATTAATTATGTTCACTGACTGACCTGTGGCTAAGAAAGTTACATCATCTGCAAAGAGGATGGAATTTGATTTTACATTTAAATGCAAGTCATTCATTAAAATAATGAAGAGGAATGGGCCCAGCACCGACCCCTGTGGTACCCCATACTTAACCTCAGTTAATTCAGAGAAAGTATGATTGGAAAAAACTTTTTGTTGCCGATTACTGAGGTATGATCTGAACAAAGAATTTTCCTTGCCAATTATTCCATAAAATTCCATTTTTTTCAAAAGAATGTCATGATCGACACAGTCAAAGGCTTTGGATAAATCACAAAGCAGCGCACCTGAAGGTAATCCCTTTTCAAAGTTGGATAGAACATAAGTGACAAGCTCTTCGACTGCATCGATCGTTGACATTCCAGGCCTGAAACCAAATTGATTTTTACTGAACAACTTGTGTTTTTCAAAGAAAGAACTCACCTGAGTTTTCATGATAGCCTCATAAACTTTACCAAAGGTAGGGACCAGAGAGATCGGTCTGAAGCTGCTAACAGAGTCATAACTACCTTTTTTATAAATAGGTACAACTTTAGACCTATTTGATGTCCAGAATAATTACATTCAATCTGTGTCCCTTTTTGACCTAACATGGAATACTTTAGGGTGTAATACTTTAGTGTTCAATAATTTTAGTTTATTTTAAGGCAAACAAAATGTACAGAAAGAATATGTATGTTGATTTGGGCCTTCTTTAGTAAAGTCCTGCACTAAAAATCAATCCATTTCAAGCATTTTATTTATTTTTTGTATATTTTTATTATGTGTAGGAAAGGTTTTTAAACATGGTTGTTAAGAACAGTGTTAAAAACTATTTTAGTAAATTTTATAATCAAACCATGAGAGAGATCAAAACGATAGTTAACATCAACATCTGTAAACAAAGTAAAACATTATCAAATGTGTCATTGGGCCATGAATTATACCCCGTTCAAAATAAATGTGCGGTCGAAAGACAAAATTTTATTTCCCACTATAAGGGAAATCCCCTAAATACCTTTCCTAATTCCCCGATTTTCTTCAAAATCATATGTTATTTTAATTTCGCTCTTGAAATTCAGAGTAGAAAATAGCGCTGATGAACATGTTACTTCACCTCGTCGCCGTTGCAAGCGCTTCTTTTTACATCTCAAACGTCAAAATAAGAATATTTGTTTACGAAAAAGCAAAACATTGGCATAAAGTGACATAAGATACTAAACAGCTGTACAAATTGTTAGTGATTGCGATTGGTTGGTTTGTTGGCAGTGGGAGGAACGGGAGAAAATGGGGGAATTTAAATATGCATTTCGACCGCACATTTATTTTGAACGGGGTATAATTAATCATGTTATCTTACAACAAGACAGGTGTTAGATAGTAACAACACGTGGGTTTATTACACTGTTTTCTATAAAAATTTCAAATAGCCAGTGATGTTAAAATGCATAAAACAAATTGCTTATTAGCTATAGAGAAATTAACTGAAAAATATATTTAATATACTACATACTCTTTATTTCAAAAGAACCCAACTGCTCTTTATCTAAATTGAATTGCACTTGGTTTTGTAAACACACACTGAAAGATTGTCTTAAAGGCCGAATAAAGTGAGGTGGCCAAAATACACCTGTCTTTTCAACAAGCTTATTTAAGTTTTCCAAGAAATAAATAATAAAAACGGTTTTATTCCATTTATTTAAATAGCCTATCAAATAAATGTGCAATTATAAAAACTATTTTTTTGTCATTCTGTTCTGTAATGGACTGTTTTTAATACAGCCAAAAGTATTAAAAGTAATAGTTGACTTAATATAAAATAAATCTACCTGCTTTTTTTTCTGGTGGCACTATTCTATTTTCACTAGTTCTTTTTCTTGTCAAAAGTATATAAACACAAACGCGTACAGCATTTCCGGCCTAGATCATTTTATTTTCTGTTTACTACAATATTTCTTTTCCAGTACAGTACGAACATTCCTTTAAAAGTTTCTGCTTTTGTTAAAAAATATCTGCGTTTGAGATAACTTATTTAAATGCTTAGAATAAGTTTTTTTTAATTGTGATTAAAGTTTTATACATAGTTTATCATCTACTCTTCTATATCATAATATGATAGATTTTTGCTATTCCCAAAATAGGTGATTTGACTGTTTGCTTATTGGAAAGTTGATTATTTACTCGACTAGTCATGAAAAAAATATTTTTCCAAACATATGAGTTGTCATCCCATGCAGGTGGCCACATCCTGTCCGGGGCCGTGATTGACCCAGTCGCCCTCAATGAGCTTGTCCCCGACTGGAAGGAGAAGGGGGCGCCGCTCAACACCCCTGTCACTGAGGACAAGTTTGCCTTCCTCACGGAGAAATCCCGCATACCCATACCCATCATGAAGGGTGAGTGGCCCCCACTGTACATGTTAGAAGGTATAGGCCTGAATTATTGTTAGCTTAAAACACATTTTTTAAACTGTCCAAAATCCTCTGAAAAATAATTTTGTATACACAATATGAACATTAGGGTTGCACTGTTATTCAAGATAATCCTGAAATACAATTTTTCAGTGACACGTTTTGAACTTACACAAAACTACTAAAGGTTTGACACTAAAAGAAGGTCTTTAAATTTCAAATTGATTTTGGTTAGAAGCTTGTCTGATACTCTAAGTTTGAAAACTTGAGGCGGCAGATAGGAATTGTAGGAGAATTTTTGAGAGAGCACATGATTTTTATGTAATAAACAGAATTAATTTAGTCAAAGTGTTAGTCACCACCAATCGGGAGCGCTCTTCATGGCCAATCAAGGGCGCTTGTGTCCTTGCGATGCTCGTGTAAGCTGATAGAAAATGCAGTAATTTTGGTTTGCAGACGATTGTGTTTGTTGTTTGGAGGCTCTTTATCTAACAATCGGAGATGCTCGTGTTCTCTCATTGAATACGTTCGGGTGTGCTCAGGAGCTTTCTTTACTGCTCATCGATGGTGCTCGCCTTTGTCGCAATGGTTCCACAGGAGCCTTGATTGGTGAATAGCAGGGATGTAGAAAATGTATAGACCCCTAAAATTTCCTCCAATCGTACTGATGGGGATCAAAGATTTCCCCCCAGGCATGCGACATATAATTATGACTTTACCTTAAAACTGAACAGCGTACATGCTGGACATTGAAATGATCACAATTTTTGAAATTTTAGTTTAGTAATAAAAATAAAATCAAAATTAAATTTACTTACCAGTTCTTCTTCAAACTATCATAACTAAAATAAAATCTTGATTAGATGCTCAGTTTTAACTTAAAGTATAAAGAAAAGGAAAATAAAAAATAAAAATTAATAACTTCCCCAAAATTTTCTGACACCTTGAAATTTCCCCCGATCCTAGATTGTCGGATCGGACGTCTTCTGCACCCCTGGTGAATAATAATTATTTTCAAGAGTTAGTTATCATAGACTTAAACCTGGGAAATCTGGTGGGAAAAATACAAGGTGGTATACAGGGTTAGGCAAAAGTCTGGATACCCCCAGTTAACTTTTTAACGCGTTGCAGTAGGAAAACCAAACTCGGCACATGTTTACAACATCAAAAACTGCACTTTTTCATCAACTACACAACTTTGCCCCTGCCCCCAAAATGGGGTATTTTGGGGGCAGCCCCAAATTTTCAAATGTAAACCCCTATTGAGTGACCCCTCATTTTAAACGGTTTATCAAGAGAAATTAAATGGCGCAAACCGGAGGTCGATATCTCACCCCTAACCAAAATGGCAGCCATTTCAAAATTTGACATGGGCAAGCAAGTATAAGTATGGACACCCCCAATTAATTTTTTAACACGTTGCAGTAGGAAAACCAAACTCGGCACATGTTTACAACATCAAAAACTGCACTTTTTCATCAACTACACAACTTTGCCCCTGCCCCCAAAATGGGGTATTTTGGGGTCAGCCCCAAATTTTCAAATGTAAACCCCTATCGAGTGACCCCTCATTTTAAACGGTTTATCAAGAGAAATTGAATGGCATAAATCGGATGTCGATATCTCATCTCTAACCAAAATGGCAGCCATTTTAAAATTCGAGAAGGGTAAATTGACTTTACATTGGCTGCCATTTTGGTTAGAGATGAGATATCGACATCCGATTTGTGCCATTCAATTTCTCTTGATAAACCGTTTAAAATGAGGGGTCACTCGATAGGGGTTTACATTTGAAAATTTGGGGCTGCCCTCAAAATACCCCATTTTGGGGGCAGGGGCAAAGTTGTGTAGTTGATGAAAAAGTGCAGTTTTTGATGTTGTAAACATGTGCCGAGTTTGGTTTTCCTACTGCAACGTGTTAAAAAATTAATTGGGGGTGTCCATACTTATACTTGCTTGCCCATGTCAAATTTTGAAATGGCTGCCATTTTGGTTAGGGGTGAGATATCGACCTCCGGTTTGCGCCATTTAATTTCTCTTGATAAACCGTTTAAAATGAGGGGTCACTCGATAGGGGTTTACATTTGAAAATTTGGGGCTGCCCCCAAAATACCCCATTTTGGGGGCAGGGGCAAAATTGTGTAGTTGATGAAAAAGTGCCGTTTTTGATTTTGTAAACATGTGCCGAGTTTGGTTTTCCTACTGCAACGCGTTAAAAAGTTAACTGGGGGTATCCAGACTTTTGCCTAACCCTGTATAATACAAGAAATGTATTGAGATTTTATGAATGGGGTTTTGTTGATGTTGGGTATGAGGGGTTCTGAGTTTATTGGAGAATATTTATCATAAATCGAAGGACCAACCAAGTTACGTACTTGGTAACGAAGTTTAACAAGGTGCACACACAACAATGGGGCGAACAACGTCAATATTAAAAACAGGTTAATACAACAGTTTAACAATAGGAGCAATTATAGTTCACAGTACCTTTGTTACATCACATCCAAAGTAAGGGCGGTTGCCTGCGGTCCAGGGACACCATGCGGTCGTCTCCGGGGAGGGCGTAGGCGCGCTTCTGGTGATGGGGTTGCACACGCGACAGATGGAAGCGAAAACGCACGAATTGTCTCTTCAAATAATCACGATCGCGGAAGCGCGATTAACGAGTTTCGTAGTGTCCAATTTCTGCCGCGGTTGCAGGGCAATTGCACGTTGAAAGTTATTTTCAAATTCAGTTTTTTTCTTGTGAACTTCATTTGCATGTGTGTTTAATTTTTTAATTTGAACTTGAGAAAGCGGGGCAGTCTCGGATGAGCATTCATCAATAATTTCTTTAATTTTTGTCAAGCGCGCCTTAATTAGCGCGGTGGAGCGGGTGTAGATTGCCGCTTTAAATTCAGAAGATTTAGGCGGCATTACTGTGCATTAAGAAAACACTGAATAAAAAACACAATGGGGGCACTAGCTACTCGATTCACTAGCAATATAAATGTTCAAGAGGCGTAGAAATAATAAAAAATGTCAATGGGGACAATGCACTTTCAATTAGGCTTGTATGTGGCCTATAAATCAAAAGAAACTACAGACTAACTAAAGAACCTGTACAATTATTCGTATAAACTAAATGTGTAAAAATCAAATTACTAAATAAATAGAATTAATTTAACTACATTTATTGAATTAGTTAAGTGGACAATCACTGAAATAGTACAAAAATACAATAATAAAAGAATATTAAAAAATAACAAATACTTTGAGAGCACAAGGACAATCTTCAATAGTTAACCAATTATAATAATATACAGTAACAATAACTAATTGCAATAATAATTAGTTGCGAACAGTATGTCAACAAACAGAGTGATATCTAACGCTGACAGATAGCTAGTGGGGTCAATGTGTCAATCTCCACTGCCTTCTAAAAACACAAAAGTGAAAGTCGCCGCGGCAAAGGCCCCGGCGTTCAAAAGATCAATACCGTACTTTTGACAAAGAGGGAGAGAGAGAAAAAAAAGCGCGCGAGGAACGCGACAAAGGCACTGAGAGGGACGCGAAGGCCGCCAAACTAAAAATGGCGGAATCTGAAAGTTCGTGAGCACCTCGTGCACACTTGACAAAGAAAAAACTGTAATTTTATTTCCAAAGGACTAAAGTTCAAATTATCCGGCTCGAAGGACCAGAAAATGTTGGGTATGAGGGGTTCTGAGTTTATTGGAGAATATTTATCATAAATCGAAGGACCAACCAAGTTACGTACTTGGTAACGAAGTTTAACAAGGTGCACACACAACAATGGGGCGAACAACGTCAATATTAAAAACAGGTTAATACAACAGTTTAACAATAGGAGCAATTATAGTTCACAGTACCTTTGTTACATCACATCCAAAGTAAGGGCGGTTGCCTGCGGTCCAGGGACACCATGCGGTCGTCTCCGGGGAGGGCGTAGGCGCGCTTCTGGTGATGGGGTTGCACACGCGACAGATGGAAGCGAAAACGCACGAATTGTCTCTTCAAATAATCACGATCGCGGAAGCGCGATTAACGAGTTTCGTAGTGTCCAATTTCTGCCGCGGTTGCCGCACAAAGGAAGGTCTTGAAGCGGAGCGATGATGCACTGAGTTTAAACAAGGGGGAGCAAAATGAAGTAACACTTATACAAAAGGGGTTAAATATGAACTTTGACAATTAATTATTAAAAGTAAAGACTTGAGGCATAACAAAACAAAATTATAACGAGAGTGAAGTATAACAATGCGGTAAAATAATGCCCAACTAAATGGCGGGAAATGTCGCCGACGAAAAGTGTCGGACGACGAGGCGACTCGTACAACAGCGGGGTGAGAACAGGGCAAATAGAAAGTTCTCTAAAAGGCATAAAGAACTAAGGAAGGGTTTTGGCGCTATTTCCCCCTCTCTCTCCCTCGGAAATGGAGTCAAAATAAAGACTATTTACAACACTTTTAAGTTTAGTAAATAAATGAGTGAGGGTTTTAACTTAATTAATTATATTCACAATTATTTTCTAAGTTATATTAGCCTTAATACTAAACATACCGGCCCCCTTGAAGCATTATGAGGCTTCAACAAACATGAGAAGAAAAAAGAACATTTTATTGCATATAAATAGACTTGAAATTTAATACGGGGCGGTTAGAGTCACTTAGTTTAAAGGCAAAGGGAACACCTTTACTACTGGGCGAGTCAGGTGTCCCGAAGATGTGTTTAGGTCCACGACACGGACGATTCCATCTTTTCCTGGATGGATATCCGTTATTCGGGCGAGGGGCCACTTGAGTGGTGAAGAAGGGTTATGAATTAGAACGAGGTCGCCAATCTTCAGGTTCTTGGTGTCCTGAGACCACTTGGCACGCTGTTGCAGCATGTGGATATATTCGAGGCTCCATCGTTGCCAAAGTCGTTGATGGAACGCTTGAACTTGTTGCCAATGCTTTAGGCGGTTGGTTGGCACCTCCATGACCCCCGGTTCTGGAACGGAGGCCAGTGAAGTTCCGATGAGGAAATGCCCAGGAGTCAGCGCGGAAAGGTCAGCAGGATCGTTCGAGAGCGGAGTGAGTGGTCTTGAGTTTAACATTGCTTCAACTTGAGTTGAGAGCGTTATGAACTCTGAGAGAGTGAGGATGGTGTCACCCATGACCCGTCGAAGGTGATGCTTCGCACTCTTCACTGCGCTTTCCCATAATCCACCTTGATGGGGAGCCGCAGGAGGATTGAAGTGGAACTTAATTCCACGAGGAGCGGCGTAGCGTTGTATATTGTCTTGCGCTTGAGGAGAGGTGATGTGTGGTGTGATAAGTTTGCGTAGAACGGCGTCAGCGCCTACGAAGTTTGTGCCACAATCGCAGTAGACATCAGCACAGAGTCCGCGGCGTGACACAAAGCGGGTTAAAGCGGCTATGAAGCCGTCAGTTGTGAGGTCTGTCACCACCTCGAGGTGTACTGCTTTGGTGACCATGCACACAAATATGCACAAATACACTTTCACATGTTTTGCAGAGCGCAGAGTGAAGGTCTTGATCGTGAAGGGACCACAGTAATCAATTCCTGTGGAGAGGAATGGTCGAGCGGGAGTGATTCGAGAGGGTGGAAGATCACCCATTAGTGGCGTGATGTTGCGTGGCTTATTTTTGAAGCATGTCACGCACTTGAATATGCGGGAACGTGTGACACTCCTAGCGCAGAGGATCCATACGGATTGAGCGAGTAGGGCTTGTGTGAGTTGAGGACCTGCGTGGAGGTGAGTGGTGTGGAAGTGATCCACAAGCAGATCAACAACATGGTGTTTTCTGGGGAGTAGCACTGGATGACGAACATCTAGAGGCAGTGCCGAGCGGTTGAGACGACCACCAACACGCAGAAGTCCGTCAGAGTCGATAAACGGCTTCAGGCGTTGAAGTCGAGTTGAGCAGTCACGCTGTTTGCAGATTGAAGAAATCTCATCCGCAAAAGCAGCTTGTTGGACGAGGCTGAAGATCTTAAGACGAGCTCTGGAGATTTCCGTTGAAGAAAGGGGTCCGATGACACGGTCACGTCGATGGCGACAGTTGTGTATGAAGCGTAAGAGAAGAGCAAAAATGCGCTGGAGTTTATTCCACGAGGAGTAAGCGGAGAGAAGATCCCAATTTGATTGAGGGGCTGAGGCGAGGACGACCAGTGGTGTCCTTTTGGTTTCGTCTGACGAAGAGAGGTCCACCGGAACGCAGTGTGAGGTTGGCCAGTCACAGGGAGCGAGCTTGAGCCATGGAGGGCCTGTCCACCAGAGAGGATGGTCGACAAGGTGAGAAGCGGAGATTCCTCTTGACGCGCAGTCTGCAGGATTATCCGCACTTGCGATGTGTCGCCAAGATTCTAGAGGAACGAGTTCTTGGGTTTGAGATACCCTGTTGGCTACATATGTCTTGAGCCTGTAGGATGGGGTGCGTAACCATGTTAGGGCTACAGAGGAGTCACTCCATAAATGGACATTTCGAGCTGTGATCTTGTCAGGAAACAATGATCGACAATGTGACGCTAGTTGAGCGAGGAGGTGAGCCGCACATAGCTCCAGGCGAGGGAGAGTTACCCTTTTGAGGGGAGCAACCCGTGTCTTAGCCATCACAGGTCGAACGACTACTTCACCTGTAGACATTTGACAGCGGAAATATACGACAGCAGCGTAACCGCTTTCTGACGCATCTGAGAAGCCATGTAGCTCTATGGCATGTGAGATAGAGAACTGAAACGCTCTAGGTATGGAGACCTGCGATAAGTGTTGAGCGTCAGTGAGGAATGACTGCCATTTTTCGGCAAGGTCAGCGGGCAATGGTTCATCCCAGGACAAGCCTGTGGTCCATAATAATTGCATAAAGCATTTTGCTTGCATTGTAGTGGGAGCCAAAAATCCACAAGGGTCGTAGATCTTAGCCACGATGCTCAAAACAGAGCGTTTCGAGGGGCAAGGGTCCAGAGGGAAGTTGAGATTATATGTGAAGCAGTCAGAGGTTGGAGACCAACGCAGGCCGAGGATGGAGAAATGTGGTTCAGACTCTTGCAGAAAAACAGGAGACTCGAGATGTCCCTTGGGTAGAGATTGTAAAAGACGATCGGAGTTGGAGATCCACTTCCGGAGTTCGAAACCTCCTTGGCGCAGTAGACGTATGAGCTGCTCCTGTAGCTCTAAGGCCGCTTCCTCTGTGTCCGCACCGGAGATGATGTCGTCCACGTAGGTCTGGGTCCTCAGCACATGAGCAGCGGAGGGGAAGTTCCCACCGTCGTCGTCCGCAAGTTGGTGTAGAGTCTTGATGGCCAGGTAGGGAGAAGCATTCATCCCGTAAGTCACAGTGTTCAATTGGTATGTCGAGAGAGTCTCCTTGGGATGGTCACGCCACAAGATAAGTTGATACTTCCGGTCATCTGGGTGTACTTGGATTTGCCGATACATTTGACGGATGTCACAGCAAAAAACGATATTGTGACTCCGGAAATGAAGAAATATGTCACAAATATTTGATTGTAGTTTGCGCCCAGTCAACAAGACATCGTTGAGAGAAACGCCAGTACTGGTTTTGCAGCTCGCATCAAACACAGTACGGAGTTTTGTAGTGGAACTATTTACCTTTAGCACCCCATGGTGGGGGAGGAAATAGTGTGGAGCGGGCAGAGTGGAATTTTGGCATTTTGTCATATGGTTCAGATCGAGGTACTCATTCATAAAGTCATGATAAAGCTGTGAAAATAATGGTTGAGCAGCAAATTTGCGTTCTAACGAGTGGAATCTACGTTCAGCGGGGGACTGAGACGCTCCAAGAGGAGGATGAGCTTCCTTGAATGGAAGGCGGACAATATAGCGTCCATCAGGATCTCTGTTATGCGTCGATGTGAAGATCGCATCACAGAGTTGCTCTTCTTCAGTTTTCCGTTGGCAGGTTGGCAGTTCTTCCTGGGTCCAGAATCGCTGAAGTGATGAATGGAGGTCAAGATCGCTGGTCGAATGGAGAGAAACGAGGTGACTACTGAAGTTACTCGTTGGCGGCGTGGAGGTAGATTGGACTTCACATGGAGCTGTGCCCATTACTACATATCCGAAATGAGTTCCAACGACGTGGGGCATGTGCTGGCCTAGAGAATAGTGCTCATGAGTAAGCAATTTGGGGAATAGAGAGGCACCAAGAACGACATCAATGCGTCCTGGCAAGTGAAAAGTGGGATCAGCCAGACAATAGCGTTTAGTGAGCGCAAACACGTCCGGAGAGACTGGAACACGAGGTAAGTCGACAGTCAAGTTGTCTAGTATTAGCATGGGATGCTGAGGAGAAATCAGGAATCCTGAAAGAGTCTCAATATTGAGAGAAGTTTGCCCTTTGATCTTGGCAGCACTCTGACCCAATCCAGATAGTTGAATATTTGATTTATAGCGTCGAACGCCTAAGAGTTGAGCTGCTCGTTCCGTGATTAAGTCACACATGGAGCCTGAGTCAAGTAAAGCGCGGAACACATGGGTAGTGCCTTGAGCGGATGTGAGTTTTAGCAAGAGAGTGCCTAAGAGTACAGTGGATCTCTTAAGAGGTGCGTTAGTGTGACCTTGAGAGGTCAAATAGGTCACTGCGGTCTGAGTAGATTCATTCGAATCACTCTTATTTGCATATGCGGGCGGTAAAGGAAGTTTAACACTTTGAGGTGCACCATCATCAGCCTGAGTTACGTTTCCTTGGAAATGTAACAGAGTATGGTGCTTTTTGTTACAAGAGCGGCACAATGAGTGAGAGTGGCAATCTCTGAGCTGGTGATTGCCTAGGCAGGAAACACAGCGTTGAGTTTGTTTCACGAGCTGATATCGCTCTTGAGGGGATTTATTTTGAAATACGCTACATGTATAGATTTTGTGCCCATTGGATTTGCATATAAAGCATTGGGTACCAACAGGCTTATTGTTGCCTGAGGGTTGAGCGGTTGCGGACTGAGTAGTGAACATAGCAACGTCACTAGTAGAGCGGAAGTGTACCCTTTTAGGCATGGTGACCTTAGAGGCATGAGAGTGGGGAGGAGGTCTCGTACCACTAGAGGGTGCGCTATGTATATTTGCATCCTCTGTATGTGAACATTCTGTATTAAGAAATTTAATTATGTCATTGACATGGGGAATCGTGTGCGATCTAGCTTCATCGCCAGTCGGAGTGCGGAAACTTTCAAGTTTCTTGCGAAGTTCTGCATCCATTTTACGCAAAAGCAGAGCGGAGAAAAGCGGGTTATTAGCTGTGATGTCACAGTTTAAGGCCTTCAAAGCCTGAGTATGCTCAGTGAAATTGTTTACAAATTGACGAAGTGACTTGATTGAGGTAGCATGGATATTAGGTAAATCCAATAGTTGATTGAGATGCATTGATTGCAAGCGGCGCTCATTGTGATACCTGTCACGGAGCAGATTGTAGGCTACCAAATAATTAGCTGAGGTTAGGTTCAAACTTTTAACTAAGTTTAACGGTTCTCCGCTAAGGACACTCAAGAGATATTGGAATTTTGTTACGCTATTTAGCGATTCATTGCAGTGGATGGTTGTATCAAATAAATTTATGAAACTTGTCCAAGTGAGCGGTTCACCAGAGAATTTCTGCAAGTCCAATTTTGGAAGTCGCACTGCTTGCGAGGTCGCAATGTGTGACGTGGAAGAGTTGGTATCGCTGAAGGCAACTGGGCTGGGTGGCTCGGGAGGAGGTAAGAGGACCTCAATGGTGGCCACGATATGAGAAAATAAATTTTCGATCTCATCCTGGTCTGCAGACAAAGTTTCATGAGAGACGGAATCATCGTCTTCCAGGGCAATTGCACGTTGAAAGTTATTTTCAAATTCAGTTTTTTTCTTGTGAACTTCATTTGCATGTGTGTTTAATTTTTTAATTTGAACTTGAGAAAGCGGGGCAGTCTCGGATGAGCATTCATCAATAATTTCTTTAATTTTTGTCAAGCGCGCCTTAATTAGCGCGGTGGAGCGGGTGTAGATTGCCGCTTTAAATTCAGAAGATTTAGGCGGCATTACTGTGCATTAAGAAAACACTGAATAAAAAACACAATGGGGGCACTAGCTACTCGATTCACTAGCAATATAAATGTTCAAGAGGCGTAGAAATAATAAAAAATGTCAATGGGGACAATGCACTTTCAATTAGGCTTGTATGTGGCCTATAAATCAAAAGAAACTACAGACTAACTAAAGAACCTGTACAATTATTCGTATAAACTAAATGTGTAAAAATCAAATTACTAAATAAATAGAATTAATTTAACTACATTTATTGAATTAGTTAAGTGGACAATCACTGAAATAGTACAAAAATACAATAATAAAAGAATATTAAAAAATAACAAATACTTTGAGAGCACAAGGACAATCTTCAATAGTTAACCAATTATAATAATATACAGTAACAATAACTAATTGCAATAATAATTAGTTGCGAACAGTATGTCAACAAACAGAGTGATATCTAACGCTGACAGATAGCTAGTGGGGTCAATGTGTCAATCTCCACTGCCTTCTAAAAACACAAAAGTGAAAGTCGCCGCGGCAAAGGCCCCGGCGTTCAAAAGATCAATACCGTACTTTTGACAAAGAGGGAGAGAGAGAAAAAAAAGCGCGCGAGGAACGCGACAAAGGCACTGAGAGGGACGCGAAGGCCGCCAAACTAAAAATGGCGGAATCTGAAAGTTCGTGAGCACCTCGTGCACACTTGACAAAGAAAAAACTGTAATTTTATTTCCAAAGGACTAAAGTTCAAATTATCCGGCTCGAAGGACCAGAAAATGTTGGGTATGAGGGGTTCTGAGTTTATTGGAGAATATTTATCATAAATCGAAGGACCAACCAAGTTACGTACTTGGTAACGAAGTTTAACAAGGTGCACACACAACAATGGGGCGAACAACGTCAATATTAAAAACAGGTTAATACAACAGTTTAACAATAGGAGCAATTATAGTTCACAGTACCTTTGTTACATCACATCCAAAGTAAGGGCGGTTGCCTGCGGTCCAGGGACACCATGCGGTCGTCTCCGGGGAGGGCGTAGGCGCGCTTCTGGTGATGGGGTTGCACACGCGACAGATGGAAGCGAAAACGCACGAATTGTCTCTTCAAATAATCACGATCGCGGAAGCGCGATTAACGAGTTTCGTAGTGTCCAATTTCTGCCGCGGTTGCCGCACAAAGGAAGGTCTTGAAGCGGAGCGATGATGCACTGAGTTTAAACAAGGGGGAGCAAAATGAAGTAACACTTATACAAAAGGGGTTAAATATGAACTTTGACAATTAATTATTAAAAGTAAAGACTTGAGGCATAACAAAACAAAATTATAACGAGAGTGAAGTATAACAATGCGGTAAAATAATGCCCAACTAAATGGCGGGAAATGTCGCCGACGAAAAGTGTCGGACGACGAGGCGACTCGTACAACAGCGGGGTGAGAACAGGGCAAATAGAAAGTTCTCTAAAAGGCATAAAGAACTAAGGAAGGGTTTTGGCGCTATTTCCCCCTCTCTCTCCCTCGGAAATGGAGTCAAAATAAAGACTATTTACAACACTTTTAAGTTTAGTAAATAAATGAGTGAGGGTTTTAACTTAATTAATTATATTCACAATTATTTTCTAAGTTATATTAGCCTTAATACTAAACAGTTGATATCCTGTAAAACACAAGTTAATTTTCAGGTATGCCGATGGACAACCACGGCAACTATGTGGTACGACTGGGCCACGTGGTGAGGTGGATGGGGCAGCAGGCGGAGGCTGCCGGGGTGGAGCTGTACCCGGGGTATGCGGCCGCGGAGGTGCTATACCACCCGGACGGCAGTGTCAAGGGCATCGCCACCAACGACGTGGGCATTGCCAAGGATGGCTCTCCCAAGGTACAAAGATATCCCACCAGAGCGCACCATACCATCCTACAACTATGGACCCACAAATTAATTCATGTCAGCTGTAAAATCAAGTATCCTCTTAAACAAGTGTTCTTAGCCTAATTCATTCTGAAATCAATTCATATGGTACAGTTTTTTAGGGGTAACTCCTTCTAATTGATTTGAGTGTTAAAAAGCTCCAGTATTGTTGCCAAGTGTAGGTCCATTAGAATCACTCAAACCACACTTCAAATTCTCCCACTCCCTTTATTTTTCATACGTCAGTACACCCCTTAAACGTTTTTAAAAACCCAATTTAAGTTTAGTCATTAAAAATTATCTTCTTCCAGCCAAACCATTGGATGCAAAATCTACTTTTATGTTACAATTCATATTTTTTGGTGATGCCAAAAAAATTTTAATACTTCCAGCCAACATTCGAGCGAGGGATGGAGTTGCATGCGAAGGTGACGATCTTCGCCGAGGGCTGCCATGGCCACCTGGCCAAGACTCTGATCAACAAGTTCAACCTTCGGGAGCATGCGGAGCCGCAGACGTACGGGCTCGGAGTTAAGGAGATCTGGGAGGTGAAGCCGGAGAACCACTCGCCCGGCCGCGTTGAGCACACCATCGGCTGGCCTCTGGTACGCTACAGTGCAGCTCTCCTGTGTACACTTAGTCTGATTCACCCAATTCCCCTGAAGATCCTTAAAATTAGTTTACCCTCCATATTATGTTCAGAAACTGAATTCAACTAATCAGTACTGTTGCAAAATGTATTGTTAAAAGTTTTAAAATTTTATATTCTTCACTAACTGATTATTTGACATTTATCTATAGGCTAATGTATTTTTTTGAGTACACAAGATCGTGCCACAATCATCCTACATTCATACTTGGCTTAAACTACCACCATTTCAATAAAGGTAAGGTGAGTATCTTACTTTTACTTAGCTTTGATGGGACAGTCTTACTCCCAATAATTCAAATTCAATGATGTGAAAGAGCTTGCTTTGATATATAATTTGTACCTTAACTTGAACTTTAAGTAGGCTACTTCCTCCTCATATGTGTGTGTGTGTGTGTGTGTGTGTGTGTGTGTGTGTGTGTGTGTGTGTTGTAAAAAATTGTACAATACCTTTAGGTGATTAAGGTTTTTTCATTGTTTATTGTTAGTATTCCTCCAAACAAAAAAGTAAAAGAATTTAAATCTCCTAAACCAGCAACAATCTAAAAGATCTTGATACTTTTTAGCATTATATGTTATAAATAAATTAAATTCATAGGTATGTGTGAGAATTCAGGTTACTAAGCATAAAACATGTACATTACACATATTGAATAAAAACAAACTGATTTTTTACAAACAAATTTTCAATAATAAAGAGCTTAATGTAATTATTATCACTCCAATAAACTGATCTAGGAGGATTAGAGAGAAGTGGCTAAAACAATGGAAAAAGTACAGTACCATGAGCCCGTACCGTACATTTGAAGCCATTAGGCCTTTTAATACCATTGTGGTTATTCTCCTATCAGCTATGGGCCGTGTCTCACAGATATTTTCCTTGCAGGACAAGAACACCTACGGCGGCTCATTCCTGTACCACCTGAACGAGTCGACGCCCCTCGTGGCCGTTGGGTTTGTGGTGGGCTTGGACTACACCAACCCCTACCTCAGCCCCTTCAAGGAGTTCCAACGCTTTTAAACACCACCCGTCCATCCTCAAAACTCTCGAAGGAGGGAAAAGGCGAGTCAAAATAACTTAGCAATAAATATTGATAAAAAAATTGGGGTATGTGAGCTAGATTTTTCCAGTTCGGATTTTGCCGAAATTTTACCCTCTGTTCTCTGGTCAAAATAGGGCTGGGCAGGAAATAATTATTAAGTTATTAATTATTTAACTACCATCTGTTTATAACAGTGAAAATTAAAATAAAGTATTAACTTAAGAAATAGTTCCGTACCTAAGTTTTGGTGTAACATTATCAATGAAAGGAAAAAATAAAAAAAGCAGACCTCAAAAAAAAAAGGTAGGCCTAAGAGATTGCCATAGAAGTAACATACAGAAGAAAATGAAATAGTTGAGTCCATAGGCACTAAAGTCTCATTTAATGTGCCTTTAAATACTCACAAAATCTTAAATGTAACTCGTGTGCCCATGGATTTTCTTAATTCACTTTTGGTCCATGTATTGGTAAGTATAAATACAGTACACTCTCGTTCATCGGAACTAATGTGGCGGACGGGCGGTTCGGATGTCAAAAAATTCCGATGAAGCGGAGTCCGTCGTGAGTCGTCATTTCCACCCGTATGGTGAACTATCGTGATTGTATTCACTCTTGTTTTTAAGATAACACAAGAGATTTTATGGAAATAAGGCACTCAAACTTTGAACATAGTAACAGTGAACCTATAGGAATAAAAACAACACAGGAAATAAAGATCCAAAATCTTTATTCTCATATTCCATATTCATATTCCAGCAGTCAACTGACTTCCACGTAACACAGCTGCAGTCGCGACGCGAGACAGACTGAATGACAGTTTGGGAAGCGGTCGAAGCGGACGTATTGTTCACTTCCTGCCCCCTTCCTCTTTCTATTTTTGTGCGAATACTCCACGGCCTCGTAAATCACATCGATGGGTACAGATTATGGAAAACGCCTGATGACTTTTGATGCAAAATGTGATACTTCACTGTTGTGCGGATAGAACGAATGGAAATTGAAGGCGCTAAAACGGAAAAATTATTTATTTCGTAAGAAAAAAAATTAATAATGTCCAGATTTTCAGTTCCGATGAAGCGGAGTTCCGATGTCGCTGAGTCCGATGAACGAGAGTGTACTGTATCTTTCATTAATTTCTTTTTCGTCTCCAGTTTAGAGCTACCCTAACCTCAAATGGTCCGGTTGGTAGGTGGACATATTTGATAGGACAATTAATTCCAGTTAAACCTCCTACTGTAAATAGGAAAACAAATCCAGCTATACATTTGATTGCAAATATATGCATTTCATCTAAAATTTGGAACAAAAATACTACATAAACAAAGGCTTAAATTTAGATAGGAGGCTATCTTGAAAATCCCATGTAAGGGGTTATTGTATGTAACTGTTTAGTATTTTCAACTGTTAACATGTTCGCTGCTGACAGCTGCTATAGCAGTTGCCTGCCCACTAGCGCTGTGTGCTGACAACTGCTAAAGCAGTGGCGTGCTCCCTTCAAAGATATTGCTTCAGTGTGAGCCCAGCTCTTTGCCGGGAAGGTTTATATCGTCCCCGCATGTTGTGCCGGTTTCGCTCGTTAATCCGTTTCCGGATCGGGAATCCCATTCGTTTTCTCGCTATCGTTGGAGGAATGGAAATATAATTCAGCATGTTGGTTGAGTTTTGACATTTTATATGCCGCAGCGAATGTGTTAAATTATCTTGAGTGTTTACAGAGAAAATTAAAAAAGAAAAATCTGATCTGATAAATTAATATTTGATCCAATGCGATATATCCATCCTATCGATTGGTTTTTATCCAATAATATTATGTTAGGATAGTACAATAAAAAAAAATTGATCGATATATCTGATTAAATATTGCTTTATAACTAATTCTTCAGTGGGAAAGCAAAATAAAAATTGCTAAGTTTACATAAAATCAAAATACATTTTCAGCTTTTGTTCCATGATGACGTAAGAAGGATTCTTGGATACAAGGGACATATTAAATCAAGGTGTCTCATGAAAAGTCAGGATGTTGTGAAAAACATGGGAATTTTTATAGATCAGGAAAAGTAATGAAAAGTCAGGAATTGAAGTTTTTGTTCGGGAAAAACTCATTTTATAACAAAAATACAAGAATATCATGCAGTTATATGATATTTTACAAACTTGACATATTATTTTAGAGAATTTTACAAAGACCGATTATTTTTGGGAATTTAAGGGAAATTACAGTAACAACAAGGCAAACTACTCATGACTGTCTCCCAAATAACTTCTCGACGTATTGCCTCATCTACTCCCGTAAGTTTTGTGACAATGAAGGTCGGAGTTAATATATTCTTGATGATGATAATTGGTTTTAAAAGAATCTTTCAACATTATATGAGGGAAATACCACAAAACAATTTATGATTTTGATCATTTTAGGCCAGAATCGTTATTGAATTCAAAAGACCGTAAGTATCGAGTGTCTACGATTTCTCCATATCGAGGGTACTATGGAATCAAGAATCGAAATCGGCCCATCACTACTTTTTTCGTTTTTGAATACAAGCAACATTGGTTCCTGATAATGGAATTGTTTTTAATGCCTATGAGTTCAAAAGAGAAAATTGAATCAATCACAGGACCATCAACCCATACAATCCACCGGCAAATAGACAAGCAGAGAGGTAGGTCCAGACTCTCAAGAGAGCTTTGCAGGAAAGAATGGACGATAAGGGTAGTTTGAATGTGATACTCAGTTGTTTCTTGATTGCCAATCGACGAGTCTCACATGCAACCACTGTTAAGACACCAGCCCAATTAATGTTAAAAAATACAAAAAAAAACAAAAAAAAAACATTAAAACTAGACTTGAATATTTTGGGCAACTACAGAAATTTGTGAGAACAAAAAAGTTTGATTAAGGAAGTTTCAAAAATACAAATGCGAAGACAATGTTGTGGTTAAAGTATACTGTGATCAAAGCAAGAGGTGGGAAATGGGTGTTATTGAGAATCGAATTGGAAGAGTTTCATACATTGTAGAAATGAAAGCAGGCTTCGTGGTTGGTAAGGTACAATTTACTAATCAGTAATGGAATGTCTGCAATAATTTACTAAACAACGTAAACTCACCATCACCAACAATGAACTTTAAACAAAGAACATTAACCTAATCAGACAGGGATCGTAAACTGTTAAGTAGGTGTGGAGGAGTTGTCATATCTGTGGATATATGAACTGTAACAACAGCAGATTTTTTATTTACAATGTTTCCATTTTAGTTGTTATTGTTTTGTTTTCATGTCAGTGTTAGATCAATCAATGGTTAGAATTGTGTTTGTGTATAGTTTATTGAATTATCATAATACCATTGACTTTGTACACTAACGTGAATAGACCTCTCATCCAATGCGTTTAGTTTGAGGCAAAAATTTGGAAGTTCGGTGGATGCCGCACCAGAGTCGCTGCCATCGATGTTGTTATTGTTCAGCTGAATTTACAGTGCTGCCAAAACATTTTACCAAAACATAAACATAACTTTCAGTTATAAAATGTTTCATCCTTAGTTTAGAAGAGTGGGAATACTGATTTATCTATCATATGTTACGAGTACTTCCATGGACGCCGCACGAGATCGCACCACCGTCAATATGCTTCACACATGCCTATGCTATGAGAAGTCTACTCACGTAGTGTACAAAGTCAATGATAATACTTACAAATCATTGTAACTTGAATTATAATTGAAGTTAATAACTAACCTGGTGAAGTTATCAGTGATCCATCATGTATATTTTTACTGCCAACAATTATGACAATATTTATACATTTGTGAGTAGAAAAACTGCAAGGGCTAAAACATTTATTTATTAAAATTAATTATTCATTTAAAAGCAAATGATTCATATAAATTGTTAAATAAAAAAAAATTGACTTAATCTTACTGAAGTATGGATTTGGCCAATCCAAATTTTGGCAACCAAAAGGGTAAATCCCTGAGAGACAAATGGTTTTGCATGGTGTATTTGAAAATTAACCCTCCAACTGGTAAAGATCGCGATCGCGACGCATTTAGGTGTTTGTGTACTGGTAAAACCGCGATCGCGATCCATTTGCAAGGGTTCAGGAAAATGCATTCTACTCAGTTATTTTATGGTCAATATCGATGTTTTTTATATAGTATTAAAGAGGAAACAATGCGCAATCTAGTCATCGTATGTTCAGCTGTATTTGTTGAAATATCAATATGTTGGTAAGACTGAATTTCTGGTGTTTGTTTTTGTTTACGCGTATCGTAGGGACGGCGCTGTTTTGAGGTTATGGTTTTACTTGAAATGCAAATTTTAGTGAATTATAGTTAGTTTGCAATGTAATAATGAGTGAATTGAGTAATTATAGTTCTATTAGGGCCTTCTAAATGAAGATTCAGAGTACAAAGTGAAGTTGTCAGTGAACATGAAAGTTGTGAGTTAGGCCTAGGCCTAGGTGAGTGAATAGGCCTGGGCCTAACTTTATTAATTTATTATAAATAAATATAATTATTTATATACATAATAAATAGTTATATTTATTATTTATAAATAGGCCTAGTAAAAATTTTATCATAAAAAATTAATAAAATAAAAAAATAAAAACTTTTAAAAAATATGGCGGCGAAAAGGTGGTTTGTGTTTACCTCACATATTTGCTTTGTAATATTTTATTTATAATATAAACAATCAAGTGTTATACATCAGTAGAAAGCCAATAAAATTGTGGTCATTTTGGCTATCTTAGTTTTGTTGTATGGACAACATACCTTACCATGATACTACTCTAAAAGGAAAATAATAAGAAAAAAAAATCTTTATTGTTACAAAATAGGAGGATTAATATAATACATTTTTGTAAGTACACTAAAAACAATATTGTTTTGAATAGCCTTTATTCATTCTGAAAAAATTTATATATAATTTGTATGTTTTATATATCAATTTATATGTTTTATGTTGTTTGTACTAAATGTTTGCACGGCGGCCAAAAAAACCTTTCCAGTAAAGGAGGTTATAATGACCAGTTGGAGGGTTAAAATCCCTGTTTTCTAACAGTTGTTGTTCATCAGCATTACCTGTAGTTTCGTCTGTGTGGCAGGATAGCGTACGGTGCTAGAGCTCTCAATGAGGGTGGGTTCCAGTCGCTTCCGAAGCTGACGTTCCCCGGGGGCTGTCTGGTGGGCTGCAGTGCAGGGTTCCTCAACGTGCCCAAGATCAAGGGCACGCACAATGCGATGAAGAGCGGCATGCTAGCAGCGGAGAGTGCCTACGAGGCGGTGACCAGCGAGCAGGCCTCACCCACCACCGGTAACCCTTTAACCCTTCAGATACAATTTACGTGTACAGTCAAACTTCTCAACAACACTCAACATACTCAACACTCTCACTTCCTCCTTTTTAAATTTCTATCATACTGAATCTTAAGCCTAGCTTCAGTCAAATTCCTTGGTGACATGATGACAGTTGCCTTAACTTGTCTGAGCTCTTTACTCAACTTAAATGTAATTAGGCTGCTTGCTTCTTCATTCTTTGGAGCATAACAGCTCTCGGAAAGTGACAGCTGTCTCTCTTAGTATAGGTTGAGATCATTTAATCTTATCTGCAGTATTTAATAATCCTCAGGACTCTTCTTAAAATGAGACATTTTGCTTGCATTTCTAATAATTGCAAAAGAGAGCCATGTGTTTCATTTGGAGTCTGAGGTACAGAGGTCGTGGAGAATCATTTAAATAGCTCAACATAATAATAATGTAAGCATATCTCAGCATATCATATCGTCTCCTTTTGGTCCTCCAATCATTCTAAGCCCTCTAAGCCTTACTATGGATACTTTTCCTCTTTGGAGAATAGCCTTTTGCAATCAGTAATCCAGAGACATTGGTACAAACAAAAAAGGATAACTGCTCTAACATTACATTTCCGTCTAATGATGCTTGCTTTTCCCAGGTCTGGAGCCAGTGACTTACACCCAGAAGATCAAGGACAGCTGGATATGGAAGGAGCTGTACAAGGTTCGCAACTTCCGCCCCTCCTTCCACAACCCGCTTGGGCTCTACGGGGGGGTCGCCTACTCTGGCTTTAGCCTTCTGGTGGGCGGACGAGAACCCTGGACCCTCTCACACGGAGGTATGTAGCCTGATCATGCCCTCAAACTTTGAATGGCATGCATGAAATGCAGTCCTATCATACTTGTAAAAATATTTATAGTGAGTAACCTACCTATGAGCTTAGAGGAACGTCCATGTCTAATTTCAACCCCGAAGGCTCTAAAGTAATTTTGAAGCTGTGGGGTAAAGCCCTAAAGAAATTCGAAAACTATATTTGCAAAACCATTTCTTAGTAAGCACCCATGAGCAAAGAGAATCCTCTATCATATTTCAACCCCGTGGGCCCTGTAGTAATTTGGAAGTCCAGTGGGGTGGAGCCCTAAAGTGCTTCAAAAACTATATTTGCAAAACGTTTCTTAGATAGTACCCATGAGCTAAGAGAATCGTCCATGTCAATTTTCAACACGTAGGCTATACTTAAATAATTCTGAGCTTCTTTGGGACAGAGCCCTAAACAATTTTGAAATATATATTTATAAGATTCCATGTTGACTTACATGGATTTTCAGATCTTTTTATTGTACCATTAAAATACTTAGTTTTAAGGAATTATTCTTAATTTTGTATATTTTATTCTAAGCTTTGATTTTGTCAGTCATTTGTCATCTTTGATTGATCTTATCTGTTCGGTGTCTGTCAATGTCTGACTGTGTCCGGCTATTCATGTCTGTTTGTGCTTGTCAGTGTCTGTCTATGTATATCCATGTCTATGTAACTATGCTCCATTTCCACCAACAGAATTCAGTATTTGAATAGTCAATGCTAACACATCTGGATTTTCAGGAGCGGACAGCAGCAGGCTGAAGCCGGCGAAGGAGTGTAAGCCGATCGACTACCCGAAGCCGGACGGTAAGATCAGCTTCGACCTCAACTCGTCGGTGGCGCTGACTGGAACCAACCATGAAGCAGACCAGCCGCCGCACCTGACACTGCGGGACGACACGATACCAGTGAATCAGAACTTGGCGGTCTACGACGGACCGGAGGGGCGCTTCTGTCCCGCGGGTCAGTGCAACACCTACAAACATTGTCACAAATTCAAATTAATTTAAGTTGTCAATATTTAAACACTACTACAGTAGAGTTTTACTGTTTCAAACACTTAAAAAAAAATAGTTTTTCTAGTTGAAAAATGAGGGAAATACCGGTTCTTGAAATTAATATGTTCCAAAGTTATTCTGCTATTAAACACGGTCAAAAAAAATTGACAACTATTTTATTGATAAATGAAATTTTCTGTGGTCTGATCATCATTGAGTGCCAAGATCGCACAAGTAACCGGCGGGAGTAAACAAATCAATATGAGCGCGTTCTTTATGAGCTCCTCTTACTCAGAAAATTCGCTGAATCGAAACAGGTTCCCGTCCCAATCAGCGGGACTCTACTTTAGTCTATAATTACAATTTAAACATTGTGGAGTTTTTGAAATGTCCAATGAAACTACATTTTCGGGGTTATATCTTGATAAACATTTGAATTGGAAACATGCATATTGAAAAAATTCATTACACAATCTCTGCTGGAATTTTTTTGTTGAGGAAAATGCAAAATATTTTAGCTATAGTGACTCAAAAAGGATATATTATGCCAATATCCATTCTCATTTGTCTTACAGTATAGCTATTTACAACTCAACTTCTAAAAATAATTTAGATAAATTATTTAAACTAAAGAAATCTGCCATTCATATCATTCTAAATTTAACTCCTGAAACATCTTCTAGGAAACACTTTGGAAAATTTGAAATTGTGACAGTTTATGGCCTATGTTTTTTTTTCCCCCTACAAATTCATACGTAAAGACAAATTTGGATCATTTTTCCAAGACACAGCCCATATTCATACCTTCAATTATAGGAATAAAGAAAATTTATCAATAAATTTGTGGACAACCTAATTAGAACCAAACTTTTAAAAAGAATACGAACATTAGAGGTCTGCGGGTACCCGAAAATTCGGATAATTCTGGATATTAGCGTGAACACGAGTGGTCGGGCGGGTTTGACACGTCACGGGCTTTATTCGGGCGGGCTTTTATTTTAAACCGGGTCGGGTTGGTACCTAATGCCTGAATTAAATCGGGTTGTAGGTACTTGAAAGGACATTAAAAACAAACCCGGTTTTTAAAAACTATTTTACAGCCAAAGTTTGTGAATTACAAAGTTCACGGAATAAACGGTCATCGTTCCACTTATTATTTTAGACTAGTGGTCATAACTGTCAGTCATTACTGAGGTGGATGTGGATGAACTGGAAATACCTTAGCTTACAAGTCGTGACACTCACAAATGAATATGTGGCTTCTGAAAGAAGCTAGCAGTCTCTGGTGCCTAGAAACGTAAGCAATTTTGTTTTCTTGATAATTTGGTGGCCATATTTCATGTTCTCTTTAAAACAAATAACATTTTGATCACAAAAGATTGTATTTGACGTAGGAACATTTGTATTCATTAGTACAGTACTATTTTATGCCCAAAAAATATTTAAAACAGCATTAAATCATTTTTTGCAAGCCTAGACACCAGTAGCGCTAGCATACTTTTCTCACTCTAACCTACAGGAACTGCTCAGTGTCGTGACTGACTCACACTACACTCTCAGGCCAGAAAGGTAGACTGTGGCGTAGCCAATACCGTCACCAACTGTACAAACCGAAATCAAGGTAGCAGTGGCATTGGTACTATTTACACGATAACCGGTAAATAGCAAGAGCAAAATGTTTTCAAAAGTAAAATAATCTCTACAGATTAGTGTTTGCATTATTTTTACGATACAACATTTATCAGTGTGTATATTTTTACGAAATATAATCATTATATGACTATTCGGTATAATTGGTTTTATTTCCGAATTATTTCTCATTCCATCTTGCAAATTGTCAAAACATTTAAGATTTGCCGATAACCAATGAAAACAATTTCTTGGATAATGTAACAGTTGGATATCCATAGTCAATGGTTGGATACTTCATAGAGAGATTTCTTCATTCTCTATGTACTTTCATAGTTACGGTACTCCATGTTTGTCGCGTATGGAATGGCGCGATTCGTCGTCTGCATTGATGATTTGATGGATGGTATTCCTTTCGTTATTGTTTATTCAATTCACATTTGTGTTACTTAAGTGATGTTGGATTTTTCCTGATATGGAAAAATAAATATTAAACAGCCATGGAATTGAGAGAATGTTTATGTCAGTGTATCCACTATCAGTCCTACTAGTGAAACCAAAGATGTGGGAAGTGTAAAATGTCGCGGATGGGCATTCATCTGCTATTTGGAATCACTCAAGCAAAGAAACAAATTTGCCGAAAGTAATCCAACAGAAATGAAATGCAATTATTTTAAGGCTGTTTTGAAAATAGCATATGATGGCAATATTGATTGAAAGGCTAAGTTTGAGTATAATCATATAATATTTTCAAAACAAAATAACTTTGTGTATTATTAGGCCTATAGAAAAATAGGCCACGGTATGAAAATTCGCATCCAGGGTTGTTTAGTTTCAACAGTGCACAATGTAATTTGTATGTTTGTCATGTTTGTTGAAAAAGTCAACATTGGGTAAAGTAACTTAGGACTAAAGAACCCTTAGCTTGATAGGTTATTGGCTCAGGAGAATTTTCCACCTTTTTTTACTAGAATTAAATACATTATAGTTTCTTAACTTTTGTTAGGCCTAGGCCTAACTTAGTAGGTGGAAGGTTTTTTAATTGTATTTATTTTAATACTATACTTAAGCTTAGTAGGCACATCAACAATGTATTTAATTTATTTGTGTACCTACGCCATTGGCATTTCTTAACGTTTTGACGGGGAACGGTCCAAACCCCCAAATTATTTTAAAATGAAATAACTTAGGCCTAAACATTTTTTTTTTACATATAATAGCAAACCGACCCGAAGTTTTATTCAACTTACAATACCCGAACCCGACCCGAGATTTTTTTAACTGACACACCCGAACCCGACCCAAATTTTTCTTTAACTTATAATGTTCAAACCCGACCCGACCCGAAAATTGAGTTAATCTTCTACCCGACCCAAAACTGACCCGACTTGAAAAATCACTACCTGCAGACCTCTAACAAACATACAATGGTATCAAATTCTTTAATGCTTTGCTACCAATTATTAAAAACGTTCACAAATTTGAAACATTTGAGCAGAATTATTCACGGCTAAAGTATTGTTTTCATTTTAACCCTCCAAGTGCTACGTATATTAGTCCTTAAGTGCTGACCATTTTTTAAGTTTCGCGCAAGCATTTATGCAAATGTGCATAATAGTTTATTAATGATATGAAAAGTATATCATATTGCATATCAATTTGTTCAGAAAAATGTCTACTATTAGAAAATATGATTCATTAGATCTTACTTACCATTTATTTTTTTCCAAATTTCTAGATATCAAGGGGTATTTTTTTTTTGTTACCCTCGTCTTCAGGTTTTTCCATTTCAGGTCATAATTACATAGTCAAATAAAAAAATGTGAGATAGCCAAAATGTTGAAAATTTTATTACATTTCCAGTGATATATAATGTTTATATGTTCTTAGCAAAAAAAGATAACATAACCAAAACAATTTGCAATGTAGCAGCTGTACTTCAGACGACCAAAAAACAGCTGATGTCGACAATTAAGTTAGCCAACTTTGATTTTCCACTGAAATATGTATTGAACCAAAAGTATTCAGATAGAATGATATTTTCTCTTCAATACTATATAAAATATATGCCGATCCGTCAATAAACAACGGATCTGTGACGATCGTAGTAAACCCTTGTAAATGAATCGCGATCGCGACGATAGCGCTATACGCGTTGCCGAAATGCGTCGCGATCGCGATGTTTAGCGCTTGGAGGGTTAACAATTAACTTGAATTTATGAGGTAAATTGTTTTGAGGCTGAGAGATTTGCATAATGTGTTAGAGCAAATGTGTTTGTTAAATTTTAAGGCCTTAGTTAAATATAGTGAGAAGTATTTTATTTTGTCTTTCTTTTACACTGTTCTCGGTACAAAACTATACCTTCCTGATGAAGAGGTTATTGATTAATTTATTGATATTCACAACGAAATTAAAACAACTGTCTAATGATTCCTCATGCTTGTTGCCATCAGGAGTGTACGAGTTTGTGCCACTAGAGTCTGGGGAGGGACAGCGATTGCAGATCAATGCGCAAAACTGCATCCACTGCAAGACGTGCGATATCAAGGACCCGAGTCAAAACATCAACTGGGTCGTGCCAGAGGGTGGCGGCGGCCCCGCCTACAACGGAATGTAACACACGTCTGGAGAAACTACCTTGAATCTGCCTTGCAGTCATCAGGTAACACCTCAACCGTGCTGCTATGGGACACAATCTTAAGATTCAATTGTAGGCTCCCATTAAAGAATTGAAGTAACTTACAGGGTTATTACCGTATGGGTTTTGTTCAATATTCAAATAATTAGTATTGCCGTTATTAGTACGTTTCAACAACTCTGTTTTTTACAACCAATGGAAATAAAATATAAAAATCTTTTAAAACCTTGTATCTTCCAACATTTTGCTTTTCGTTTTTTGGATTAGTTTTGCAGCTTGCTTGGATATACATCTACTTCCACTACTTCATAATTGTGTTTTACGTTAAATTTTTTTAATGAGGGAATTTCATACCATTTAACTTGGATTTGTCAAAAATGTCCTTTTCAGTACGTCGTATCTGTCAATTGTGTGTTTTGAGAACTCTGAAACTCATCAACTTTTAATTTGTTGTTATAATTTAATTATATATTGTTTATCAAGTGTTGCTAATAAATGAACTGTATTTCATTATTTAACAGTTCATGTTAATACACATCAAGTAGTAGTTAGGGAAATCTATGTTGGACAAGAAAATTTCAGTTACATGTTATTGTATCTTAGAGGAGTAGATGAGATACATGTTATAGCTTTCTTTTGGAATCGTTTTTCTTTTCTCTTGAACAATTTGTTTTAGAAGACACAGTTTGATCATTGCTATGTGTAAATTAGTAATTTAATTTTAAACTGCTGTGTAAAGTCAACAGTGATTATTATTCTATGGCTACCTTTAAAACAAGAAAACGTTTTGTATGTTGGATTACTTTGGACAGTCAGTTATTAATGTCTATTATTTTTAAATCCAAGATTAACCTAAATTCTCCATTACGTGAATGATCTTTATTAAATTTTTGGTAAAAAATAATGTTTGATACTAATGTCATGTGTGCGACCTTCAGTTGCCCTGACTGAGAAATCACACGAAATGACTGAGGGCGTAGTTCACTCAATGAAAGACATTTTAATCAAACCAAATTTAATTAAAATAAATTTGATTGGTATCGTAATCAAAATATAATCACCTCTCGTAACAATGATCAACACACTTGAAAGGAATTAACATTTAACAAATGAAATATCAAGGTTAAGCAGACTGGGTCACTTTTTGTGCATCTTTGCAAGAGGTATGCTACATTGTAGGCAGCCTTAAACCTAAGTCTTCCGCCGTCTTAAATGCAATGTTATCCTGAAACAATCTTTCAAAAATTTAAAACACTTGGGATTCAGGATAATGCCCTGAAGTGTTTTTGCACCTATCTCAAAGAACGTTTCCAGCTCGTTGAAATGAGACAGCAAATAAGCGCTAGATCAAGCCTCCTAAAAGTTTTAAGAGGTGTTCCCCAAGGTTCGGTCCTCGGTCCAATCCTCCTGATAATATTCAAAAATGATTTTTCACATTTTGTGCAACCGTTTAGCCAACTAGTGATGTATGCTGATGACTCCATCTCGTTGTTTTTAATTTTTGATTGCCGTCAGTATTGCTGTGGATTACTGCAATCAGAATAAATTGGTAGGCTACTTAAAGAAGCCATCATCTGCTGTTTTTTGTTTTTTATTTACTGTGTTATAGTAGTGTTAAAATGTACTAATACAGTAATATATTTACCATTAGTACATAAAAGGCCTAGCCCGAAGTAATGTGCTAAACAGTTCCAGGCTAGTGTCCTAGGAGACGAGGGGGTTTTTTAGCCGGTAGTCCGTGGGACAAGGAGCCCGCGGGAGTCCGGCACTTTTGAAGGGACAATGAATCTTTTAGGGTGCGTAAACGCATTTTAGCCTCCTTCCCACAAAAAAAAAATATTTACCATGAAACTAAGGATTATTTGTAATAACTCTGTATCCTATTGATTGAATAAATTAAATCATTTCAAAAAATCAAAAGTAGACTTTGATACTGTATTTTTAGATTTCTCATAGAAGCGAGTGCCAAAACCGTCTATGCAGGTTGGTCTGACTATACTGTAAAACTGATTTGTTATGTTTGGTTTAAACAATGTTAATAGTAAAATAATTACCCCGTCGCAGCAGACCTGCGTACCCAGCGAATTTCCAATGGAATTTTATATTATTTACTTTCCCCATAAAAACACCATAGCATCGAGTATGTAGGTTTGCTGCCATGGGGCGTTGATAGAAAATCTAAGTTAATCAATAATTGGTGAATGTAAACACAAAATTGTATCAAGCTCTAACAATTTTTATTTTCCCCATAAACCCCATGGATGGGGGTGAGTATGTAGGTTTGCCGCCATATGGGTTTTGTAAGCAAATATAAGTTAAACCCTATCTAGATAATGTACATACCAAATTTGACTAAGTTATGTCAGCAAATAGGTAAGATATAGGGTTTTCTTGATTTCCCATAAGAATAACATGGAAAACACATTTTTGGATTTTCTCCGTAACCATTTAAGCTAAGTTAAAAATTCAAAATACTAAATTGTTTGTTTTTTTAAGCTCTTTCGAATGGTTTTAGTTAAAATTCATGAATTTTCAAAATTGAGGTCCGTTAATGCCAAAAACCCAATTTTGACCCCTTTGAAACCCCATAAAACCCCGTTCCCATAACCCGACAATGCTGGTTTGCGAACTCATGAAAATAGACCTGGTCTTACACTTTCATACCAAATTTGATCAAAATCGGAGGTCCGCTTCAAAAGTTATTGGTACCACGGACACATATAGATAGATAGATATATATATATGTATATACATACATATACACATTGACAATCTTTCTTCAAAACTATCACGTATTATTTATCTTTTAAGACGCCTCAGAGATCAGGTTCCAAAAAATTATATGAGGACAGCTTATTTTGCCTATTTCCAATCTATCTTTCGTTATGGTTTACTTTTTTGGGGAGGGTCTAGTAAAATTGAAAACATTTTAAAGCTGCAAAAAAAGGCGTTACGGACTATGAGCAGATCAGATCCAGAAGAACACTGCAAACCCCTCTTTATAGAATGGGAAGTCCAAACAGTAATAAATCTCTACATATTTGATGTTATGATAAACATTTTAAAAAACCAAGACTACTTAAAGTTCAGCAATCACAGCTACAATACACGTAAAAAACATAATGCTTTATTGGAACCTCATCGTTTAAGCAAAACTTCCAACAGCCACATTGTAATATCTGCGAAAGTATACAATGTTTTGGAAGGTTCTGCTAAAAATTATTCCTTCAAGGTTTTTAAACAAAAATTATATAATTGGTTATTGGGTCACCCTTTTTATAGACTGGAAGAATTCTTTAATTTTGAAAATATTCAATTTTAAAGATATATGTATATTTTATAACAAATATTTTATATTATACATTTTAGACATTCTTCTTTAGAGCTAAGGCATTTTGACTGTGCAGCCACACTGTAATTATGACATTGTCAATGATCATTTGTATTCTTACGACAATAAAGATTTATTTATTTATTTATATATGAAAATGAACGAACGGTGTTTTTGGCTTCTGGGGACCTCAAAATGAAAAAGTAAAGTGGTCCCGGGCTTAGGTCTTACCATGGCTACTACCGTAATCAGGGCCGCCGAGAGGGGGGGGGCAGGGGGGGCAGATTGCCCCGGGCCTCAAGAGACAGGGGGCCTCATCTTCAGGTGTTTTTTTACGGTAGTAACATTTTATTGTTGCATAGCCTATTAGTAACACCATATATGTATTTTTGAAGACCTATCAAAATCATCAAACCGTAACAAAGTATAGCCTATGACCTGAGTAGTGATCAGCCTTTATGAGTCTCCGCAATTTGAAGCTCTGTGTCAGTAAACAGACGCCGCGCCACCCCGAGCCACCATTGGAGAGATACACCACCGTGCTCGCGCCACACCAGTCCACCTGTAGACGCGATGTTGTGGGGCGCCCTTATCAGTGCACGAAGTATGGGGTACTACATCCAAGTTTACAATTCCTGAATATTTCTGAGTTTGATTTTAATGAGCGTGGTTTCTTCAGATTATTTCATTAGACATTCAATACAGATGTAAACAAAATAAAGGTAATTAATAAACCATTTTTAAATCGATTTTATTTAAACATTTTCCCATAAGCTTTAGCTAATTCATAATAGTTAGGCCTAAAACTACGTGGTAGCTCTCCAATAAGGACTCTCGGACCCAGCAAAAGTGCAGGTTTGATACAATATTTCATATATTATATACCTAAATACATTTATTACCCGTACCTTGCAATAATTCTAATACTATATTATTATGAGTCCCTAAAAAGAAGGAAGCAGATTGTGTGCATTAATACTAAAATAAATTAAAATAGAAATGTGTATATTGTATTTGGTTTGACCATGGACGGCGGGCAAGGGATATGGGCCAAGCTCGGAAGGGGGGCCTCACACCGGAACTCTGCCCCGGGCCTCAAAAATTCTCTCGGCGGCCCTGACCGTAATAGCGTATTCCCTATAGGGAAATTCGCTAAAAAATGCTTTATGGGCGAATAACAGTGTATGTAATAGATTTTTGAAAGATTTACAAGTCTGATGTTGCAGGTCTGTTGCCTAACTTGGTGCTAAGTCAAGTGCATTTTCATCACTAACTGGACCAAATCTGTCGCTGAACTGCTAAAGGAACGTCACACAATTCTTCTGTAGATTTTTACATTCATTTTCGTGTTTCTCCATTGTGTTATATATATTTTAATGACAGCTCAAAAATGTATTTTAAAAGTATACAGTAATTTATTTGTTACCTCTACAATTTTAAATAATATTTTTATATTTGTAAATATCTGATAGTAAGAATATCAATGTATGTATTTTTTATATGTTTGAAAATAAATTTGTTACTTCAAAACTTTTCAAGAAAATTGAGTAGGCCCCTACCCAAAGTGAAATTTGCCTATGAAAGTTGAAGCTACCATCTTGGGATTATAGTTTTATAATCTTACCATTATTTACTACTTTGTTATTACCATGTTTATAATTTGCTTTGTATAAAATTCGCGCATTATTACGTAAAAAGGGCTTTACTATTTAAATGAATAAAACAAATGAGACCATTGAATCTTCAATCCTCTTTGTATTATGCCACAACTAAGGAAACTTAAAACAATAGAGTGAAAGTGAGGGGGGTAAATATTTTATCCTAAGGGGTGTAACCTGACCAATCAGTGTTCCGATAGTCTTCTTTCATACATTTGAAAAATGAGTTGTTCTGGTTGTCTGTCAGTGTTAGGGACAATTTCATGTCCTGTTTTAACTAATTTCTTTTTTTTAAATATGTGTCAATAGATATTTTATTGGAAAATCCTAAGAATATTCTAAGGATGTAACCCTATTTATTTAATTTAATTAAAACTATGCTTATGGACATATCCCAGAGACTTCCCTTGGAGGTCTTTTCAGGAGTTTTTTTAAAAGAGGTCTTAAATTATAACGACTTAATAACTGGACTTTTTAGCAAAAACTCTATTTTGAATGGAATATTCTATTATCCTTGGTCTTTAGTGAAAAATTTAGTTTTGTGACAAGATCCATCTAGACAACTGGTCTACGATCGCTTGGATATGTCTCATGTATGTATGTATGTATGTATCATGTATCACATTTCAAGGATATCCTCAGGATATCCTTGAAATGTGACCAACTAGGTAGCTCTGACACATCTTTAGGATACCTGAATATCCTCTGAAATTTTGTTTAACGGGTGTCTTACAGTGAAAAAAGTAAAGCAAATTCATTGAAAACTTGTTTTGTTTGAAATTGTATGGATTCATTACATCTTTATTTGTCTTTAAGCATCAGGTACAGAACAACGGACTTCGTCAAACTAATCTAAACTTACTACTAAATCTGGACAAAGAATATAAAATAATACCCCCTTCAACGCAGACCAGCGTACTCAGCGAATTTCTTTTATTTTCATTTTCCCATTAACACCATGGGGGTGAGTATGTAGGTTTGGTACCATATTTGTTTTGTAAGCAAAGGTAAGTTAAAACTTATTTAGTTAATGTATATACCAAATCTTATAAAGTTCCGTTATTTTTTATTTTCCCCATAAACACCATAGGGGTGAGTATGTAGGTTTGCTGCCACATGGATTTTGCAAGCAAATATAAGTTGTACCTTTCATAGTGAATATATCGGGTGTCTCACGTAAGGTGTCTCAAATTGATTGTAGATCAACAGTTAGACCTACAATCTTTAAATAAAATCATTTCCCACTAAATTGACCCCAAGGAATAATTTAAAAATATTTTTAACGTTGTATAAATACAGGGCGTCCCAAAAACTGGGGGTCACAGGTTCAAATCTCGGTAATTTCAAATACAAACATATGTCATATTATACATTTTTAGAAAAGTCAATTCAATACAAACATTTTGGTAAAAATAGAATTTTGTTATCTTTATTCGTTTCAAAATGGCATCCATTTTTTTAGCCAAAATCCAAATTTACTGAATACCCTGTAATTTTTTTATTATTTGTCATAAATGACTTCTAATTAAAAATACTTATTTGAAATAAGCTAAGCTTTACAATGATATGTTTTATCATTGTAAAACATATAACAATTTTATTTAAAAAACTAAAATTTTCAAAATTTAATATTTTTGAAAATGTTTACATAACAAAAACTCAAAAAATTTTAAATACAAACACATGTCATTTTGTACATATTATTAAAGCTATCGTTAAACTGAGCAACTTTAAAATTTACACTAATGCCGTATCTCTTTTGGTTTTGTAGTAATAAAGAAGAAATGTCATTTTCCCATATGATTTGCATTAATTAATCAGGACATGAAAGTCTGGTAGTACTTCTTCCATTGTTGCCATACCATTAAATTAACATGCAAGTTAAAGGGAAAATGGCATTTTTACGTTAGTACTACAAAACCAAAAGAGATACGGCATTAGTGTAAATTTTAAAGTTGCTCAGTTTAACGTAAGCTTTAATATGATGTACAAAAAGACATGTGTTTGTATTTAAAATGTTTGAGTTTTAGTTTTGTTTACATAAAAATTTTCAAAAATGTTAAATTTTTGAAATTTTAGTTTTCTAAGAAATGTGTTCTTGTGACATATCATTGTAAAGCTTAGCTTATTTCAAATCTAAGTAGCTATTTTGAATCAGAAGTAATTTATGTCAAATAATAAAAGAACTACAGGGTATTGTGTAAATTTGGATTTTATTTACAAACATGGACGCCATTTTGAAACAAATAAAGATATCCAAATTCTGATTTCACCAAAATGTTTGTATTAAATGTACCTTTCTAATATTTTGATTTATTAAAACCTGTAAATATTTTTAATATTTGCCCAGTCATTCTTGCTGTTTAATCAAATTCTTGTTTGCAAACCAAAATCAGAAAACCTGACTTCAGTTCACATGTTAATCAATAAACATAAACATTTGTGTAAAGATGGAGCTTAGAATATGTTATGTTTTGTACTCAAAATTTATATCTATACTTATTTAAGGGTTTTTTGTAAATAAAATTTCTTCTGCAATTCTTTGATTTTCAAGTTTTTGGTGTCATTGAAGAGTGCTTGGTCTTCAATTGTTTCCACCAAAAATTGATGATAATCAGGCGTAAAATAAAGGCGCTATCCATCATTTAAATTTTCAGTTGTTTTTATATTAGAATAAAAGAATCGGGATGAGGACTGTAAACATCTGTCAATGTACAGCTGTGAATAAATCAAGTGTATTTTTGGGTGATTACTGATGGTCACAATATTGGATTGGTCGGATGTACAGTACACTCTCGTTCATCGGACTCGGCGACATTGGAACTCCGCTTCATCGGAACTGAAAATCTGGATATTAGTAATTATTTTTTTCTTACGAAATAAATAATTTTTCCGTTTTAGCGCCTTCAATTTCCATTCGTTCTATCCGCACAACAGTGAAGTATCACATTTTGCGTCTAACGTCATCAGGCGTTTTCCATAATCTGTACGCATCGATGTGATTTACGAGGCCGTGGAGTATTCGCACAAAAATAGAAAGAGGAAAGGGGCAGGAAGTGAACATCCGTTTCGAACGCTTCCCAAACTGTGATTCAGTCTGTCTCGCGTCGCGATTGCACCTGTGTTACGTGGAAGTCAGTTGATTGCTGGAATATGAGTGGAATATAAATATGGAATATGAGAATAACGATTTTGGATCTTTATTTCCTGCGTTGTTTTTATTCCTATAGGTTCATTTGTTACCATGTTCAAAGTTTGAGTGCCTTATTTTCATAAAATCTCTAGTGTTGCCTTAAAAACAAGAGTGAATACAACCACGATAGATCACCGTACGGGCGGAAATGATGACTCACGACGGCCTCCGCTTCATCGGAATTTTTTTACATCCGAACCGGCCGTCCGCCACATTAGTTCCGATGAACGAGAGTGTACTGTAACTGATTTAGAACTAAACGTAACATTGTTAGAATGACATGTCTTAGTTCAAATTTACTTGCTTGGTTTCAAGCAACAAGTTTCTTTCTTAAATTGTATTCATGTTTTTATTTTTTACTTTTAAATATTGATAATTTTTGTTATTTGAATAAAATGTTATTAATGTTATTCCACGTTTGGATTAATAGTTCGTGAGTGATACTGGAATTTTATGAAAAAATATACTGGAATTACTGGAAATATCCTGGAATTCTAAAATCAGATTTCAGTAGACACCCTGTATTTTATCCATCTTAATTTTACATAAGCATAAGAGAGAGATTGGTAGTACATTTTACATTGATTTTAAATTAACATCTTTGTTGATAGTTCCCGAGAGTTTTCTTTGCTGGGGGTCACTTTCCACTTCTTTATTCTTGCACACCCATTTATCAGTTATTTTCAGATTATTGTTCAGCTCCTTCACAACATTTTCCTGGAATACTTTTTTAAATGTGTCATACTTTTCCTTAATGTATGTCTTAAACTGAGTTTCAGAATACTCTTTGCGAAGTTTATAACTGCTCGATCCCTCTATTTCACCAGTATGAAATTTTAGATCGACAACTTTAACATTCAAAATATTCACAATACATTTTTGAGCAGATATATTTTTTATCAATAGAGAAACTTTTGGAACCTCCACAGTAACTTTAATTTTATTGTTAATAAACATCAAAACCAGTTTCCCTGTCATCAGTGGCATTTCTGTCTTTGCATAGGTGAATTTTATATTGTCATATTTAAAGGTCAAGTGAATGGTCCCTATGTCATTCATTATTTCTGTCTCTATGTCTACATCTTCTTTAGGATCAGCATTGGAGATTTTCCCGTCTTCTCCCTTATAAGTTAAGGTTGTAACACCCATCTTTCCCTGTACAATTCTCTCTACATTTGGTGCCTGTGTTGATGTCAGCAAAATTTTCCTCAACTCACCTTTTAATGCTTGAGCTATGATACTCAGTTGTTCTTTCTGTGGAATGACTTTGAAGTTTGTTTTGCTCATACTAACCCAAGCTGTACCCCAGTAGGACTTATTTTTTTGTGACTTGTTATTTTTGAAGAATTTACTGTTGAAAGTAGAAATTTTATCCTTAGCCGGTGTCACAGCATTTGTGTTGACCCTGGTTTTAATGTTTTCACCCAGCTTCCCAGCTCTCCCTCTCAGACTTGCGAGAACTCCATGTTTACTATTCTGTGTCACATCAGTTTTACCCGGGATTTTATTTTGAGATAATAAGCTGATTATAATATTATACAGCCCCTTAAGTTTCTTAGCTAGATGGAACGTCTTAATGTTCTGCACCTTCTCGTCGGCTGCTCCTGCCTTCGCATCTTCCGCTGACCTTCGCACTCTCACCAACCGTTCCCCCCACGCGTCGTCCACTTCACTCTCAATCTCACTTTTTTCATTGTTTTCCACAACTTTTACAACTTGTAATAAAACCAAAGATATAAGAGTTATTTTTAACAGTAAGCTCATGTTGGTAGTTGAGCACTGGCATGTATAATGATAGGCAGTTGTGTAATTAGTAACGAGCATTAGAGTGTATAATATGTGTAATTTATTATCTATAAATTGTCAAACATAAATCATTTTGTTGCACGTGTTTGACAATTTAAATATGTTAGTAATTGAGAGAAATATGTGTTGCTGAAGCAAAGTTGTTAATTAGTAACACATTTTACAAAACTTGTAAGATAGTTGCAAAGAAGCATATAAAGATGTAAACATATCATCAGACTTTTGGCTATAGGTTTTGAGTTTACTGATAAAATTATTAGTTCTTAAACAACTAACTGTAGGTAGCGTTGCAAAACATTGTATTATCATGACGTTAAAATTAAACATTTTTATTGTTGCACCACCTCAAAATCTCTAACCTTCCAAAAATACTCTCATACCAACTAAAAATATCCAATTTTGGACGTGATGCCACAAAATAATTTTTTTAAATAACTACATTAAATAAGTCTGTATCAGCAAAAATTGTGCTCCAAGTCCACAATAATAAACTTTGCCTATTGCACCACCTCCAAAGGTCTTCACATGCAAAAAGTACAGCAGCAACTTCAAATGCCAAAAGACGTCACACTCGCCAATCCTGTTAATCCAGCCTGTGTACTGCATTCTCCCAAATATAATTACAAACTTAAGAACCTATTTGTGGCCTGGGTGGGTAGGGAAACCCCCCCCCCCCCCAGTTTTGGTCTGTAGGAAATTATAAAGTCCATATTGTAGTGCTTAGTAGTTGAGTTAATATTTTTAAAGCCTCACAATTTCTTGACAAATTTTAGTTTTTGACCTTTATTGGGTCACATTCAAAATTTTATATTAAATATCAATTAAATCACGTTGAAATATGGTAACCTAAGGCTTCTAACTGTCTAACTGTTGAAAGTTCATCACTATGTTATCTTTGTATTTTTTCAATCTACTGTCGGGATTGTCCAATAAATACACTTAAATATGTAAAAATTCAATTCTTAGCTGTAACTCCATTACAAACGAATTTCAAACGTATTTTCACACATAAATTTTTAATATCTTCATTTGAGGAATCATATGGAAAAGTACGTCAGTGTTCCTGTGAAACACTCTTGATGTATACAGTAGACGGTCGATTATTGGAATGTTCACTAATTCAGAGTGCAGCATTAAAAAATGTATTGCGGACCTTTTCCGTTAAACAACTGTTTAAATGGTTTTTTGTACTTTTTCCAACGAACTAATATAAGTTTCACTATTTTTCAATGATTACACTATTCAAATATTTTTTTAGTGAAGGTTCTAGTAGGTGTTCCTCAAATTGTCGTGTTAAATGTACTGATCACTGCTGCGCTTCACGTTGTGCGTGACTGTGCCCAGGTATTGCTGTGCGATAAGTCTCGTTACCTTATCACTCCGTTATCATCAGTGTGTTTGATGATTGTCACTGAGTTCAGTGAATGTGGCCTTGTAAGTAAAGTTGAATCACACAATAAAACCAATGGTAAATTTCATGTTAAATGCTCAACATCTACTTGTGTGAGTATAAGTAATAACAATGTTTGTCCATGCCAAATTTCCACCCCGGAGAGCCTAAAGTAATTTTGAAGTCCAGTGGGGCGCCCTGAAGTGCTTCAAAAACTATATTTGCAAAACCGTTTCTTAGTGAACCACCCATGAGCAAAGAGAACTGTCAATGTCAAATTTCAACCCCGGAGGCCCTAAAGTAATTTTGAAGTCCAGTGGGGCGGAGCCCTAAAGAACTTAAAAAACTATGTTTGCAACCCTGCAGGCACTATAGCTTTTTTATTTTTTATTTATTGGTTTCTTAATTTGTATTTAAATTAGGCCATACGTATAACATTACATTGAAATTTGGAAGGCCTGTGAAGCAAAGGCCTGTGGGGCAGAGCCCTGAAGGAATTTTGCAAAATCATTTCTTAGTAAGCACTTAAGAGGCTTGAGGAACCTGTGTTCAAAGTTTCTTAGGGAATAAAATCTTTTTAAAGAGCAGCAAAATCTACTTCCTTAAGAATGACATTGAATCAATGAAGTGGTGTGAGTGGAGCTCTTAAGGAATTTCGCGAAACCTGTTCTTAGTGAGAAAAGGTTTTATAAATAGAAAAGGCTCTGGGAACCTATGAGCAAATAGGAACGACCATGTTAAATTTAAACCCTGTAGACCATACAGTCATTTTGAAGTCATGTGAGGCTGAGCCCTAAAAAACATCAAAAACTATATTTGCAAAACTGTTTCTTAGTTAACACCTATCAGCAAAACGGAACGTTTACGTTACATTTCAACCCGTATGATCTATGGTGGTTTTGAGACTTTGTGGGGTGGAGCCCTAAGGGAAATTTGCAAAATTGTTTCTTATTGATCACCAATGAACAAAGAGGAACATCCATGTCAAACTCGTTGGCCATGGATTAATTTTCAAGTCATGTGGGGTGGAGCGCTAAAGAACTTCAAAAACTATATTTACAAAACCACTTCGTAGTGAGCACCTGTTAGCAAAACCGAACATCCACGTTAAATTTATAACCCCTAAGATCTATGGTAATTTTGTGGTTCATTGGAGCGGAGCCCTAAAGGAAATTTGCTAATTATTTCTTAGTGAGCACCTAAGAGCAAAGAGAGACGTCCATGTCAAATTTCAACCCCATGTGCCCTAAAGTAATTCAAGACCTGTGGGGCGGAGTTCTAAAGAATTTCAAAAACTATATTTGCAAAACCGTTTCTTAGTAAGCACCTAAGAGGCTTGAGGAACCTGTGTTCAAAGTTTCTTAGGGAATAAAATCTTTTTAAAGAGCAGCAAAATCTACTTCCTTAAGAATGACATTGAATCAATGAAGTGGTGTGAGTGGAGCTCTTAAGGAATTTCGCGAAACCTGTTCTTAGTGAGAAAAGGTTTTATAAATAGAAAAGGCTCTGGGAACCTATGAGCAAATAGGAACGACCATGTTAAATTTAAACCCTGTAGACCATACAGTCATTTTGAAGTCATGTGAGGCGGAGCCCTAAAAAACATCAAAAACTATATTTGCAAAACTGTTTCTTAGTGAACACCTATCAGCAAAACGGAACGTTTACGTTACATTTCAACCCGTATGATCTATGGTGGTTTTGAGACTTTGTGGGGTGGAGCCCTAAGGGAAATTTGCAAAATTGTTTCTTATTGATCACCAATGAACAAAGAGGAACATCCATGTCAAACTCGTTGGCCATGGATTAATTTTCAAGTCATGTGGGGTGGAGCGCTAAAGAACTTCAAAAACTATATTTACAAAACCACTTCGTAGTGAGCACCTGTTAGCAAAACCGAATATCCACGTTAAATTTATAACCCCTAAGATCTATGGTAATTTTAATTTTAATTATATTTGAAAAACTGTTTCTTAGGGAGCACCCATGAGCAAAAAGAAACGTCCATGTCAAATTTCAACCCCGGAAGCCCTAAAGTAATTCTTAAGTCCAGTGGGGCGAAGTCCTAAAGAGCTTCAAAATCTATATTTGCAAAAGAGTTTCTTAATATCTATGAGCAAAGAGAATCGTCCACGTCAATTTCAACACGTATGGTATACAGTAATTGTGAGCTTCTGTGAGGCGGAGTACAAATAAAAGGGGATGTACAAAGCACTTTTTATTGAGCCCATACAAAAAATATCCTTCATATTGAGCACCTAAGAGAAAAAGAGATCACTCCAAATTTCAACCCCGCCGGTTTCTTAATTTGTAATTAAATTTGGCCATAGAGATAACGTTATATTGAAATTCGGAAGGCTTGTGGGGTGGAGCCCTGAAGGAATTTTGCAAAATCGATTTTTAGTGAGCACCTAAAAGGCAAGACGAACAGTAAAATCGACGAGCATGTAAAAACGTTTGGTAGTTCCTGAGATTTCGTGATGAGTCAGTCAGTAATCACTCCCCATCAGCTTTAGCTTATTCACTAAGCTCACTCGCCGAAATTCTATAATATCCTCTAGTTTTTTGTTACCAATTTCTCCCAATAATTTATATGAGAACAGCTGTTTACAAAACTAATAACTTAATATAATCACATGTTCCAATACAAAAATATTGCTTCCATAAGAATAACATGGTAGCTTTGAAGACGTCTGGGGCGGAGCCCTGAAGGAATTTTGCAAAATCGTTTCTTAATGAGCACCTAAGAGGCAAGATGAACCTATGTTCAAAGTTTCAAGTAAATCCATTTGGTAGTTCCTGAGATTTCGTGATGAGTCAGTGAGTGGGATTTTGCTTATATATATAGAAGAAGATATATATATAGATAAGTATATATATAATAGGGTCTCCGCGGTTGAAATTTGACATGGAAAAACATTGTCATTACTTATACTTATATATATATAAGTAATAACAATGTTAGTCTATGTCAAATTTCAAACCCGGAGACCCTAAAGTAATTTTGAAGTCCAGTGGGACGGAGCCCTGAAGTGCTTCAAAAACTATATTTGCAATAACTAATAGCATGGATTGGCCCTGTGTGGTGAATATGCAATATCATACTATTCAACTGAGTCAAAATTTCAATTCAGTATATTTTGTTATAAGTGTTAGTATCCGTATTAATATTACTTTTAGTTTAGCACGAATAGCAACAAATATTTAAAGAGAAAAATATTATTACAGCTTGCCTTACAACAATTGGGACCATCATCCATTCTCAATTTTTCTAACCTTTACACATCTTTTTTTAATATAAACTAATTGCATAAAATGATAAAATTACATATAAACTTCATCTGAGACATCTGCAAGAGGGTTGTATCCCCCACGAGAGTGACACTGACTAGTAATTTTGAATCCATGTTTTATGCAGGGTCTAATCTGTTGCTATCCTAGTTGTTAATAACTGCGTCAAATTTCATGGACCGACCACAGTATCTGATCTAAACTATCTACAACTTTCCAGTACTAGCCTCCATAAGAATGTCTCAAATATTACACCCTACTTATATTTTTTCTCCCTATTAATCACTAATTTCATTAACAACTGATTTAATTTTGTGTGAATAAGTTTGTTTTAATGTTAAATATGTATAACTTGTTTTATATTTTAAATATGTCATGGTAAAATGTCAATGTTGACATTTTCGCTGTGCTCATATTGGTTGTGGAAGGGTCACTTTCAATCACTCTCAGGGCCGCCCCGAGGGCGATAGGCGCCCGGGGCAAGGTTTTGACCAGCGCCCCCTAAATTAAATAATTGGCATATCTTGTAAACTGTAATGTTAAATTACAATTTTAAGCACTAAATTAGGTGCGTGGCTAACTTTTCAATGCTGTTATAGTAGGACGAGATGGCCCGTGGGCAGATTGCGCATTTTATGATTCCGTATGAGTGAAACTCACCTACAGTACATACGTGAATGTTGATTATGAAGTGACATAGATCTATTTTTGTTTACTATCTGGCTTTTAAAATTCATCTGAAGGTAATCAGCTGTTAAATTACAATTCACATTAAAGAACTTGCAATAAAAGTTGGTCAACATTTTAAAGCGCCCTCTAAATATAAAGGCGAGGGGGGCGAAGCCCGAAACAATATGACCTTTTTAATTACGATTCGTCACTGCGGTATATACTAAGCTTTAAAATTACACCTCAATCTTAAAAATCGGTTCAGTAGGTCAAGAGAAAAAAGGACGTAACAGACGAAACCCTTATAGAAATAAGAAGATAGATTCACGAAAATAGTCCGATGAGAGTCGATACATTGTTGCCAAATTTTTTGTGAAACACATTTTATACTGGTATTACACATGATAAACATAACCACAAATGATAACATTGCAGGACGAGAGTGGGTGAGTGGGGACACAGGGACACAGCTGTTAAATTTCCATCGGACTACTTTTGTACATCTTACTATAGTTTTGTAATGTAATGTAATGCTGCTAGTTAATGTAAGTCACAGAACAAAAATATTAAAAGAGAATGTACACACCAACACCACATCAAATTACATGTGAGGGGTTGAGGTTATGAATGAGTGACGGGGTGGGCGTATGCGCAGTTCACAACTGCGCGACCGCCGGGCTCAAGTGAGAAGTGAGCGCTCAATCCATTTTTGCAGTGCGTAAGATCAGCTTGCCAGTAATAGGCTTACATGCAGCCAAAAGCGATGCTATCATGATTCACTTCCACTTGCTTTGTAAAAAAGGTTTAAAGTTATAATGAATAATTAGTCACTACTCATTCCCCGACTATATTAAATTGTTTTAAATGTTTATTTGAACTAATCAACAAAGTTATTATTAAACTATTTGTAACAAAAATATTTATTGGTCCAGTTTTTACAATTTTTGTCAAGTCTTTGAGCCTTTAAAAAACGAGGATTTCCCCTCGGCCGCGGCGCCCCCTTGGCCGCGGCGCCCGGGGCGACTGCCCCGGTCGCCCCGCCCTCGGGGCGGCCCTGATCACTCTTCCCCCAGGGAAGGATCTCAGTATAGTGTTATTTCCATAGGTCCCTCAGTTATGAATTTCAATATCCTTTTTATATCCAAAATAAATTGTATTTTGAATAGTTTTTCATGGTTTAACTGCACGCACAGCAACACCAAAAGTTGAAATGTCCACGAGAGGGTAAAATTATAAAACAAACTATACTAGATAGGCTGAATTTCTTTAAAATGCTAGACTGTAGTAGGCCTAGTTTTAATCTGAATTAAAGTAGGCTATATATAGATTAAGAAATCTAGTAGATAACTTTACCATGCAATGTTACAATTATTACTGTACTTACGTAATAATACTTTTACTGAATCTTAATACATTTTTTGCTTAAGATTAATTTAACAAAAAGAGCTCTACCCCCACCTGTAACCATTGGTTGATTTACTGGTTTTCTTGACAGGAAACAGTGATAAGCGATGACTAGACCTATCAGAGGGGAGCCCAAAAAAATCAGTTACACCACTTTTTCAACCCATTATGGAGTAGGAAACCCAAATACTCCTCTCATGCCTCCATTATAGAGTTGTTTAGGAGGAGGTTTTGTAGTCCTTTGGCGACAAGAAAATCCCTGGTATGCAAAATAATGTGATTTGGGGAGACACCCTTACATATTTCAACTAATAGTTGATATAGTAACCATTGTAAATCGTGCCTCCTTTGAGAGCAGGTTTTTCAAATAGTTCAGCCATTCTAACTAAGTTGGTTTACACGTGCATGGTGATAATCATGGATAATAATCAAACAGGGTAAACTGCTAATTTTACATGAAGGCTACCACAACTATGAAGCAGTAATATCTTATTTCACGTATTATTTTAATATTTTGTACATAGCCCGATTTAAGAGCAAAAAATCTATCACATAAGGTATAAAATAGGTTTAAAATTTAAGATGATTATTATTAATTTCTAATATTAGATTCATGAATAATTAGAACTATTATATTATTTAAATGGAACAGTTTTGAGAGTTTGCAGGAATTGAAAAGAAATAAATTACCATTCTACTTATTTAAAATAGGAACAGAACTACAAGTTTCTTTGTTGACCGTGTGTGCAATGGTGCCAAATATGGGGTGGTGAGTGACCGTTTTATGCAATCTCTGAAAAGAAGTACACTCTTCAAAAGGAACCACGAAGTTGGTAGAGTGCCCAAAAAAGTAGATGGAAACCTAACAAAGTAGATGGATGCCCAACAAAGTAGGTAGGAAATTTCTAAAAAGTACTGCCCATTAGTAGGTCTTCTTTAATTTTTCTTTAAGTATCTAAAAAAAACAAAAAAAAAAAGTTTTCTGCATGCATGTTTAAATAACTGATAAGCATCAGTCAGTCAAAAATCAGAAATCTTTATTCACCATTAATCATTTTACAATGAAATAGACTTAGTGAGATATAACAGGTACACAAACAGGTGAAAAATCAATATGAACTCTAGAGCATAAAAGTTCATTAATATTATAAAAAGGGTTTTCTAGTAGCCAGCTATGCAATCTAGATTTAAAAATAGAAACAGGTGCAGTTCTAGCAGTCAGTGGAAGCTTGTTAAAAAATTTTACATAGTTCACTTTATGAAAGTTGCCCGTTCTAGCTAACCAGTGCTTAGGGATATTAACCTAATCAAACCTCACTTAGTGCATAAATCATTGTTACTTGAGTTTATTATGATATCACATTAACCCTACAACTCAATACCATTGCAGATAAAGTTTTATAATATAATCCATGTCTTTTTGTTAATGTTCAAGGAATAAAACAGCTCCCACTATCCTTCCCTCCTAGATGATGTTGATTAATGGTCAAATTATAACACCGGGCTTTGGAACTTAAAAATGAGATCCAATAAAACTGAATTATTCAATGGGAAAGTTGGTGCAATGGCTAATTTGGGCAAGTTGGCAAAGCTTAATGAACACAGTTGACCGCCAATATCAATAACTACCTCTCTATACACGCTGCAAACAACACGATTCATATCCTACCATATGTGGCTGCCTAGTTTGGTTGCCTAGTACTTAGATATTAGAGAATTTCCCCAATAATGCATACCTACATTATCACAGTTGTTGACAGGGCAAGAATTCGGCTTGAGACCATGATAATTTTTGCCTTGAAGCCCTCCTGTTCATTACAATTTACGTACTATAAGAAAGTCTTTTTGTCAGTGCATACAATAAATATTGAAAGAAACCTCTTGGATCAGTAAGATTAAGTAAGGAGGTGTATAGGGCAAGGTTCATTTGAATAAGTTCGCCAACCGGAATGATCGGACTATAACAAAAAAGTTTTACAGGGGTTTTAATTTTTTTCTTTTATTTTGAACTTAATTAACTTATTAGGATCGGTTTCTCCAAACACGTTTAACTTAAACTTAAAATGCTAAACATATGGACAATTTTGGTTTAATCGTGCTTTTTTGAGACCAACCCTTAGAAAAATTAACTGCCGTAACTGGAGCTTCTTTACTGGAAAGTCATTCCACCAACAAAAAAAAAAAAAAAAACCTAAACACATGGATTTATTTGTTAGCTTATTTATTCTAATTATTTTAATGATAAACATACAGATTCCTGCAGAGTATAAAAAAAGAAAAAAAATTTAAGACTGTCTAATTTATTAACTAGAGGTACTGTGATTGTTTCAACCTTAAATCAAGGGAGAGGAGGTGTTAGATATGAAAGCAGTGGAGGGGTAACTGCAAGTGTTGCCAACACTGATGAATATCAACAACACAACAGTCAAAATTAATTGTAACACACATGGCTGAGGCTACCAGTTGCCCACTGGAAAGCCAGTGACTTAACCACCCCTCAAGTCACCTTACCTTACCCTTTAACATGAGCCTTCTTCACCTTAGAGCTAGTAGCTTAGTCAGCTATGCAAACCATATATATATCTTTTGGGAATAACATGTTATTGAATTCCATGTTTTTGGACACCGTTTTTCAACAGATTTTCTTGAAACTTGGTAATCATTTAGCACATTAGAGATGATTAGATGCTCATTAGAGCTTAAGAGTGTGAAAATATGATAATTTTTACTGTCAGTATCATTGAAAAATACCGCAAGTGTCCTTAGGTTTATTTTAACTGACACAATTTATTTTTACTCATATATTAGGTATGAGAGCATTGACTTCATATTAACTACAAGAAATTATTTTGGTAATATAGTAGAGAGTCGATTATTCAAACTAATTGAGACTGAAATGGGTTCAAGATAATCAAATAAAATTTTTTTTACCATTTTTACTTGAATTTTTACTCTTACTCTTGGTTGAATCAATCAATACAAAACTCACACCCGAATCATTGTTCGTTGGATGTACAATACCGGTCGAACCGGTCACTCAGTTGGATGTCGAGTGAGCCGCCTTTCCTCAGCACCAGGTCCGCGAGCAGCTGGTCATTGCAGATGAAGTTTCCGCTGGTCCCCAGCGTGCGCCGGATCTCCTCCAGCACCTTTGACTCCATCTTGGTTCGCAGCAGGGCCTGGTGGCGCCGCAGGAAGGTGTTCAGCAGAGAGGGACACCACACTGGACCCGAGGGTAGTCCTCCCAGTCAACCGGCTGTTGCCGTACTCCAGTTCCAAGACAGTGAAGTCCTTCAGCCTGATGATACACTCATTCTTCAGCAACTTGTTGACGATGGTGTCCATCTTCGGAAGAGTTAGAACTAGCTCTATCTCATTCTTGTCCAAGTCCATGTCGAGCGCTCCTCTCACAGCTGGAAGGTAGGACGAAAGTTGCAAGTAGAAAATGCCATAGTAGAGATGCAGGTTTTGGAACGCGTAGGTGATGTGTAGGTCCACCGAGTTGGCGTGTTTTGAAACACTTGTTCCCTTGTGGCTTATGCTTCTCAACCCGGATGCTCTCCCTCGCGCCAAGCAGACATAGAGGGACTTGTTATTAGTGATTTCGTTTGGGCTGATTTCGGTTTCGTCCACAATCTGCTGGGTCATTATCTCCGTCACGAAGGTGGCAAATGCATTGATCCTCTCATCCTTGCTTGCCTTTCTGTCACTTAGCTTCTTGATCAGCTTCATCACTGGACTGCTTAAGCGGGTCTGTGGTCTTGCCTTAGCTTCCAAGTTAGCAGCGCTCCCAGAAAATTTTACATTTCCCTCCAAATTCTTATTGTAGTTTCCAAATATCTTCAAAAACTCAGTTTGAACGTTCTTAACTGGGCTGTTTTTAATGAGAGTGTGACGGGTAGGTTCTGAAATTATGAAATGTATAAACTGCAACAGTACAATGGAGACAAGACAATAGCGTATTGGTGGCATGTTGTAGCCAGGTACTAGTCACAACTGGTGTAGACGCAGATGTAGGCCAATTAAGTATTACCAATAATGTTTCATAACAAACAATTGTAACTACAATGTATAATTGTACCAGTCATATTGTCTAATGTATTTATACTTAATATAATATAAGGTAATGTCTTTTTCACGTTCAGAATATATCCTTACTTAAGAAAAAATTGTAGGAGGGAAAATCAATTATTAAATACCCTCCGTCGCAGCAGACCTGCGTACTCAGCGAATTTCCAAATTAGTAATATTAATTTTGACCAGCTAAACTTGTAAACAAAATTTCATCACGAGCTCATAAATAGGGAAATAAGTGTCTATTATCCTTAAGATAAATATAGGGAAAGAGTATGCAGGTATGCTGCCATGGGGGACACTAAAAGTAGGTTTTTAGCATAGAAAAAATTTATTTCGACCATATAAAGCCATATAGTAAATTTCATCAATATCTGTCCATAAATAAAAGAGTTTGCCTATTCTCCATATGATTAACATGGGAAAAGAGTATGCAGGTTTGCTGCCATGATAAGTACAAAAACCAAGATTTTTTACCTTAAATGGATGAATCTCAACCAAATGAAGCTAAATACCAAGTTTCATAAAAAACTATTGGTTAATAAGTGAAATATTAACACATCCTTATTCTTCATAAGATTAACATTGGAGCCCCAAAAGACAATGTACTGTCTTTAGACTTTGTAATATCTCGGTAACCAATGAAGATAGAGCAAAACTTCAAAATACTAAATTGTGTGTTTTTTTGAGCTAAATCCAATGGTAACAATAAAAATTAAAATTTAAAAAAATTACATATGAAAAATGGAAAAACCCATTTTTGGGGTACAAAACCCCCCAAAACTACCCCTTCCGGTAGGTCGATATGTCTGGTTTACGAACTCATCCGAATAAACGTAGGATTACACATCTCTACCAATTTGGTGACGATCGGACCGTTTTTACGAGAGTTATCGTGTCTAGGGACACATACATATATATATATATACATATATACATATATACATATATATATATATATATAAAAATTTTAGCGACTATTATTTTTGTTCTCTGAGCACCTAAAAACGAAAAAGTAACATGGTCCCGTGCTTAGTTCTTGCCATGAGACCTACGGTAATAGCTTATTCCCTATGGGAAATTCGCTAAAAAAAGTCTTACATGTATAACAATTATAATTTTTAATGTATTACGAGGGAATATTTTCCTTCACCAGATAATATAATCTCCCTTCTGAAAGCATTTGATTTTACAACTTTTTCTGTCTATATAGTAACATGATGATTTGATTCACCGTGTAGTACCAATTGAATTAATGTTAAACTTGTCATGCTTTAAACGGTATAAAACCTTAATATTCCAAAACATTTATGCAAAAATGTTTGTCATATTTCCAACATTAGTGTTTTAATCTTAGTCGGATAATGGAAAATAACCCGTTGTAGCAGACCTGCATACTCAGTGAACTTCCAACAGAATTTGGTATTTTATTTTTGTCACCATAAACACCATGGGAATGAAGATGTAGGTTTACTGCCATGGGGTTATTGTCAGCAAAGATGGGATAATCCCTTCCCAATGCAGGTATACTAAATTGTATCAAATTCTAGTATTTTTAAATTTTCACCATAAACCCCATGGGGTGAGTAAGTAGGTTTACCACTATATGGGTTTGTTGTATGCCAATATAAGTTGAACTCTTTCTAATGAATGTACATACTACATTTGATCAAATATGTCAATAAATAAGTGAGATACAGGGTTTTATTGGTTTCCCATACATAACATAAACATAGAAAACCTATTTTTGGTTTTGCACCACAATTTATTGTAAGCTAAAGATCTAAAAAATACTGAATTGTTTGTTTTCCCAAGCTCTTTAAATGGTTTTAGTAAAAATTGTTGAATTACCAGGATAAGTTACCTGGAAATGAGAAATAATATAAAACATCCTCTATAAGAACAGCATGGGATAGGGATTCAAAAAAGGTCTGCTTCGTTTGCATTAGAACAGGTGGTTTGGTTTAATTGAAAACGAGAGCCAGATGGATGATAATAAGTGAAGAGGGTATCTATATTATACCAATTGCCTAAAGTGGCAATGATGTATTAAATTGTGTTTGCGTCGAATGACTACAAAATCTAGCATTTATATATATGCAAATCCCTATTAATATTATAAATGTGAATGTCCGTTTGCTTGTTACGATTACACATGAAAACTACTTAACCGATCATCATGAAACTTTGTAGACATATCCTTGAAGGTATCAGAAGTAACATAGGATACTTTGTATTGTGAGCGTAGCAAACAAGCTAAACCTGACAGTGGGTGAGCGTGACAGCGAGTAAGCGTCTCCTATAACCAAAAGTAGATGGCAGATGAGCGTGATGGCGAGTGAGCATAGTGAATGTGCTAAACCTGAGGAGGGTGAGCATGGCGGCGAGTGAGCATAGCGAATGAGCTAAACATGACAGCAAGTAATGCGAACGAAGCCGTGGGAAGAAGGTAGTAAGTAATAAGAACAATTTTGATCATGAGAGGGGTACAATGAGATGTGATTTGTTGTTCAAGAAAAGCTTTATTTGTTTACCTTAAAGCTTGGGTTTTTGTTTGATTTTAAAATGAGGATCAAATAATCCCATTGAATGAAAATGACATATTCACGATATCTTAAATGACAAATTCAAATTTATAATGTAGAGCAGTTAACGAAGTGTTGGTATTCTGTGAGCGAATTCACCCAGATAATTTTTGGGCGTTTCACAAATGGTAGAATGATAGGATAGAGAGATGTTAAATTAAATATGTGTGTTCCAAAGACTAGGAAAAACAGCACCATGTTCAAAACCTTAAAATAAATTAGATAGGTATAACGGGGAAAATTCTCCTTAAAATGTGTGGGGATTAAAAAAGTATACTTTTTTACATAAAAACAGGTGGTATAATTTGGAGAGCCAAAAATAGACAGTGAGTGAACATAGTTTACTTTGAGGTGGTGTTAAAATTTTGTAACTCTAAAAAATGAGAAAACGTGACAGCAGCAAAAATATATATTCAACCTACTATGTACAAGCAAGATAATCATATAGTTGAAAAAGGATGGTGTATGATGAAAACTATTATATTCATCCTGAAATGGGTGCTGAGCATCCGTCAAGTTTTTTCTCATTGCCTATTTTCTATATTATGTTAATTTTTCGTCATAGTCAAGGACTATGATTTCTTTAAAAAAACACAATTTTATATATTGATATAGGTTTAAACGATAGACAAAATAAAGCACTCATTCATAGTGTGTGTCTCAAGATTGTAAAGAGTGCTTTGGAAGCGGATTGTCTATGCAAACGATATTGCTGAAACAATTACAATACAAATTATAATTATTTTGAAACTTCCTTAGGAAAAAGTACTGCGTTTAAGTTAATAGAGTTCCATTGGTTTAGCTAAAATAAGATATTCAAATCACTAAACCAATAAGTTCTTTTTAATTCTAATCTTTTGTATGCCACATTGTTAATTATTTCGCTAATCAAGTTCAAAAATAAGTCCCTTTACATTAAAAATAGATCTGCATCAAATCCAGGTTTAAATTGGCCCTCAATATATTTTAAACAATTTTAAATTTAGAAAAAAATCATTTCACAGCTTGCTTGAGTACTTGGTAGTGTTATGTAACATATTTATAAGTTTGGTGTAGATTTAGAAATAAGCCAGATTGAGGAAAATCATACACAGAATATAGAATGCACATGACAAATACCTAAAACATCATTCGTTCCCTGAGAATATCAGAATTTTTACTTCCTCTTCAAGTTAGTTTTTTTGTCTTGATTATTTTCGTCTTCATCTGTAAGGTCCTCCATGGTTTCTTTCCTTTGTGTGTGTGTGATAGAGAGAGAGAGAGAGAGAGAGAGAGAGAGAGAGAGAGAGCATCTTTATTACACAATCATCAAGATTGAGAATGGCGTCATGACATAATAACATAATACAATAATAAATAAAACAATAATAATAAAAGCATTAGTCGAAGCAATAATAAAAGCAATAGTCGAAAATGTTCTATGGGCTGAAGTTTCTCCAATCTTCAGGAGGATCCCTCCAATGAGGGAGACACTGTGATATAGAAATTTGCGAACTGTTCAGATCAAACCATACATGAAATCATTATCAGGAAAACCAAGCTAAGCCTACTACCTCATGTATCATTTTAAGTCGTTGTTATAGTACAGTAGAAGCCCTCAAATTCAGCCACCTCGGGACCGGATCACCAGCCGGATTTCAAAATGGCCGAATTAACCGGCGATTTATTAAACAAATTAAACAGAAACCTATATTAAATGTGTGTCATGTGTTCTTAAATTATGAGTGTTCTAACAATGAACTTTTAGAGTGTATTTAAGGAATGGTATCATAATTGCCTAAACAATGGTGTATCAACTTGTAACAATCATAATTAATTTTCTCGCTCAGGACGTAATGCAGCCGAAATGACCTCGGGCAAGCGGTCGCTAGCGATGAAACTGGACAATAATACTGGTCTTCTGTCATAGAATATTTTTCCACGGAATATTTGACGGAATCCCCCTAGTGATCCAACTTCCGTGTTACATCAATGATCGGGCTGCGAAATACCTATAAAGACAATGACCGAAAATAGAACACGAACACGAACACAATGTTTCACAAGACATCCGAAACCAAACAAGTCCGGAAACCGGCAATTGAACTATATATTTTAGTATAACATGGAAAAAATTTACTGGTATCTATTTTGGCCTTGGGAATCGCACGTAATTGAAAATTTTATTTCTGGCGGAAGACCCGGATTATCTGGCGGCCGAACCATACAAGGCCGGACTAGAGGGCTTCTACTGTAAGATGCACGAGTATAGTCTGATTGAAATTTTAACAGCTGTGTGACCCCTCACCACCTCTCGCCCTGCAATGTATGGCAAAACCTTGTCATACATCCTTGTCAATTGTGGTTATATTTATCATGTGTAATACAGTATACAAATGTGTTTCAGAATAAATTTGGCAACAATGTATCAACTCTCATCAGACTATTTTCATGAATCCTACTATAGTTGTAAAATACAACAATTACAAGCCTTGCCACATAACTTGACAAATGAATTTTTACTATGATTCAGTTAAAATTATTGGATAACCAGCTGTTCTATGAAAATATGAAAATTAGCATGCAACGCAAGCTTGATGTTTTTAGAAAAGTACCCCCCCTCCCGCCCCCTTCCCCTCGCCTGTATGTTTTTTTTTTTTTTTTTTTTTTTTTTTTTTTATAGGAATCGGCAACTTTTAACTGTTTCTAGTTTTATGTTGAAAATAATTTATTCCATATTCCGATAACACGTTGTATGTATCCATATTTTATTTTGAATATTTAGAAAATTCGGGGACTCCTGCCGGGCCCCCCTTGGTCAGGAGGGCCCCTGGGGCATTCGGCAATTGCCGACCAGCGACCTAGCCAGACTGCCCCTGCTTCTGGCATCATCAAAATTAAAAGTATCATGGTCCAGGGCTTAGGTCTTACCATGGCTACCGTACACTGTAATAGCTTATTCCCTATAGTGATATTTGCTCAAATTAACAAATACCCATAAATGACACTTTGTGATATGCATAATAAAATACCCCTTATAATAAAATACTGAACACTATGTGGCCGCAAGCATTTATTCAATTTTTAGTCCGTAATATCAATTTGCTGACACATAGTAGAGAGATAGCTGAAATCACATACAATAAAGCAGACCCTTTGAGATATGATGACAAAATCAAATTTGTCAGCGAGTCTTCCCTCAGGAGGAACGGGTCAGAGAGGCTTCGTCTCAAAATCCTTCCACTGAAAAATCCGTGTGAGCTATTTTTCAGCATGAGCTATTCACACTCAAACTATGGAACTTTTGTGTGTACAAGGTTATAAATGTAATCAAAGTGAAAATTTTATTGAAGTATTTTTATAAACTTTTTTAACAGAGTAATTGATTTAAAACAGAAGAATAAGGATAAATCAATCAAATGTTTTGGCTATTAAGAGCTTTGACATACAAAAGTAAGCTTGTTATGTGGCCTTCACCGTTAGATTAAGCCCTGGACTACCTTAAAATTCATAACCATGACCTGCAACATAGTTCTTTGGAGTTGTTTAATATTTTATATGTACATAGGGAGACTATGATAAGTGTTTGAAAAACAATTTGTATGAGTTACTATAAATTAAACTTAACTTGATATGCTTAACAAAACCATGCTCTTTACAAATTAATAATATACACAGTAAGGGAATAAAATACCCCCCGTCGCAGCAGACCTGCGTACTCAGCGAATTTCCAAGTTAGTAATATTAATTTTGACCAGATGAACCTGTAAACAAAATTTCATTACGTGCTCATAAATAGAGAAATAAATGTCTATTCTCCTTATGAAAATATAGGGAAACAGTATACAGGTATGCTGCCATGGGGAACATTAAAAGTACAGTTGAATTTTTTTACCTAGAATCGGTGAAGACTAAGTGGACTGTCTTTGACACTGAACTTCTTTTACTTGTAGCATAATCATGTGTGTCCTGTCAATCATGCATTATATTTGTTTATCAACAAAATATATAAACAACCGTACATTGACGGTTTGTTTGTTTTGGTTGAACCTCAACATTTGACAATTAGCAACACATGATTATGCTACAAGTAAAAGAAGTTCAGTGTCAAAGATAGTCCACTTGGGCTTGACCGATTCTTGGTAAAAAAAATTCAACTGTAGATTGATTTTAAGCATAAAAAAATTTATTTTGACCATATGAAGCCATATACTAACTTTCATCAATACTGTATCTGTCCATAAATAAAAGAGTTTGCCTATTCTCCATATGATTAAAATGGGAAAAGAGTATGCTGGTTTGCTGCCATGATAAGTACAAAAACCAAGATTTTTTAACATAAATGTTTGAATCTCGACCAAATTAAGCAAATTACCAAGTTTCACCCAAAAATATGGGTTAATAAGTGAAATATTAACACATCCTTATTCTCCATAAGATTAAAATTGGAGCCCCAAAATACAATGTACTTAGAATGAATGAATGAGAATGAGAATGTTTATTTCCAGAAAGCATGTATGTACAGGCACAAGGAAAACGTCATGAATTCAATAAAAGAAAAACTTAACCTAAGACCTGCAACAACCGTGCAGAGAAAAAAAAAAAAAAAAAATATCAACATGTTGAATAGTTTCTAAAATCTAGCAACCTGCAACACTCCATGCAGAGAAATCAAACAGCACTCAGATAAAACTAAATAAAAAAAGTACTTACATTTGACTTGGATAGTACAAAAAACTCATGGACCTTGTAAAGAGGATTAGCCAATAGCAGTTTTTCCACCCCTTTTTTGAATTTTGTGTCTGACAGGTTCCGAACTGTACAAGGAAGATGGTTAAAAAGTTGAAAACGAAAAACATTGTTACTCTGCTTAACCTTACTAAGTCTTACAAATGGCATGTTAATATCATTTCTCCCTCTTGTATTGTGGGAGTGGATGTCACCCCTGAGCTCGAGAGTGCCCAGCTCCTTCTTGGTTCTTAAAAGGGATTGAAAAATGTACAAGTTGACAACTGTCATGATTGACTCTGACACAAAGATTGGTCTACAATGATCTAAATAGTTAGCACCAGCTAAGATGCGGACTGCCTTCTTCTGAAGGAGCAGGACTCTCTCGACCCCTGGAGACCCACCCCAGAGCCTTAAACCATACAGTAAAATACTCTGAAAAAAAGCCATATAGGCTGTTCTGAGCCAATCCTTAGGTACACGTTCTCTTAAACTCCTCAACAGATAAATGACACGTGAGAGTTTGCTACAAACAAAACTAATATGACAATTCCAATCAAGCTTAGGATCTAGAAAAATTCCTAATAGTTTTACATTGTTAACTTCTTGATTAATCTGTCTAAGACTAAAAACTAATGACTGGGTTTTAGTTTCATTTAAGAAAAGGCTATTAGTCCGGAACCATGCAGAGGCATCATCCAGAGCCAGGGACAACTTTACCCCAAGTTCATCAATTTGACTCCCCACATCGAAGAGGGTGGTATCATCCGCATAGCAAACCACACCATCCCCCAGATGGTGGGGCAGGTCATTTATCATTACATTGAACAAGAGGGGTCCAAGAACAGACCCCTGTGGGACGCCATGAGTCAATTGTCTTACAGCAGAATTCTGACCATTTATACTGACTAGCTGCCCGCGTCCGGCCAAATACGATTCCAACAAATCCAGACTTTTATCTCTTACCCCATAGAAACTAAGTTTTGATGCAACAATTTTGTGGTCGACTGTGTCGAACGCCTTGCTGAGGTCACAGAGTGTGGCCCCAGCAAAGCCATGTCCCTCAAAAGCATCATACACATGCCCCGTAAGTATCTCAACTGCATCAACAGTGCAACGCCCAGGCCTGAAACCATACTGGGCGGAAGCGAGCAAGCCATTGTTTTCAAGGTAAGGGAAAAGTTGATCCTTTATTACACATTCAAAAATCTTGGAAAAAACTGGTAGTATTGAGATTGGTCTAAAATTCTCAGGTAAATTGATATCCCCCTTCTTATGGATGGGGACAACCCTAGCAGTCTTAAGGACTGAAGGAAAAATTCCTTCCTGTATACAGGAATTTATACACCAAGTAAGTGGTAAAACAATACAATCAATGACATTCTTAACCAGGTCAACTGAAACATCAAAAATGTCCCTACATTTAGAACTTTTAAGCCTTTTTACAATAGAAAGAACCTTTTCCTGAGGGACTGGATTTATGGAAAAAGTGCACGAGGGAGCCGGCTGACCCAGCAACAGATCCATGGCAGAAGTTGGTGGAATACCAATGGCGTTCCGGGTCTGCTGGACTGAATGCACAAAGAAATTATTAAGAACCTCAGCTGAGAGATTGGTGGAGGTTCTTGACTTAGCAGGGGCACCTTCGCGACGAATAACGGTCCATGCAGCAACACAAGGGTTTTGAGCTCGCTCGATAAATTCTGCATTTTGTTTCTGTTTTGACTCCTTCAAACAAAGCTGATATTCCTTTCTTAACTCTAAATATCGCTTTTTAGATTCGGGGGATTTGGATTGCCTGTAAAAGTCGTAGGAAAGAAGCATCCACTTTCGTAAGGTCGCAACTGCATCGGTCTCCCTGCTTGGAGATGACTTGTTTGGCCTGCAATGAGACGGCCTAGCAGCTTTTTTTGGAAAACACTCCTCAAATGACATAAGAAAAACATTAAGAAATTGTTTGAAGCGTTCATCAGCACTCCCATCAGCCAGCAAAGGGAACCAATCAATCGCTTCAAGTGCAGCAATAAAGTTCAAAGTTTTAGATGTGGTTATAGGTCTATAAAAATTTAGTGTAGACCTACTATTAGACTTTTTACTGGAGTTAGGCACGTATATATTAAACTTTATACCATCATGGTCACCAATGGCATACTGAACAACCTCAGATTCAAAATAATTATGAGGAAGATCAGTTGCCACGTTATCAATACAAGAGTCTCCACGGGTGGGTTGCATGACAGTACAATACAGATTAAGAGATTTTAGCAGATTTATAAAGTCCTCAGATAACCTATTCTTTAACAAAATGTTTATATTCATGTCACCACCAAGTACCAAATTGTTCTTTTTTCTTTTATCACTCAAGAAAAGCAGTAATTTTTCCAAGCTCTCCAAAAACAAGATAGAGTCGCCATTAGGAGACCGGTACACCCCTACCAAAATTATCCTTAAGGCATGCAGGTGTATACAAACATATTCATGATGCAACTCACTACAGTAATTACTTACGTCAATTACACTTAAAGAGTCCAAAAGGTTTGGGGAGACAAAAAGTGCAACTCCACCGTGTCCTACCTCTGTACGGCAAAAGGCTGTCACTAGGCTATAACCATTTAAGTTAACTAAACTGATCTGGTCATGATTAAGCCAATGTTCAGATAAACACAGAACTCTATATTCATTAGCACTGAGAGCTACATCAAGTTCAAGAATTCTGGTATTAGAGAGACACTGTACATTGAGAAAAAGTAAACAAAAAGCAAGAAGGCCAATGCCAGACATAGTCTTTGAAATTCTAGGAGTAGGCCTATTATTAGTTTCCCCCATGATTAAGCTTACTTTGCCGGTTGATGTTGAGAGTGGCTCCCTAAAAAAGTACGGGATGGTACAAATTCAGAGTTTAATTTGGGCCTTGGTTTGAAGACATATTCTTTAACAAGAGTACCAGAGGGCCAAAAGTCTTCTTTTAAAACATTTGAAGTGACATCAGGCTCAATTCCGATTCTGAAAGAAGAGTAAGAGTCATGCTTAGGTGTTATGGGGATACACTCACCATCAACGCCCATATCCTTAAGATAGTCCACAATATCTTCTTTTGTGCACTCTTTATTAAGTCTGGATACAAAAATCCAATTAAGCTTACAGATGGCCTTAACCTTAGAGTCAGTAGTGGATTTAGTCCCTATGATAGGCTTAGGCCTATGTTTACCACTATTATTAGACCTACCAGCTCTATTCTTATGACCCTTATTGGTCCATACTTGCCAAGATTGACTATTATTTGGTGGATTGTCAACGTTACTAATAGAACTACTGTTATTATTCACTGAATTTAAGGGGGGGAAATCACTGGCATCGAAACCCGCTACTAGGTTAGGATTAGTCAAAACATCAGATTCGTCAGCAGCAGCTGTCTTTAGACTTTTTAATATCTTGGTAACCAATGGAGATAGACAAGGAGGTTATATTCTAATACTGGAGGTAACACACAATGCTAAAAAAGCGAGCCGCTGATTTTGTTTGGTTGGCAATCCTGAAGTACCAATTTGAACTGTTTGCCGAAATGAACGAGTCAGCTAAGGGAGTCAAATGAATTGTGAATCAATTGCCTGGTGAATCGGTTTTAATGGGCAATTATTGGTAAGCAAATATGCATTAAAAGGGGAAAACAAACAAAAACAGAAAATAAATTTTATATATAAAAATTTATTTAAAAAATTTGGTAATTAGTTTCAAGTTATGGAAAACATGTTTATTTTTTTTAATAAGATAAAACTATTTTAATAAATTAAACTATTTTAATTGCAGATAATATAGAGGATAGTTTTTGTATTAAAAGAAAATTCTCCTCCAATTCTACTAGGTGTCAATTATAATTAACTATCATATAAGTTATATTTCAGAAAAGTCCCAATAAAATAAAATTTCAGAACATAAAATTTGTGGCCTAAATAAGTTATTAATTATGATTATATTTCTTAGGCTATTTATGAAACCACTATTGACAACTACAAATCAAATAAAAATCCCTTATTCTGTTAAATACCAAACTAATCAAATTCAAAATTGGTTACATTCAAGGAAATTAGAAACACACACGTAATTATTATTCAAGACTCTTGATTCCTTTACCGTTTGCCGGTTAGCGTACCTATTCATTCGTTCATTGTTCCCAGAAGATTCGAACCATTTCGTTGATTCGAATATCTTTTAGCTACCGTTCAAAGAACGACAAAACGGTACTTCAGGATTGCCAACCAAACAAAATCACCGGCGCGCTTTTTCGCCAAAATTAACCTATCAGTGTTACCTCCAGTATTAGAATATAACCTCCTTGGAGATAGAGCAAAGCTTACGGATACTAAATTGTGTGTTTTTTTTAGCTAAATCCAGTGGCGAAAATCAAAATTAAAAATTTTTTTAAATTACATATGCAAATTGCAAAAAACCCATTTTTGGGGTACAAAACTACCCCTTCTGGTAGGTTGACATATCTGGTTTATGAACTCATCCAAATGAAGGTAGGATTACACATCTCTACCAAAATTGGTCTTGATCGGATCGTTTTTATGAGAGTAATCGTGTCTAGGGACACATACATACATAATATATAAAAATTTTAATCACTATTATTTTTGGTCTCTGGGCACCTCAAATCAAAAAGTAACATGGTCACGGGCTTAGGTCTTACCATGAGACCTACGGTAATAATTCGCTAAAAAAATGCATGCAACATGATCTTGACTTACACTGACAGAGTGTATAGTGTGTACTTTAAGGGGCTTATAGACAAGGAGAGTTGTACAGTGAGTGCGGACGGTGAGTGGAGGCCTGTTCACATCGCTCTTACAGTAGGTTTATGAGGATTCGGTGCTGCCATCTTACCTATTGCTACGGGAACTAAATGATTATCTTAAATCTTATTTGTTTAAAAACTTCATATAAATCCATTTGTGTATATGGAATCTGGATTTATTCATACTACAGCTGATAATTTTTTAATTAAATTTATTTGTTATTTCGAAATGGATATGTGATCCAAATAACAAAGAAATGGAAGTGTTTAGTTTGAAAATTTCGGATCATTAATCATGCTTGATAAATAACATTTTTTCGTGTTGATTGATTTTGTACGTCCATATTATAGCAGCCCACAATTTTCTCAAATCCATACTTAAAATTTACAGTAAATTAATTTGATGAATTGGACATTATTTGATTATTACAGCAAGTGTGGTAAGTTAAATGCCGATGACGACAGATTTTGTGTTCGTCGGCCGGCAGATTTTCAGTCATTGAAAGAACCTCCCATTATGCATACACCTAGAAACTGCACCTAGAAACTCATTGAATTTAAAAACAAGGACATTAAGGGGTACTTATCAAGTCTCCTTAAATACAATTTATACAGAACAAACACAAATTAAAGTGAAAGGTCCCCGCATGCAAAGCCTGTGCACGGGGGCCGATTCAAAAATGTCTTCTTCACAATAAAACAAAAAAAGTTCACTGTAGGAATAGTTTACTAATATATTACTAACACAGTTATTAGGCTGAACAAAAACATAGAGCTTATCGTATCACTAGCAGCGAGCATGCTGTGCTCGCTGTTCACTAGTAAAGAACAACTTTACTCTATTGGAAAGAAAATACGTATTAAGAAAAAAGTAAAAAAGCAGAACAAAACAAGGAATAGATGCAAACAAATTTTAATTTTATGAAATATAAATAGAACTGTGAAACATGAATAGAAATTCGAGGCAGTCTCCTTTCCCAACTCATCAAGCCAGAGGATAATTTTCTTCTTATAAACTAATGTACTGCACTGCCACTGCCCATATTTCTGAGTTCCCAAGGCAAATTGTTGTAATTGATATGGGCCAAGTACAGTAGAAAGGATTTGTTGAGTTGATTGTTTTATCAATGCGGGGAGTTATTCCAATAATTTGGTCAATTGTAACTAATCGTCCTTTTGATAAGTTCTTGTCTGCACGTTGACTATATGTATTTTTAATTTTGTTTCATACAAAATCAATGTTAGACACTTTGTTTTCAAGAGCCATTGCTTCATCTCTAAGCAAAACCAATGCACTATTTCCTTTATTTTTGTTTGTATAATTAGCAAATCTGAAATTCAACAGAATATCATAGTTTTGATAGCTGTCCAAAAAACATAGAACAACATCCGCACTCCACCTCACCATAACTCTTTTTTAACTAGTTTTAGTTATGATTTTGGCATTCATTTCGGAAAAAAGGAGTATGGTAAACTTGGTAGTTGTTTATATAAATACAACTTAACCTCTGAAAAACCAAACAAAAAGCGTTAAAAATAAAAACATGTGATAAAAAATAATCGAGCACTCTCCATCTGCCGGTGAGTGAAATCAAATGTGTTTAGATTTTACTGTCCAGGAAAGTAACTGTCCATTCCCGTGTGTTAAGTTTTAAAGGAGAGTAGAATACCTATTTCAGACAGTGACATGTGTTTTACGCTTCTGTCGTCAACGGTCATTCTCCTATGTTTTAAATGTAAAACGCCTAGAAGAAGCGATGTGAACAGGCCTCCACTCACTGTCCGCACTCACCGTGCTACTATCCCCGTCTATAATACCCTTTAAGGTGAATATGAATGAAGGGTGATTGCAATTAATTAATCAGTAGCTTTGTGATAGACCAACTGATTCATTTATCAAGATCATGTATTACTATTCCAATGAGTGAAAAAAGGTAGCTGGGTCCAATATCAAACCTTCGAATAGCTTGTAACTATTCTCAGGAGCGAACCAAAACAACCTTCGGAATCAAAGGCAAACTCTATAACTATAACCACTCAGCCACTGGGCCTTATTAATCGGTAATTCATGTATTAATAATTAAACACTCTGGTTAACGTACCAAATTATCCTATACTCTAATATGAGAATGACATGTATATATGTATGCACACTGATCTCAAAAACGGTTCTAAGATTTTCTCTAAACTTGCAAATTACATAGTTCTGCAATAAAAATTATATATATATATATATATATATATATATATATATATATATATATATATATATATACAGGTCTCTGTGCCAGTAAAAATCGTATTCTGTTGTAATCGTCAATTGAAATTCAAATATGTTAACATTGGTCTTATGGAGTTAAAAATTTATTGTTTATTGTTTATTACAATAGTCAGATACAATAGTTACATATTGTGTTGACTTTTTGCAGCCCTAAACAGATAGAGCCACCAGTTTATTAAAACCCATCAAATAATTCGGCAAAGTGCACTTTATTTAGGCTAAAAAACTATCAATTCAATTCTAAGTTTCTTAGGTGTTTTCATGGGTATGATTTATAAACTCTACTACACTATAAAAATCATTATTTATTAAATATTCTCTTAGTTTTTTGTGAAATAGTTTGATATCATTAATATTTCTTATGCTTTCAGGGAGATGGTTAAACAGTTCAGCTCCCGCGTAACATGGCAACTTATGGTAATTTTCGAGTCTGTGGAAATCAGTTCTGAATAAATTTTAATTTCTAGTATTATAGTTATGAAAATGTGTGCCGAATTTTGAGACACATTTTATTAGAAAAAACTTAATTGTCTGATAAATGTATAAACTTGCTAATGTTAAAATTTCCATACTACGAAAGGCTGGTCGGCACGATTCTCTTCTGCCTATCTTTGCTTGGGTTCGTACCGATTTTTATTTTGAGAATAAATACCCTTGAAAATTTGCAATCAGCACAAGCCCCCCATAGAGGTATAGGATAAATGTGGCTGAATCATGTCATAGTAAGCTGTTTTTTTAAATTTTTGTTCCACAATTAATATTTTGAAAGTCTACGCAAATGAAATATTCCCGAGGAAATTTTCCTACAGACATAGTCAATATGGAGTTCCCAAGTTAAATTTTGTTCTATGTTTAAACCCAGGAATTTTACACACTTGACTTGTTCCAAAATGTGTTCATTTATCATAATTACTGGGTTTTGCTTTCATCTATATTACTTAAATTAAAATTTATGTAGTTTGATTTAGAATAATTTACTCTTAAGTTTAAACTATTAAAAAACTGGACACAACAATTGAGGTATGTGAAAGTTACACTCTCTATGGAAATAAAATAGCTGATTCAACTGTCAAAGTACAGACCATGTGTTCCAGTACAAACATGTGGTTTTGTGTAGCAGCCATTACTGAATTACCAAATGATACTATGATAAAAATAAGTTATGATAAAAATAATTTATCAGTTTTATTCAAAAATTTTGAATGGGGAGTGAGCGAAAATAAACGAGTTTTTTTGACTCAGGATCGTTCTAAGAACTTCTGTTAATCTGAATGAATTTACTGCAAAATACTTGTTTTAATTAAGTCATCCGAGCAAATGCTCAGTCCCCCCAGGTACTATTATATCAATGGAATAAAAATACTTGGAATGTTTTTCCATCAGTTTATTGAAATTGAAATGTGTCCTTATGGACTAAAGCCTTTGTTGTTGAATACGACATTGATCTACCAAAGAGCTCGGAGATATTGCGATTGAGATGAAGGATTGGCGACAAAACTAACAGCTGACTGAACAGATAGCTTCTGGCAGTATTACCAATCTTGACAAACAAACAGCTCACAGTCAGACAACTCTTACCAGTGCTAGCAATTTTGGCAACTTGTTAGTAATTGGTGCACAAATCTTGTTAATTCTGCTAATCTTGACTATATTTGTATTTTTCCCATTACTAAGCAACATTAAAAATAACTTTCAAGTTATTTTTAGCATTTCAAAATATATTATTTTTACCTTATAAAAATCATTATGGCACCAAAAATTAAATTAAAAGTTTCATTGTTACTTTAACATACGTAGGTTTACGTGTACAGTTAATTTATTTTTTTTATTTTACTTATGGTGGCATTTTATATTATTAAATTCGTGGTTGTGTTTTCAACAGTGAAGGTCAAATGAACTAATTTTGTGTAAGTTATTAAATTTAGATTTGACTGATCTGTAATTATTAAATATGCAATAACAAAATCTATATCTATATATATTTATTTAATACGCAAAGGGTTTTTTTGTGTTGAGAACTCCTCCTACATTTTTCAACCGATGTTTAAGTTTTTGGTGTCGCTGGATAGGGCGCCATTTGTTGTCTGTAGTTGTTTCCGCAAAAAATTGATGAAAATCGGAAATAAAATAAGGATGCTAACTTATACACAAATTAAATCTGAAATTTTCTCATTAGAATAACATTGGGTTTGGGTTGAACATTTTAAACATCTGTTAATGTTCAGCTGTAAATACGTGTAGTTTTTAGTGATTACTGATATTCACAATCTTGGATTGGTTGAATTCGGTATATAAATCAAATAAATAAATAGATTCTTTATTCCATGAATGTACATGTTTATACAACAGAAACATAAATACATAATGAGTATAAACAATGTTTACAAAGTACATAATAATCTCTAATTATACCTGTACATCATGGATAGGCACCTCGAGAGCATAAGCTGTGTTGAGGTTGCCATCAATAAATTAGCGCAGTGGTTGTCAGACATCTCCAAAAAGATAATAAAATATTGTTAATTGTCGTAAGAAAGTTACAGTAAGAATTGAATAAGAGAACATTAGTGCCTTAAGAACATTACAAAGTATTCAGCAGCTCATTTATCTGTCATTATCCAATCATATGCAGTGTACAAAACCTATTTTGATAAAATAGTATAAATAACATTAAGATAGGTATATTTAGAACTAAATGTCACTTTTGTATTGTATCAAAATGAATTGCTCGATTTAGAGCAACAAGTAAATTAGTATTAACTAATAAAATGATAAATTAAAATCTAAATGAAAAATGTCTTGCCAAATTTTGTAAATTTTTGAAAAATCCCATTTTATAGTAGGCATCACGAAATTGCGAGCCTGAATTTATAAAAGTGTTATCGATTTGTGCCGGCTCATCCGTGTTAGCACAATAATCACTGTGTGAAAGATCAAAACATAACAAAACCGATAACATTGCTGGGTAAGAACAACGTAAATCAGCTGCCAGCTGTTTAAATTTTGAAGCTCACAATTTCATGGCATCTAGTATAGTAAATTACCAATTGTACATCTCACTGGTGGAAAAGGGTGTACTAAGATGTTATGATTGTTTCCTTTATTTATGAGAAAAACCTAAATTCGATATCAACCACTTAAAATTTTGGAAATGTATTTTGAAGACAAGCTGCCAATGTAATTTCACAACCAAGGCTGTGGAATGTCAATTTACAAGCACTTGTTCCAGTAATTGAGTTTGTTCGCTTGGATGGGAGGGAGGGGTTGGGGGGTTGGGGGTTCGTGCTTTGACGGGTGTGTGGATGACACACCCCGAGTATATAGCAACAGGTTGTTCTAGTTCTATAGTCACAAATTGATATGTGTAGCACAATATATGCACAAAATAAAAACTTCACTATGGCCATCTTAGACTCATCGCAAACCTGTAGCAGATGACCTAAGTACCTAGTCAAAAGTAGATACAATGTATCTCCTTTGTCTTGAGTTAGTCTTTACAATAACTTATGAAAACTGACTTGGTCAGACAACTCATTCTGATTTTTCTTTATAAGGAATTGATCGTGTTGTTAATCTATACTTAAATCTATTGGGTTTTTTGTGTTGAGAACTTCTCCTACAATTTTCAACTGATATTCAAGTTTTTGGTGTCTTTGGATAGGGCTTATCAATGGTCTGTAGTTGTTTCCGCCAAAAATTTATGAAAACCAGACATAAAATAAGAGCGCTATACACAAATTAAATTTGAAATTTTCCTATTAGAATAACATTGGGTTTGGGTTGAACATTATAAACATCTGTTAACCCTGCGCTTCTCGCGCGATATCTCATAACACGGTTACCCGCGCGGGTGACACTTGTCCCCCATAAGGTTTTTTTTATATATAAAGTATAAATATGTTTGTTTTATAGCAATGTTATGTCTCAAAATCTATTAAGTGAGTATTTAAGATTATTTAGAAATATTATTAATGTTTGTTTTTTAGACCAGTAAAACTTTAAAATTGTTTTTTATAGTCACTTTTTTTTGCACTTTTGACCAAATAAAAATAATTGATTTTTCTCCTTAAAAATTTCAATTTTTTTCAAGGTAACTTACTAAATACACTTTTTATTTCAGAAAGTACTTTAATAATGAACACAAACACCGTCAGTGACAAAAAATGTTGTTTATTTAGTCGAAACTTGACTTATAGCGAATTATAGCAGTTGTGACATTTATGTGCATCACATGACATTGAAATATATGTATAATTATTAGTGTTTTGTAACATGTGACTGTTTATACCTCTACAGTTATAATTCTCTTTAAAAAATGAAAGACATAAAAAATCAAAATTAAAAACAAGATACAAAATTACGGTATGCTACATAAATGAAAGGAGGTGTTGTCTACTCCAGACAGGTTTTATGCACCATCACAGTGTGATCTCCACAGATAAAGTGCCCACATTTCCCACTCGTTTTTCATGACGTTTCGTCTCTTGCCCATCCATAAAGGTATCTCCCATCAACATGTCCTAAAAAAATGAGGCATTGCACAATCACAGTCACTTCGTTACACTCATGGCGGTAACACTCTCGCGGGCGACAGTTGTCACCCAGCCGAATATTGAGCGAAATAACATGGACCACCAACTTTTTCAATGTTTAAACACACACTGAGTAGGATCGACTGTTTGTATTGGAAAGATATTGATGAGGGTCACACCTCTATCCACCACCCAGCGGCCCAGCTGTGCCCCAAACAAAAGTGCTGGGTGACAACTGTCCCCCGCGCGAGTGCTGCAGGGTTAATGTACAGCTGTAAATACTTGTAGTTTTTTGTGATTACTGATATTCACAATATTGGATTTTCGGATGTCGTTGATCGATAACTAAATGTAACTTTTGTATTTAATCGAAATAAATTGCTTGATTTTGAGCTAAAAGTAGACTAGTTTTATCTTAAATGATTGAATTAAAACTAGAGATCATCTCCTGGTTGGAATTCAACCAACATTTTTTCAGTTGATTTGGACCGTTTGGACCCAATTAGTCAAAACAATATGCTATAACTGAAGCATCCGTTATTCATCCTGATTTACTAGCATTTGTTATTACAACAGCTGGATGTCTAAAGATTCAATCAATTATCCTTCTCCCATAAGATTAACATTAAAACTTTGAAAGCCTGAAGGGCATAGCCCCATTGGCGGATGTGAATTAAAACGTGATTCTGCTCATCTACAGCGCAATACCTTTATAATGGTATGCGTGGATTTTTTATACGATGCACACAAGCTGATAAAAAAGGAGGAAATGAAACATGCTTGCCTATTGATATATACTAGAGATCGCCTCCTGATCGAAATTCGATCAAAATTTCAATTGATCTGGACCCAAGAAGCTTAAAAACATTTTAGAACTAAAACATCTGTTCTTCCTAATTTTCTAGCAGTTGTTTTTACAACAGCTGTCTAAGGATTCATTCAATTCTCCTTTCTCCATAAGATTAACATTGGAACTTTGAAAGCCTGTGGGGCGTAGCCCTGGAGTCCGATGTGAATTAGAATGTGATTCTGCTCATCTGCAGCACTATACCTCTCTAACGGTATGCGTGGATTTATCCTACGATGCACACGAGCTGAGAAAAAGGGAGGAAATGAAACATGCTTGCGTATTAATATATAGATATTCATTTTTGTAGCAATCATTTGACAAACCTGACTTAAAAATGTTGAAATTTCGCAATAATAATTCATGAATATAAAACAGTAATACTAGCTGAAACATTTTCATAGTATTGTATGAATTTATTAAATACATAATATTACATAATACATTTAATATAATATAATATTATAATACATGAAGCCGTTTTTTGTGAACACACCACTCTACCATTCTCTACCATTTCTGGACGAATTTTATCGTTTTACGTATCGGAAAATTGGTCTCAGTTTGTAGTTTTGCAATAAGGTTTTAGATTGTGTTTACTACCCGAAATTATGAGTTGAACATGTTTAACTTTTTAGTGCTGCCTAGCATAAACCCCATAAACACCGTGGCTATAGCGTTTACATTGAAAAATCTTCTCTGTAAATTTTATCAGTGAGACAATGGGAGTTTTAGTACCACCTAAGGAAGGTTGTTTGTACTGCCTGTCTGGGCTAGAAGCCATAGTGATAGATGTGTAAGCTGTGTTGGAAACACCACAGTCTATGGCTGGCTGCACACCAAAACGAACATGATGCGAGCGAGAAAGCGTCTTACGAAGATGCGAGTGAAGGTTCTAGCATATGTTTAAATAGAATGCCCCACACTACATTGAACAAGACAGTGTACATGCATTCCATTCAAACATATGTTATTACCTACCATGGATTTAATCTATGTTATCATAAAGATAGTAAATTATTAACTAAGTAAGTTACCCTCAACGTCGTAAGATGGTTTATCACATGGTCTGTAAAGGAAGAAGCATAACTTCTTCCCAGGTCAGCCGTATATCTTTTTTTTGTGTTCCGGATATGAAGCGTCTAAACTAAAACGGAAGTCAAGTTATTTTTTTTTTTTTTTTCTTTATTTCGGCTTTAGGTTAAAACCATGTTAGGCCCACTACAACAAAATAGAGATACAAATTAGTACTTATAA
>CM061531.1:214178492-214215532 GCA_030545055.2 Neoaliturus tenellus
TGTATTTTAAATGTTTGTCATTTTAACGTAGAGGGTCTGAGCAAATCTAAAAGTGACTGCCTCAGCAAGGTGCTGCTGGAAAATGAGGTCGATGTCCTCGCACTGCAAGAAACACATGCAGAAGACTTAGAAAACAGTGCGAGGGGCAACATCCCAGGATATAAGCTTGTGGAGGAAATAGGTCACAGGGTCTACGGAGTGGCGACGTACGTTAGACAGGACATAGACGACGTATCAGTCTCCCACAAAAGTTGTGATAACAACACATTTGTTGTTGCTGTTAAGGTGTCTGCGACTACTATTGTAAATGTATACAAACCACCAAACACCCAGTGGTCAGACACAGTTCTCCCAACTTTTGAACATCCTGTGGTATATGTAGGTGACTTCAACAGTCATCATACCCAGTGGGGATACTCGTCCGATGATGACAACGGCACTCGTCTTTCAAGCTGGGCTGAAAATAACAACCTTTTCCTGGTATATAATGCCAAGGACCCACACACCTTCCATTCAGCCCGATGGCGTCGTGGGTACTCTCCAGACTTGTGCTTTTGCTCCCGTGAACCATCAGCAACACCCGTGCCTACTTCCAGGATGGTCCTTGGTGCATTCCCCCACTCTCAGCACAGGCCTGTAATAATATCAGTAGGAATGCAAATTCCTCTCGTAAGATCTTTTCCTCGGCCTAGGTGGAACTTTAATAAAGCTGAGTGGGAGGCCTTCTCATCAAGGCTTGATAGCGGCATCAGGTTCATCCCCTCTAAAATAAAAAACTATGATCGGTTCACTCGCCTTGTCCTGTCTTCCGCTAAGGCGACAATCCCAAGAGGTTTTAGAAAAGAATACATTCCAGGATGGAGCAGAGAGTGCGAAGATCTTTACAGTGAGTTTACAGACACTGCTGACAGAGATGTAGCTGACCAACTCCTTAACTCTCTCGACAACTCCAGGAGAGAGAAGTGGGTGAAAACTGTCGAGAACCTGAACTTCACCAAAAGTAGTCGGAAAGCTTGGTCTCTGCTCAGGAAACTCTCCACTGGTAAATCAAGTGAAAAACACGATGCCTCACAGCCTAGCCCTCGTGAAATTGCAAAACGCCTCTCCGTACTTTCAAAACCTGTGCGTACGTCTGCAGACAGAAAAATTAATTTCAAGCTTAATGAGATAAAGGAGAGTCGGCAAGCACCCTTGGAAGTCTCTAGACCCTTCACTTACGACGAGCTGGAAGTGGCGATTGATGCGATGCCAATTGGCAAAGCAGCAGGTTTGGATGACATTTTCCCGGAGTTTATAAAACACTCGGGTAACAAGGCTAGACAGTGGCTTCTGGAAGTTTTTAACACCACTCTGAAAACCGGCGACATGCCTGGGATATTTAGAAAATCCAAGATCATAGCTATCCTGAAGCCCGGAAAGGATCCAAAACTGCCTGAAAGTTATCGGCCTATAGCTCTTTTAAGTGTTTGTTATAAGCTGCTAGAGAGGTTGATTTATAACAGAATCCTCCCTATTCTCAATGCCAGCATCCCTGTCGAACAAGCTGGATTTAGGCCTGGTCGCAACTGTTGTGACCAGGTTTTAGCTCTGACATCTTTCATTGAGGATGGGTTCGAGCGAAGACTGAAAACCTCTGTGGCTTTCTTAGATCTGACTGCAGCATATGACACCGTCTGGAGAAAAGGCCTCCTAGTTAAATTTTACGACCTTATTCCTTGTCCTTTCTTGTTGCGTCTCCTCAACTCAATGCTCTCCAATAGGATGATAAAAGTATATCTGGGACGCAGAGAAAGTACGTTTAGGCAACTAAAGGATGGCCTACCACAAGGGTCAGTGCTCGCCCCACTGCTCTTTAATGTGTATACTGCCGACATTCCTGTAACTCGGTCCTTAAAGTTTATATATGCAGATGATATTGCATTGGCATATCAACACCAGCATTTTCGACAAGCTGAGGAAACACTAACAAATGACCTCACGACCCTCGGTGAATATTTTGAAGCCTGGAAGCTAAATCCAAACCCAACAAAAACTGAGGTTGCTTGCTTCCACTTGAATAATAGACTGGCCAACCAAAAGCTTAAAATCGTATTCAACGGTGTTGAGTTGAAACATAATGACCACCCACAGTATCTGGGAGTCACTTTAGATCGGTCTCTCACGTTTAAAAGCCACTTACAAAAAACTGCAGCTAAGGTGAGAACCAGGACTAACATTGTCCATCACCTTGCTGGCTCCACATGGGGAGCTAACGCACAAGTTCTGCGAACAACTGCTCTATCATTGGTATATTCAGCTGCTGAGTACTGTGCTCCCGTGTGGTTAAATAGTGTGCACGTTAGAGAGATCGACGTCCAGCTAAACAGGACCATGAGAGCCATTAGTGGTACACTCATGGTGACTCCTGTACCCTGGCTCCCGGTGCTGTGTAATATCGCTCCTCCTGAAATAAGACGAAGGGATGCACTCATTAGGGAATACACAAAGATCTTATCTGCTCCACAGCTGCCCATCCATGATTACCTACCCCAGAATGCGGGCCGATTGAGGTCCCGAAAACCACCTCTACGAACAGCCTCCCAGTTGATGGACTCGAACTTCACCATCCATACAAACTGGACTTCCTCCTGGGACGCTTTTCAAGGTCGGAACCACTTCTTGATAGATGACCCGACCGTAGCGGTAGGTGGTATGAATCTTCCTCGGAAGCAGTGGACTATACTCAATCGTTTCCGCACTGGAGTGGGGAGATGTAATTATTGGAAGCACAAATGGGGAATGACACAAGACCAGTCATGCGACTGCGGAGCAGAGTATCAAACTATGGAACACATAGTCGAAGAGTGCCCACTGAGTGCCTTCCCCGAAGGATTGGCCGGTCTGCATAGCTCAAGTGAAGCTGGGCTGCAATGGCTTAGCGCCCTGGATTTAGCTCTATAAAGAGAGATCTAATTTTTTTTTTTTTTTTATTTTAGTGTTTAGATTTTTACTTATACTGACTCAGGTGCTCTGCACCGCAGAATTTTTTTTATTATTCTTAAACCATGGTGGCTGGCTGAATGAGCCATACGATATATATATATATATATCAAGTGAATAATAGCCTTAATACAGAAAGGACTTGCGCCTCTGACCATTTCAATGGATATCCCATCAACACCAAATGCAGTACTTTTTATACTGTTCATGAGCTCCTTTACTTTACTTTCAGAAATGGGAACAAAAGAAAACTTAGAAATTATACCTTCACATTTGTTACTATTGTAAAACTTCAACTTGTCTTGGTTAATGCTCCTACTCCCACCCATTGTAGAGAAATAATGGTTTAAATCTTCTGGTGTTAAGTAATGGCTATTCATGTTTCTGGAATGCAATACTCCACCAGCACGCAATGTCGACCAGAATGTTATGTTATTTTTCACATTACTAGGTTTAGAAATGTCGTTAGAGAATGGTAAGCAACGTGATTGATTTCTTTGACGAAATGTCACCCAACAAAAAATTATACAGTGGTAGATCAAATTAAGGAAATCGACAGAGTGTGTCCTCTTACTTTTCCTAAATTTCTAAGAGGGTATTGGTATGCTAAATTCACTATTAAAATAGATCAGGCAATTTTTTCGAAGGTTGCTTCCACACCCATTTACATTATTAAAATTAATCTTTTATACTGCTGACATAACAATTTAAATCCCAAGGAAACGAACAAAAACTTTAAATAACCTCACGTGGACAAATATATTACTGATAAACCATCCCAAAAATCAATGTTCGCAAGCATCGGCCGCGTCGGAATCGCATTGTGTGCCGAGTTTGAGAAGCTCGGGTGATCCGATAATGGGTCAAATCCCTTGCAACCACAACTGAATCGCCGACCTTCTATGCTTCACTCACAGCTCCGTCCCCTACCACACTTCGTTAATCGTATTTTTCCTATAAAATATAAGAATCCTATACCCTAATACGAGTAAGGTAAATTTTTATGTAAGTAAAATCAATAAAAAAACTGGTCTAATGATTTTCTTCAAACTTTTCAAATAACTTAGTTCTGAGATTACCTCTATGTTAGGAAAAATCTTTTTTCGTTATACTCTAATAAGAGTAAAGTATATTTGTATGTATGTAAAATGAATCTCGTAAACGTAACTGTTTTCTTAAAGCTGTGCAAATAACTTAGTTGTGAGATATAATAGTATTTATTTAGGCCTCTACGCTCGGAAACATCTTATTTTGTTATGATTTTGAATTTAAATCACCAAGAAATAACATTAGTCATGTGGAGTAAAAAAAAACAGCTGACACAACCGTCAATGTACGAAATCTGTGCTTCAATATAAACCTGTGGTTTTCCATTGTACCTGGTTATTAAATATCTGAATGATACTATAATAATAAAATTAATTTTATTTTTAAATATTTCTTTATACTGGTGATTATGGATATTTAGATACATGAAAGGATGATAGTAAAAAGCAATTTGTAGAAACGGAATTAAATGTAAATCAAAAGAATTGGTGACAATCATAAAATTTACTACTAAGGGTGCGCTCTACCTCGGCGTCAAAATCGTCGAGCGAGACTGTTAACTGCCGCTATACGCGGAATCTCACATTTTGGAAAATATATGACGGGTGATTTTAATTTTTTTTTACTTTAATGCTTTTTTTGGTTTCAGTGCGAAATCGATCGGTGGTCTAATAACGATATTTTTTAAATTGCAGACCTTTCGCATCTCCCTTCTTGCATCGTTATCTATAAACTTTTTATCAATCTTATTGCAGATTCTTGTTCTTAAGATTATATTGTACTAACGTATCGTCCTATTTTTTCTCAAAAAAATTTTTAATACGTTAAAACTTTATACAAAAACGCTTATTTCAAAATTATTAGCAAGCACACTGCTTAGTAATTTAAATTAATATAAAAATTTTAAGACGATAGCGGAGTACAAAATTATATTATGAAAAGAATGACACCAAAATATTTTAAATCGGTTTACAACTGGGGCGACAAACACGGAGATTCTAAATCCTTGCATCCGCGCGCGGCAGATGGGTAGAGCGTACCCTTAATCTTAGAAGTAGAACATAATTGTTACAGATTCAACGTGTGGTGTAACAAATTTATAGCAAAGTGCAGCACCCGTAGACCTACATTAAAAAAAAAAAAAAAAAATGTGAAAGGCGAGTGAACGAAGCGAACGAGCTCATTATGAAGGCAAATAAGTGGAGCAAACGAGCTCGGTTTGAATAAAAAAATTATTGTTGCGTTTACCAATGCACAGTCTGTGGAACAACAATAGTTTTTAAGGCAATGTGTATGAAGTTTATAACTAACAGTGAGTTATTGATAGAGAGGAAGTGCAGTAAATGGTTTTAGAACATTTATTTTGTTGTTGTTTATTTTTTTGTTTATCTACGCTAGTGGCATTTTTTTACGTTTTGACGGAGAACGGTCCAAACCCCAGTCTTGTTACTATCTAACATCGACCAGTTGTTAGGGTAGGTTTACACGTGAGAGTTTTTCACTCTCGGAGAGTAGATAGTTACTCTCATAAAAATCTCTGACAGCTGTTGATAGTACTCGCAGAAAACTGTCTGGGATTAATTGGAAAATTCGCTGGTTGTGTAAACACCTCTTTGAGTACTTGCTGAGAGTACGAAACTCTCTGAGAGTGAAAAACTCTCACGTGTAAACCTAGCTTTAGAACGCATCATTAATTAATGGCCCAATGACAAATGGCAACTGGGTCCGGAATCGAACCTTTAAAAAGCTACTAACTTTTCTCAGGATCGATCCGGCAACCTTTGGATTCAAAGGCGAGCATTAATTATGTCATTGTGACATATTTAATTACAATTATTTATCAATATCAATAAGTTGGATTTTGTAAAAGCTCTTTGTTGCCAAAACTAGTTTCTTATGAACCATCAATAAAATTAAAACGAACAAATGTCAGCTGGTCACTTAAAAGTCTGACTGATAATAATAGTTGCATAAGTTTATCGAGCAAATGCTCGGCCCCCAGGTACGATTTGTTACTACACTAAAGGTACGATAATGTTTTCTACTAGATTACATACATCACTCAGTAGGATTGGTCCCTGTATACTTACTATTAGTATGTAAAATATTTTTCTTTAAACCTTTGATAAAAAAAATACAACATAAACTCGTGGCATGTATTAAGGCCTCAGCCCTTAATATTTGATATTAAATGCACGACTAAATCTTATTTTATGAGGATAGATGTAAACAATCTTAGTTGTATCGTAAAAATCAGCTTGAGGCATTGTGGGTAAATCACTTAACAACGTTGCAAATGGCCAGTAGTTATTTATCTAAATATATGTTGTATATTAATGTCAACGTTTTCATCTCTCTTATTAGATTTATGACTTTTAACTTTTAACTCAACTCTTATGACTTTGATCATTAACTCTACATATGGTCTAGGCAACGCTGGATGATCAGTTTTATGCATCAAAGTACGCAATATTCAACAATCTCTCTAATCTTTTGGTCCCGCGTGACAACATCGCGTTTTCAGTCACCCACCTTATTTCGCGGCCGCTACTGTAGATATAATTAATTACCTCGCTTCCATGGTGCAATCACTTACAACGCACCAACGCAACGTCTCATACTTCGATATTACAACACAATAGGTGAATAACGACTTGTTGTTATTACGAATTACGAGAAGTTTGCCTATCCGATTGATTAGGAGTTAATCCAACATGCGTGTAACCACTTGCCCTTAGGCGGTGACTACCGGCCACCGGGAGGCGCACCAACAGAGGGCTCAGCCGACTTGCGGTGTTGTGAGGAGCTTTGCTGATCTGTTAATGGATTAAATCCCACGGGGACCGATGGGGCGCTGGATTGTATTACCAGTATTATGTGGCCTACTGAATCGCTACTTGGCTATGCAGTTGAACTTGTGATTGATGTCCTCAGTCGATGGCAAGGCTAATATCTCTAAGATATACCTAGTCTACCTACTAAAACAAAACCATCTAGTGGTGTAGAAATGTTAACACAAGGAATGTGGAACTTTGGAGGTATATTTTATAAGTTTACTCTTAAGGTGTATCCAAGTATTGATGCAAAGTTGACGATAACAAGGGCCTCAATTAACATGCTGAAACGGCATGCGGCACCCTCAGTCTGATGGTCCTGTTGTAAGCTTGTATTGCCCTTGACAGCCGCAGCTTGACGGCTAGCTGGTCGATCCATTGGCTGTACATAAGGTCCACTCAGTCTGATTGGTCGACTATCATGCGGGCCGTGACAGCCCTGTAATGTGACAGCTTGTATTGCCCTTGACAGCCGCAGCTTGACGGCTAGCTGGTCGATCCATTGGCTGTACATAAGGTCCACTCAGTCTGATTGGTCGACTATCATGCGGGCCGTGACAGCCCTGTAATGTGACAGCTTGTATTGCCGTTGACAGCCGCAGCTTGACGGCTAGCTGGTCGATCCATTGGCTGTACATAAGGTCCACTCAGTCTGATTGGTCGACTATCATGCGGGCCGTGACAGCCCTGTAATGTGACAGCTTGTATTGCCCTTGACAGCCGCAGCTTGACGGCTAGCTGGTCGATCCATTGGCTGTACATAAGGTCCACTCAGTCTGATTGGTCGACTATCATGCGGGCCGTGACAGCCCTGTAATGTGACAGCTTGTATTGCCGTTGACAGCCGCAGCTTGACGGCTAGCTGGTCGATCCATTGGCTGTACATAAGGTCCACTCAGTCTGATTGGTCGACTATCATGCGGGTCGTGACAGCCCTGTAATGTGACAGCTTGTACTGCCCCTTACAGAAAAGTTTGAGTACTAAATGTAGACTTCTCTGAGTTATTAAGCCGAAAAACTGGAGAGAACCTTATAATATTCTTAAGCAGTTCTGGTTTATATTTCGACCGGCCCCTCACCTGTGTACAATGGTACAATGCGATAGCGAAGCACCCCTGGGGGAGCTGTTACAAAGAAATACTCCTCAGCAACACGCGTTGTGCAGTGCATCGCTGTGTCTCTCATTGAAACTGTATGATCCTTTAGTTCTCTACTCGGTACACTGATCATTAATTGGAAACTAAACATTCAAATGCACAAATTTATTCACTAGGTACACGAGTGTAATATATTCAAAATAACTATCATTAGGTACTTTTCACTCAGTCTTTGATTTTTTTTTTATTTGGGTTTAACCCAATATTTTACGTGAAAACGTTCACTAAAAAGTGAATTGGTTTACTTTGATTTTGTTCAATGAGGTTGAGGTTCAGTACCTTAAATTATTTTTATTTGCGAAGCACTTGCCAGGAATTCTCAGAGAAGTTTGTGATAAACAATAACTAACCTTTAAAGACTTTAAATTATTTTCACAGAATAAAAAAACTAAAAAGAAGACAGAATTTTATCTCGGTGGAGAAAGAGGGAAGTAAATAAAGATTGACATGATAGGATTGAAGCTCGGCTCAACAACTGAGTAAGGCTGAATAAAATTTCCGAAATTGAATTTAGAAATGTGCTTCAAATATTCTGAATTTTAAATTTATACTCATGCATTTGTAACTTCCCCTGACATTCACAATTTAACAAATTATGTTGGATTTACAAGATTCCTTATGTCCCAATGGAATTGTTAAATTCATTTTAAAAGTGCTTGCAAATTATTGATGGGGTTAAAGGGATACTTTCTAACAGCTTCTTAGAAAGTCATGATTATAATGTTAACATATTTCAGTTTTGGATTGTTGGCATAATTTTTTATTTTTTATTTATACAAATTTCAAACACTTAATAAACTTGAAAATATCATTAAAAATTTTACTGTTCGCTGCACCGTTAGCTGACCAATTGATTTCCATTTTAATGTAGCTGCGTTTTAAACGATTATCTTCCTTCTTCTTGCGTATTTTGATTGATCTGATAAAAATTTTAAGCAGATATACAATAATATATTTCAATCTAAATTCTTGGGAAAATGTTAAATTCATGAAAATGTTGTTTACCGCTTTTTTGCTTCTGTATTACAAATAGTGGTATAGTTTTCACTGCAAAGCAAAGTCTTCATGTTACACTAAATTTTTGTTTTGCTGATTGTAAAAAATTAACTAATTGTTTTAACATTAAAGATACATTGGTATTACATTAAGATATGGGCATTGGTCCACCAAGGACAACAAATTAAAAAAATAACATTTCTTTTAAACATTTCTTGGAAAGCATTTTATTTCCTTTTTACACATCTATTTAATATTACTACAGATCGCCTCCTGATCGAAATTCGATCAAAATTTCAGTTGATCTGGTCCCAAGAAGCTTAAAATCATTTTAGAACTAAAACATCTGTTCTTCCTAATTTTCTAGCAGTTGTTTTTACAGCAGCTGTCTAATGATTCATTCAATTCTCCTTTCTCCATAAGATTAACATTGGAACTCATAACATTGGAAGTCCGATGTGAATTAGAATGTGATTCTGCTCATCTACAGGACTATACCTCTCTAACGGTATGCTCGGATTTCTCCTACGATGTACAAGAGCTGAGAAAAAAGGAGGAAATGAAACATGCTTGCGTATTAATATATAGATTCCACATTTCCTCCATACACAAGTAAAATACTTGATTGGAAAATAATTTAAATATTAATTTTATTAATTTTTCCTTGGAGAAACAAACATATTGTTGAATTATAAAGCTCATCTATTATGATACTGAACATAAAAAAAGTATTTAGGGAAAATGCGTCGTGATATTTAACAATGACGCAGTGAATGTAATATGAACCAGCTGAGCTTTCGATACAATCAACAAAGCGAAGTGGAAGACTTGGAGAGGTAAATAACGATTGACGAGATGGGATTGCTGCAGAGCTCCTTCTACAAGTCCGTAGGCCACGGTGAACAGAACAGGCTCCAAGGCTTTTAGCATGTTGGAACAAGCAACGGTGTCATTAACCGGCAATGTAACAAAATATTTATATTTAAACCAAAAAAATATGATTGTTAATAGAACGGTATTATGTTAATTTCAAGGTTAATAAGTGAAAATAACCTGTGAAGTAAATTATAAAAAAAGGTATCATAAATGTCTTTACAAACACGTTTAACTCATTTGGATTGAAGAGTTTGGTAATAATAAACCAAGAACCACTTTTAAAATATTAAAATGCAACAAAATTTGCCCTATTAATCGACAATTTTGTACATTTACTACCTTAAACAGTATTAAGTTACCGGTACTTGGTAATTTAAATCAAAGCTGAATGCCTCTGATATGTTGCTTGGTCCATATGACCAGTGCAGCTACAATCCATGAAGGCATTTGTATCCCTTAACAGATGGCAACAGGAAGGTCGGTGGTATATCTGCTGTCCTGGTGCTGTACCTAATACGTAATGAATGGTTACAAATAGTAACAATCGTAACCAACCAAGACAATTAAGGGCAAAATAGTCATCTTCCTGTACTTTCCCCCTCTATTTTCAGTATAATAAAATGTAACCTAAGAAGGTAAAACAGGATATAAGAATTTAATTTTTAGTTGAATGAGTGATTCACATAAGTAAATATTCTAAAATAAGTAAGTAGAATTCTGTAAACTTACCAACAAAATGAACATTACTAGCAGGATTTTTTTATGGACTTGATGTTACTGATTGTAACCGTTAAAAATTGTTAATGCTTTTCAAAGCTTGAAAACTCATCTGTGTATTAAAAAAAATCTTGGTAAATGACTGAATATAATTTAAATATAAAAGTAATTTTGAAATATAAATTTAATTTAAATAAATAAGTTATTAAATTATTTAAATGCAACAAACTTATAAATAAGTAGGACGGTAGAATTTTTACTAATTACACTTTGTACTGATGACTGATAGAACCACAAAGACATAGATAGTACATTGTTCAAAACAGATACCTTTTTATGTAATTGACAAAATAGCAAAAGTCAATTAGAAAGCACAACAAAGAGTGTTGGATGAGAATCCAGTTGTAAATGATGCCATATTCAAAATATACTTCATCGCAGGATGCATTGCAAAACTTTCAACTTAGGCGAGGAACGTGGGTGGCTCCTCTTCTTTAATTAAACCGGAGACACCTGCGCTGCGTTTCTTAAACGGAACTATAGATTAAATTATTAAACATACCCCCTCTATAAACTCTACGGATGTCAAGCTATAAAGGTGTGAATCACTTATATTTTAACTAACGTTTTTAGTCTCTTAGATGAAAAAATGCAGAAAATTATTTTGTTTCAGATGTTGTGGGTCAAACCAACGGCCACCGACTCACATATTGAGGATAAATCTTTTTGTACAGTGTAGTGCCTCTTAGAAAATTATCTTAGGAGAGATGCATAAACAGAGCAGCATGAAATAAAAAAAATAAAATAAAAACCTAGTTAATTAGACATAATAGTACCAGGGGGACTGACTTATGCTCAATAAAATCATTAAGCGTCACTTTCGATTCTCAGACAAAGCTCCAGCTCGTTCGCTTTGCTCACTCGCCAGAACCAAAAAGGGTCCTGCACTTTTATATAAATTAGTTGAACCACAGGTTAAAGTAACAGATTGTTTTACATCTACAATTATCATCATCATCTGGTTTTTATTCAAATTAGTAGTAGAAAAATCTCTATAAGGATAGATAACATGCGAACTTTGAAGGGCTGTTTAACGGAAACCGGATTTTCCCAGTAATGGAACCAGCTCCAATCCGTTTCTCGTGACCAAAACTCCCAAATTAAAACAAAAAATATAAAATCCTTGGACATAAAAAATTATTTTCCTGGACAAACAGTGCTTGTTTTTTAGTATGATTGTATGACTAAATTGATTGTAAAAAGATCATTAATTTTTAAAATCCTAGAGTAGGGCCTGATGTAAAGTACTCGTATTATTAATCAGCTAATCAATTGTCAGAAATTTGGAATAAAAGCAGTTATTAATGAACAAAGAAAAATAAAAAATTTATATTCATAAGTAAACAGTAACAAAGTGTCATAAAGTCATAATATAAAAATATAAAATGCCATTCACATCAAACACAAACCATTATATTCCATTACAATTTGAACAGGATATAAAATGAAGTAATTCATATCATGTTTAGTATTGTATTTGCTGTAGTTTACGATAGTAGTGTTACGGGTATGAATTTTTCATGAACGGGAAATAAATATTTAAATCTTGGCCAGTAAATGAAAACCCGTCCTGTTTAACTCGCTGTATGACAATGTTTTGACTATAACAGCCTGCACGAAGGATATGAATATGTAAACGGCTGATGGAATATCAGGTTGGAAAAGCTAAAACTCTTTGATTCTTTAAAGTATTTTATTCATAAACATGTGATATTGTTCCCTTTATTCAAGTTCCACCATGCCCTTTATCTATCATTCCTATAAAATTTCTAACTACAAGTGAAATTAACCAAATCATCTACAATCAAGGACAGTATGGTTGTTGTTGAATGTCATTGGAACATGCACACTAATTTGTTTGTTTATTCTGTGCCATAATACAGTATGTAATACTGTTTAATAATTTACAAAGTTAAATCTTAATTTTGATTTTTAAATGAATTTTTGTTGGTAAGCTATTAGAAGTTAATAAACAATAAAAGTGAAAGAGTGATCTGAAATACTGATACAAAAGCCATAGTGGGTAAAATATAAAAAATAGTTGCAGTATATCTAACCGCCCTTCGGGGAAAGCAAATTGAGAAATTATTATGTTCATTATACAGAGTGTTTGTAAAAGAACTTCACCTGATTTTAGGAGTAATTTAAATAATATTTAATAAAATAATTACTTATATTTATACATTTCAAAGGGCGATCAATCAAGATCCTCTTGCGCATCAGAAGGACAGCTGCAATCACATGGCCATCAAAGAGTTCTGCCTAAAATTGTTTTTAATACCAAATCATTGTTTTTGGTTGCATAAAATATCTGTATTGTTTTTGGTACTATATAAAATTAATATTGTTTTGTAGTAAAATATCTCTGACATTAGTCACCTAGAACATGATTGGGTTCTTACAGCAATTGTTTCCATGAAAAAAACTTAATTTTAGCGAATTTTCCTATAGGGAATACGCTATTACAGTAGTAGCCATGGTAAGACCTAAGCCCGGGACCACTTTACTTTTTCATTTTGAGGTCCCCAGAAGCCAAAAACACTATTCGTTCATTTTCATATATATGTATATATATATATCTATATATCTATATATCTATATATATATATATATATATATATATATATATATATATATATATATATATATATATATATATATATGTGTGTGTGTGTGTGTGTCCGTGGTACTGATAACTTTTGAAGGAGACCTCCGATTTTGATGAAATTTGGTATGGAGGTGTAAGACCAGGTCTATTTTTATGAGTTCGCGAACCAGCATTGTCGGGTTATGGGAACGGGGTTTTATGGGGTTTCAAAGGGGTCAAAAATGGGTTTTTGGCATTTTTGGACCTTAATTTTTAAAATTCATCAATTTTAACTGAAACCATTTAAAAGAACTTAAAAAAACAAACAATTTGGTATTTTGAATTTTTATCATAGCATAACTGGTTACGGGGCAAATCAAAAAATGTGTTTTCCATGTTATTCTTATGGGAAAACATGAAAATTATATATCTTGCTTATTTATTGACATAACTTAATCAAATTTGGTATGTACATTATGTATATAAGGTTTAACTTACATTTGCTTACAAAACCCATATGGCGGCAAACCTACATACCGTACTCACCCCCATGGGGTTTATGGGGAATATAAAAAAATTGCCATAGTTTGATACAATTTTGTGTTTACATTCACCTATTATTGATTAACTTAGATTTTCTAACAACACCCAATGGCAGAAAACCTACATACTCGACCCTATGGTGTTTTTATGGGGAAAGTAAATAATCTGGAATTCCATTGGAAATTCGCTGAGTACGCAGGTCTGCTGCGACGGGGGTGTTTACTTAAACATTTACAAGTCATGGAAGAGTGAACTTGGGATTTTACCCATTTAGAATATACAATTATATAAGTAATTATTTTATTTAAATATCACTTATCATTCTGCATTTTTGACAACAAATTACCTCACTTTAAGTAAATTGTTATAATATTTAATAAAATTACGATAACAATTATGACAATAATTGTTCGGTTTACACCAACTATTTATTTTCATTTCTTTATTTCTTTGTAAATTATTGACTACCGTACGGTATTTCAGATGTTTGCTAACTCACTGTCTTTGTTAATAGTATGAAACAATACATTGTTAGCCCAGCTGTTGTTATTAGGAAGAAGTTGAGTCCACGCTCTAGGCTAGAAAAAGAAAGCTCTCTCTCTTAATGTTGTAAAAACAGAAGAATTTATGTGTAAAAGTTGAGTGTAATTAAAGTCATGTTTTGTGTTCTCCCAAATTTCAGTTCTCTTTTTTTGCGTAGGTACAGTAAAATAACAATTCAGTTTTTATTCAGAATTATTCAATAATTACAATTACAATAAAATGGTATAAAACTTCAAAACATCTAAGTTTAATTCCAACTTGGAGTAGCGCATCGCCAATAAGACATATTTCAGCATGAAAACTCGAGATGAAACCAAATACCGAGAACATGGAACATCATATCAAATCAGAGTGAACTATCATAAACACATTGGTATTCAAATTGGCTCTCATATTCTTCCTCTTTGGGCTTTTATTGAAAACTACCTTTTTTATCAGCATTTATGTTATTTAAAGAATGATGCAAAAATTGATGGAAATTCTTTAGTACTGTGATATTTATTTTTAAGCAAGTAATTTACACTTGGCCCATTGTAACGGCAGACGGTCTCGTAACTCACAAGTGGTTAGTTATTATTAATCTGGCGCTCAGTTAGTTGATTAAACCTTTGCCACTAGGGAGCGACACTGTCGCTCGTCATGTTGGCTAAATTATGTTCTCGGGTCAAAGTCTCCGAACCGTCCGATACAACACTTCTTCAATTTATTCAAGAATTTAGACATATTTTACAGTTTTTCACTTAGTATGGAATTTTTGTAGTTTGTGACTTAAACCAAATGTTGTTTTGCTAAGCAATTTAATGTTTCATAATAATATTTAAATTTTAAATTTAGGTGGCAGTAAGAGAACTTAATAAATTTGTTTAGGATTAAAACTTAACACTTTCACTTTGAAGCTGAAAGAAGCTATTCTATCGTTCTTACCGACTGGTTACCTGTGACTCTGAATGATATATGAGAAGTCAGAACATAAACTTAAAGAGGTAATAGATGGGAGAGGGTTCGATTAATAATTTTATGACTCGTATATCCAATTAGCCTACAGCACCATTGGACTGATTGTTCCTATGATTGCTGAAATGAGCGTACAGTACAGTATTTAAGGTAAAATGTGACTTATCCCAACAAGATGTACTTAAATATAAAGTTTTATCAATCTATATTTATAAAAGAGGATGTTGGTATGTGTATATATTTGTAATTGATGGACTCGGAAACCACTTGACCTTTGCTATGAAATTCAATATATGTAAAAGAATTTTCATGAAGAAGGTTTGTTGGCCAATAGTTTTTGTTTAGCCCAGGACAGTCACAAACGCATCCATGTCAGGTTTTTATGGAATTTTTGGTCTGAGTTGTTTATGAACACAACATATGGCAAATCATGTTTCTTTGTAATTAATTCTATAAACAACTGTTCTCATTGAAAATAATGAGAGAGAGCACTGTCTGAAGGAATGTGTGTTCTACGATCTCGAAATCTAGCGTGTATATTTTGCTTTACCTTTGCTTTAAGAGTGTTTTGGCCCAAAAATAAGTTTGGAAACAGCCTCAACCCAAGGAAATATCGAATTTTGTACAAAATTAAGGTTAAAAACCGTAATTTTTAACATTGGTCTTATGGGTTGTTATTTTGGTGACAAAATAACAACGAAAGGTAAATTAACATAAAGGAACACTAATTTTAAGCAGTCTTTTTAAACAGTTGTTAAATGTGAAGAGGTATAGTTGGTTGTTGGTGTAAATTTAACAGCTTTATTACCATGACACTATAGCAAAAGTGAATTAAAGCCAACAAGCAGAGCTTGGTAATTAATTTTGTATTAATTCTAGTTTGAATTAATTTGTTTTGATAATGTTAAATTTAAATTCCTGGTGTAGAAATACTGATGACTCCTAAGGCACAGACAAGAATAACAAATTCTTATAGTGCCTTAGTATTTTATTCCTTGCAGATATGGTTTTTACTTTTATTTCTATTGTTAGATATATTTCATTTTGTAACCAATAGAAGTGTTTTGATTTAGTTAATTTCTAGTACTGTCTTACTTTAGAGATGATAAGTTTATTTTAATTATTTTATTACTTTAAAATTAATTGGTTTGATATTGTATGTATTGTTTTATGTCTGCAAGAATAAACTATTTTGAATTTGAATTTGAAAAATTTGGTAAACCTGGTACTTTATAATGAAAAACCTAAAGGATGTTATAGAGTTTCGGCAAGTGAGCGTAGCCAACGAGCTCAAAGAGTAACGAACGGTAAGGCGAACAATATTGAAGGGCGAAAAATTTCTCAGGTTGGCATTGCAAAGCATGCCGGGTAAAAGCTAGTAATTGTTAAATGCCAGATTTATGATATTCTATAACAGACATTAAGAATCCACTAACAATCATCTAATTTTTAAAAATAATCTAATTTTAATCCAAAAACAATAATCTAATTTAAAAAAAATCTTAATTTAGTTTAGAATTAGTAGAAATAAGAAAAAATTATCAAGGTAAAACACTGAAAACATGCCTCCGCATTCCTCTGTTTAAGACGTTGTTTTTGAATATTTATCTTTAAAAATATGTTTTCTTATTGATTAAGGTTGGCTCCAAGGCCCGCATACTTGATAGGCCTATCTCAGTAAAAATAATTGCATTAGTACAACAAACCTTAAAAGTAAGAAAAGATTACCGTAGTTATTTTTCATCATCACTGAGAGTTGTATTTTTACATTACAAAACTTTTAAGGAATGAGAGTTCTAATGTATATATTAAAGTAAATTAATGCCAAATTTCAAGAAAATCGGTTGAAAAAAAGTTTAAAACGGGGGAATTAAGTAAAATTGTTTGCCCAAAAGCCGTATGGTTAACATAGTCAACTGCTCTACTAGCCCTAGGGTGAAGATACTCTTAAGTCTAACCATAATTGTTTTATTGTTACATAACAAATTTAATGAACAAAATATCATTGGTATATCTCCTTCAACCTTGTTAACCAAGGAAACACTGAAACTCCGTTGATTTTCCTAACACAACGAGCATAAATTATGCGGCAACGAGAGAAGGGATATGCTAAATAGAGGCGTGCATTATTCCCAGCCCTGCATATGGATGAGCGTGGGATATGCATTGACGCGGCGTGTAGTTGGATTAGGTGGCGAAGATCGGACTCGACTTGTGCATAGTGCCTCACGGGTGCCATGCTGCACATGAAGCAAATTATGATAACCAACTTAGTCGAATCTTGTCTGATCATTTTATTAAAATACACACCATGAAAATAATTGAAAAAGGCAAAGTTTTAAAAGAGTACATAAGGACAATTTTTATGAAACGTTTTTTGTTTTCTTATCACAAAATGTTGTAAGTGATGAGTGTATTAAATAATTACAAAAACAAGTTGAGATTAAAAAAAGAAAGATAATCTTGATAATTTAAAATATTTGTTTCCATGGTGTTAACAAATAGTTTTAACCAATTATAAAAATTATGTTACAAAATTTCAATCTGTTATCTTCAAAATTTACATTTAAGGTAATAAGTGATTTTACTACATCTTTACATAGAGTTTTTATGCATTTTACACCAATCTTTGTAGAAGAACCTCTTGCACTTATGCAGTAACTGATTGAATGAATTGTTTATTTATGGCTAAAACTGAGACCATTGTGAATTTATAATTATGTAAATGCAAGGCTGGTGTTATTAAAGAGAGTCACAGTGAAACTGACCAATAGAGAAGTCGATGATTATACTTACTAGGTTCAAAGTTTCTTGAGAAAAGCATATAATTACTCTTAAAATATTTGTTAAGTTTATAAATTAATTGTCTTATAGAGGTATACCGAAAAACCGATCTAAGTACAATATAACTTTTAAATCAATAGCTATTAAACTATGAAAACGATTACAGTAACAGTGATGGCATCCTTTGGGTTTTAATCAAAAACAGAAATTCCCTTTTCAAAAAATGTGTTAACCGATGTAGAAATTTTGCGTATATAATCAATGATTTTACTTACTTAGTTATAAAATTTCTTGAAAAAAGACAGTTACAGTGAAAGTAACAAATCTGGTGTTCTATAGTCAATTATTGAATTTTTACTATATAGAACATAGAGTATAAAATTCTATACGATCGACTTTAAATTTCACTTAGGCGAATTTTAGACCCAAAAAAGGCTTTTTTATTACTAATTTGATTTCAATGAAATTCTCAGGTTAGATTTTAAGTATTTTAAACTAGGTAATAAACTATAATCGAGCAATTATTTTCAAGTATTAAAAAAGCTTATTTTCCGGAATTTTTGACAAAACTTTAGTTGTTTAGGCTACATGATTTGACTAATTTAGTTGCTATGATCAGTTTATATTTCCCCATCGCAGCTGAGTTGACGCTGTGTATGCTGAAAATAACATAACCTTTTCTTGTTTACATCTGCTCGCCATTATGTTACGTTTTTAAATAAAATTTAATTGATATTTTGACAGACCAATTTGTTAAATTAAATAGATCAACACAACACTGATGTTTACTTGTTGAAGTTATAAATTATACCAAAGGATAGGCATGTTGATGTAGAATGAATTGCTGTCGTACGGAATTATGCGATTAACTAATTTATGGGATACAACTAATATCTATTTGGGAGAAAGATTTAAATTGAACAACTAATTAGAATGTGTTGTGCCATTGTAGCCTATGTGTCAGGTAACAAAATATGCATTAAGTGTTAAGTAAGCGTAATTCTACAATACTTACATAACGTGATTTGTATTAATTTGCAATCATGGATTTTAAATTGTATTGTTTTTTTTGCTCTACAATTAAGAATACAAGAAAGTATTTTCAATTAATGCTGACTTGTTGTTGAGAATGTACAACGCCTGTTTGGTAGAAGGGGTGTTTCCGGCACCCTATGGAAAACCGTAAGACTTGTACTGATCAGCAAGGGCAAAGGTGATCCCAATCTGTCATAGTCCCACAGGCCTTTCTACACGTTGGACACGGCTGGAAAGCTGTTCGAGAAGCTGATCCGTTCCCGCCTGACCTCTGCCGTGGAAGCTGCCGGGGACTCATGCCCCCGTCAGTATGGCTTCAGAAAGGGACGGTCAACGATTGACGCTATCACCGAAGTGAGAGCTGTGAAGAGAGACAAGAGCCACAACCATTTCCCTCGCTGAGTAGTGCTTCTTGTTACGCTTATGTCAAGAATGCCTTTAACTCGGCGAGGTGGGTCGATATGTTGGATGCGCTTCGCAACACCTTTCGCGTTCCTGCATATCTTTTGCGACTCATCGAGGATTATCTCCGCTCTCAAAGCCTTATTTACGACACAAGGGACAGAAAGTGGACGATGGAAGTCACTTCTGGTGCCGCGCAAGATTCAATACTCGGCCAGGATCTCTGGAATGTTGTCTATGACAGCCTCCTGAGGTCGGAGATGAATGAGGAAACCACTTTGGTTGGGTACGCCGATGATGTCGCAGCTCTCATTGTCGCACGCAACATTGAGCTGGCCCAACTAAAGTTGAACCGAGTCATGCGTGTGGTCAACACATGGATGTCCGATCACGGACTCTCGCTTGCTCTCCGTAAGACGGAGATTGTGATCCTTACGAAGAAGAGGATAGACATCGTCGTTCTGTTCCGAGTGGGATGGGAGGTGGTCCAATCAACACGTGCTGCTAAGTACTTCGGGATTATGGTGGACACCAAGTTAAGCTGTAAGGGTCAGATCTTCCGTACGGCGGGGCAAGGGCGCTAAGGTACTTACCTTAGCTAAGGTACTAAGGTCACTTACCTTAGTAGGCTGATGGCCAATGTCGGGGTTCCACGATCCAGCAGAAGTCTTCTGTTAATGTCAGCGGTTCAGTTCGTGCTTTTTATGGAGCAGAGGTGTGGGCAGACGCTCTCGATAAAGAGTAGTACAGGTTGCGACTCGCCCGAGTTCAACGTCGAGCGGCGCTCGGGGTGTGTTCGCCTACCGGACAGTGTCCAAGCCTGCCGTCCTGGTGGTCGCCGGAGTTATCCCCTGTCAAGCTCTTGGCAGGAGAGAGGAAGGCAATTTATCAGAGACAAGGCGAGATTGGGCAAGGACACGGCAAGAACAGAAGAGCGCTCCCGAACCTTCCAGCAGTGGCAAAACAGCTGGGAGCACGACACCCGAGGACGATGGACTGCGCGACTTATTAAGCACGTCCAACCATGGGTGGGACGGCGGCCAATTCTTGACAATTCACGGCTATTTTCGGTCGTACCTGACCCGGGCAAGACACAGGCTCACCGGACATTTATTGCCCGGGCGTTCCCAACAATGCGGAACATACATTCTTTCGCTCCCCCCCGTTGGGAAGGGTCCCCGCCTGAAGGCCACACAAATTTTTGGTGCATATTCGGTGGACTCGGTCTGCCAAAAGATCTTGGAGGATGAGGACAACTGGGATTGTTTATCACAGTTCGTCCGGGGCACCCTCCTGGAAAAGAAACCCGATCTGGACCGCGAAGTGGCCCAGATCCCTTGATCAAGTGGCTGCATAAGGAGTGAGCCCACGGGCGTTAGCCAAATTTAGGCCTAGCCTGACGTAATGTGATAAATAATTCCAGGTTAGAATCCTAAAGAGTAGAGGAGGTTTTTTAGTAGGTAAACCCGTTTTTTAGGGGAGCCCCACACTACAGGCTTTCCACTTGTGTGCGTAATGCATTTTTCTCACCTCTCCCTAAAAAAAAAGAATCATAAAAAGCGTCACCTAATAACTTAAAAAGTGAGTAAAAATTCTCGTACGGGACGGACATCGGAGCGTATTCCTAGTTATACTTACAAGGATTAAAATTTCTTGAGAAAATCATACAATTACTGTAAAAACATTTGTTAAGTTTAAAAATTAATTGTCTTATAGAGCTATACTGGAAAACCAATCTAAGTACAATATACAAAAGCAATATATTTAAATGTACTTTAGCTATGAAATTATTAAAACTATTACAGTAATAGTGATGGCATCCTTTGGGTTTCAATAAAAAACAGATACTCCCTTGTAAAATAAAGTGTTAACCAAAGGAGAATTTTGTGTATACAGTCAATGATTTTACTTAGGCCTACTACAATTAAAGTTTCTAAAGTAAATTAAATATAATTATGAGAAAATAAATTTGTAAGTTTAGAAATAAAACCAATATAAAATGCAATATGACATTTATCTGTACTTATTTAATACTCTAAGAGTTTTTTTGTGTAGAGAACTCCTCCTACAATTCTTAACCGTTTCAAGTTTTTGGTGTCGTTGGATAGGGCTTGGTCAGTATAGTTGTTCCGCCAAAAATTGATGAGAATCGGACTTAAAATAAGGGCGCTATCCACAAATTAAATTCGAAAATTTCCCATTAGAATAACATTGAGATTGGTTTGAGCATTTTAAACATCTGTTAACGTACAACTGTAGTTTTTGGTAATCACTGATATTCACAATATTGGATTGGTCGAATTTAATTGATTTAGAACTAAATGTAACTTTTGTATTGTATCAAAATAAATTGCTCGATGTCGAGCAACACGTGTAGTAGTAGCTATTAAATTGTTAAAATGATTATATCGATAGTATCTTTTGGATTAAAATAAAAAAGATACTCTTTCGTAAAAAAAATGTACTAAGCTGATTTTACACTCTCAGAAAAAATCACAACAATTACATTAACACCATATTACACACAAGACATATTAGTTATTATTTTTTCTTTACTTCCATCTATTTTAGGGAGATGTCATTCTACATTTATATGATTTCATGTAATAGTTATATATTTTTATCATGAAAATTTTTATGAATAAAGTTGATTTAAAATTAATTGAATTTAATTGACACCAAACACACTCTCTGGTACGTATTTTAAGATGAATAACGACCTTGGGTCACTGGGCTGGATAAACTAGTGGGTGAGTGAGATGAGTGAAATGAAAGAAGTTAATTTAAGTGAAAGTTAGTACATTGAAGATTTGCTACTGAAAAAGACAAATGGTTAATTTCATTAATTAATTAACCCCAAAGAATAGAGAGGTAGCTATGGTAAGGTTAAAAAAAATAGTTTTATGAGAGTTGATGCCTTTGTTGCCAAATCTATCCAGAAACATGTTTATTACACATGGTAATCATAACAACAAATGACAACATAGACGGGCGAGAGAGGGTGAGGGGGCACAAAGCTGTTAAAATTTCTATGGGACTATTTTTGTGAACCTTTAGGTCTATCTTGTAGTAACATTTAATAATCTATTAACTTTTCTCAGGATTATAACTAGCAACTTTCGGATAAGAAAGCAAGCTCAGCTATCCTACTCTCACCGCCATTCAGCTGCTTAGTAAATATTCAGAAAAAAGTATTCTTAAAAAATTGTAGAGAGCAGTTAAATTTGCAATCCTAATAAGGCTGCTCAAATAGAACTACATACTGTATATGTTTAGAAATGCCGAAGATATGAAAAATCACCACTGGCCTCATACAGTGGAGCAAGTGTGTTTAACAAAATCCTGACGGTGAAGGTCATAAGTTAATGAACTCTCTTGTGTTGCAGATGGCAACTTCAATCTCATCGTTGCACGCAAAGATCTCAGAACACTTGGAGGCGGCCCAGCAGACTCTAGAGTGGCTGGAGGAATCAGACCGGTATTGGAGAGAGCGATTGCGGTCTCTGGAGCAAAGGCAGAACAAGAAGTTTGGGGTGACCAAGGCTAATTTTGACAAGCTCTACTACACGGCGATGGAGGATGTGGAACTAGGCAGCTCAAGGAAGGTAAGTGGATGGTACAAATGTGGAGATCAATTCGACACTCTAAATGACTGTAGGGCAAGAATTTGTTGTTAAGAAAGGTAGGTTGACAACCTCACCTTTGAAGCAATGGATGTTTTAGATCTTGGCAGCACAAAAAGTACAAATTGTACGGTATACTTTCAAAATAAATATAAACTAGAGAGGATACATTATCTATAAAGATTTTAACACCATAAAACCAAGGTGATAAAACTTTTACGTTGCTTATTACTACCCCTCTTCCCCCCTCCAAAATTTATTTTAAAAGAAAAATGGCTCCAATAGTTGTAACAGTGAAATCAGAATAGAAGCTACCAGAAAGTAAAAAACAAGTACAGTAATGAATAACTTATTTAGGCCTAATGTTGAAAATGTTTTCAAGGATTCATCTATATATTAATAGGCAAGCATGTTTCTTTTCCTCCTTTTTTCTCAGCTTGTGTGCATCGTAGGAGAAATTCGGGCACACCGTTAGAAAGGTAGAGTCCTGTAGATGAGCAGAATCCCATTATAATTCACATAGATCATCAGGGCTCCGCCCTACAAGATTCAAAGTTTCAATGTTAATCTTAAGGGAGAAGAATAATTGATTGATTCATTAGACAGCTGTTTTAATAACAAATGCTATTAAATCAGGAAGAACAGATGTTCCAGTTATGAAGCATTTTAAAACTATTGGCTCAAGATCATTTCGAGTTTTGGTCGAATTTCGACCAGTAGGCGGTCCCTAGTAAAAGTAATTAGGTGAGCATATTTAGCCTTCACACGACAATACTAAGCCACATGGTGGATGACCTAAATAATTAACCACACCCTAGGACCATCTGTTCCAGCTGGCAACCCTAGGTCGCTCCAGGGTGCATCCCTCCACTTCCCAGACGCGCCTGTGGATAGCCTCCCTGAACCGCTGGCCCAGCGCCGTCTCCGCCACCAGCCGCCATCCTGTCCTCTGGCCCCCCTCCCCGTCCCCCCACGGGAGGATACGGCCGGCCACGTCTGGGTAGTCTAGGGAAATCGTATCTGTAACGGATGAATTCATAGGTATTGTTGTATATAAATAGTGTTTAAAGTTTAATTGTTTCTTGCTGTTTTTAAAACAGATGGTCATAACTATCAAATGTCTAATGTTTTGTTTACATATAATTATTATTGTAAATCAGATGGTAAATAAATTGAATGAAGTAAATGTTATGTTGACCAAGGAACTGTTATGATTTATTTATTAACATATTTTTAGAACATTTTGGTGCCGAAACCCGGGAATCAACTTAATGTCGAATAAAGGAGCATTAACTAGGTCCAAAGCCAAGAAGTCTGCTGTACGATCACAGGATTTCAATGATCAAAATGATAGGGCAATGAGTAACAAATCCATCCCTGAGTCAGTACATTCTCATAAGACCAGATCTGGTAGGAGTAAAAATGAAAATGCTTTAGAGGTTGTGGATGAGCTGATTAGGATCCAGGAAGAAGAAACATCCCTAATTGTATCCTGTGCTCAAGCCAAGGCGGCGGCAGAGAAAGCAGAAGCTGAAGCCCTAGCCAAGAAAGCTGAAGCCGAAGCGGAAGCCAAAAGGGCAGAGGCAGCACTGAAAATAGCAGCAGCTGATGGAAGACTTGCTCAAGTGGAAGAGGAAGCCAAGCGGAAGGAAATAGAAATAAGAAAGAAACTACTTGAAGAACGTCTGTCATCGCTTAGCAGGGGTTCGTCCAGAGTAAGCAGTAGGTCTTCTAGGCGTTCAATATCTTCCCTTTCACAACCGTTAAGCACAAAGGAAGCTGTTGAAATGTGGATGCAGACAAAGGATCAAGTTAATGAGATAGAGAAGATTAACATTTTAAAGCCTTATGCGAATGTTCCACTAAATATGATGAAGAGTGAACAGCAGGAAGTTTCCTTGCCTCACCAAGAACGACAGTCTAGTTTCTGGTCTCGGGAAGAAAATTATGATGATCCTCGAGAAGCAAGGACTGTTCCGTTCAAAGAAGGTGGAGAAGAAAATAGAATTCTTCGAGATGCTTCGAATTTCCCTCGAAATATTCAACCTGCCTGTTACGATAACCTTCAAAACCAATTACTGAACTTTAAGGAAAATGTGAATGTAAATCATGGACATGTACCTGAGGAAAAAAGTTCATTTAGAGAGAAGAAGCCTGCTAGAGTGTTGTCAACGTTACCTAATTTCAGCGGAGATCTTGATCAATGGCCCGCTTGGATAGCTGAATACAGGCGATCTACAGAAATTAATGAATACACTGATTTGGAAAATCTTCAAAGGTTACAGAAGTCGATTACCGGAAAAGCCAAAGAAATGATTTCAGCCCTTTTGATATATCCTGAAAACGTACCAGAAATTGTAAATTTGTTAGAGAGGCGTTTCGGAAGACCAGATATCATTATAAAGAATCTCATTGCAAGCGTGAGAAGTCGACCACCAACAAAGGACTACAAACCAGACACTTTGGTTGCCTTTAGTGACATGGTGCGGAACTTAGTGGTTACAGTAAAATCATTAAAGCAGGATCACTATTTGTTTAATCCGCAACTAATGGATGAACTTACAGATAAACTGTCTACCAACATGAAGCTCAACTGGGGGATGTTTGTTACATCGCCACAGTCCCAACTGAAACAACCGATTGGCCTCGATAGTTTTTCTACATGGCTTTCTTCTGTAGCGGATGCAGCAACTATATGTGCTCCTAGTACATCTCTCTCAGGAAACTTCAAGAACGTGAATGCAAGAAACGAATCAAATCAAAAGAATTATGTGCTAATACAAGATGAGGGTGACAAGAAGTTGAAAAGGCGTACATGTATTTGTTGCAAGAAACAAGACCATACTTTGGCAGAGTGTAAGCAATTCCTGGAATATGATGTTAATAAAAGATGGGAAACAGTCAAAAGTAACAGTCTGTGCTTCATTTGTTTAAAGGCAAAGCACCGTGCGGCAAAGTGTCGTAACAAACTTGCTTGTGGACTTAATGGCTGCACTAACTTTCATCATAAACTGTTGCATGTCACTGCGAAAAAAGATGTTAATCAAGAAAAACCTAAATTAGAGGTTCAATGTGAACATGTAGGGTTTCAAGAGGAATCAGTGGCAAGAGTGTTATTGAGGGTTCTCACAGTAAAATTAGTTGGAAGAAACGGCAAACAAATTGAAACATTTGCCTTAATTGACGATGGTTCTACAATTTCCGTCATTGAAAAGGAATTGGCCGAAGAACTAGAAATTGAAGGACCTACTAAACCTCTATCATTTTCATGGACAGATGGATCTGTATATAAAGAGGAACACTCTCAAACCGTATCACTGACAGTTTTAGGGGATTCAGGTGAACACTTGTCTCTAAACAATGTGAAGACGCTGACAGCGTTACAGTTACCAACACAATCAATGAATGCTGAACGAATGAAGAAAAAGTGGCCTCATCTAAAGGAAATCCCAGAGGAAGTGTTCCGGCGTGGTCGCCCACGATTGCTGATTGGACATGAGCATGTTCATTTAACAGTTCCTGTACAAGTTATTATTGGACCTGCAAATGCACCAATTGCTTTGAAGTCGAAGCTAGGTTGGACAATAAATGGACCTACTGGAAGAGTAAACTACTTAAATCGTGTGGACAATGACTTTGTAATGTTTAAAAATGAGATTAATTCAGAATTGGAAGAGCTTAACACACTAGTTAAAAAGAGTTTTGAGAGAGACTTTGTCGACTGCCCGACTAAAGAATCAAATAAAAGCGATGAAGAGGTTAGAGCAGAAAAAATATTGGAAAACACCTGTTCCCAAACAGAAGATGGCTGTTGGCAAATTGGGCTGCTATGGAAAGAAGACGATCCACGGTTACCAGAGAGTCGTTCCGTTGCATGGCGGCGATTGAATTATGTTGAGAATAAAATGAAAGAGGATACAAAATTAAGCCATCAGTACCATCAGCAAATAGCAAGTTATGCTGAAAAAGGTTATGCAAAAAGGTTGAACGAAGAAGAGGTAAAAAGCAAGAGCGATAAAACATGGTACCTTCCTCACTTTCCTGTATACAATCCTAGAAAACCAGAGAAGTTCCGTTTTGTGTTTGATGCTGCATCAAAATCACATGGAATAAGCCTGAACAGTTGTTTACTTCCTGGACCTAATTTGTTCAATAGCTTAATAAGTATTTTGTTCCAATTCAGGAAACACAAAATCGCCTATGCAGCAGATATAGAAGAAATGTTTTTAAGAATAAAGATTACACCAGAAGATCAAGATTCTTTGCGGTTTTTATGGAGGGAGGAAAATAATGGAAAATTAGAGGAATGGTGCATGACATCAATGATTTTTGGAGCAGTTTGCTCACCAACCAGCGCTAATTATGTCATGAGGAAAAATGCTGAAACACACGGAAAAAAACACCCAGAAGCAAAGCTGGCTGTGAAGGAACAATTTTATATGGATGACTACCTCGATAGTTGCCAATCAGTAGAAGAGGCTAAAAGTTTGGTTGGGGGAGTAGTTGACATTTGCAAAAAAGGAGGCTTCAACTTAAGAAACTTTATCAGTAATTCACCAGAATTAATGAACCTGCTACCAAAGAAGAGTTGGTCCAAAAAATATGTTCAAGAAGATGTTGGATTGACAACTGATGACACAGAACGAGTTCTTGGACTGCACTGGAACTTCCACGATGATGTCTTTCTCTTCAGAATAAATTTTGTAAAAGTGAAGAAAGAAGTTGTTGATTTAATACAGCTGCCAACTAAACGACAGGTGCTCCAAACCGTGATGTCCATTTACGACCCACTAGGATTCATCACTCCCATCACAATGAAGGGTAAAATCCTGGTACAACAACTTTGGAAGTTGAATGTTCAATGGGATGAAACTATTCCACTACAGTTGGCAAAATCATGGCTAATGTGGATGAAAGATGTGAGGAATTCGGAAAATCTGAAAATACCACGATGCTACAATGTCACTTTGAACTGTACTGTCTCTTTACACATTTTCTGTGATGCAAGTGAGAAGGGATTTTGTTCTGTAGCTTATTTCAGATTTGAAAAACCAGAACAATCCGTGGAAGTTACCTTTGTTCTTGCCAGGTCCCGTGTTGCCCCCTTACACGCCTCTACTACCCCTAAACTTGAACTTCAAGCAGCCGTGCTGGGCAGCCGAATCTCGTGTTTAATTCACCAATATCACAAGATGAAGATATCAGACACGTACTTTTGGACCGACTCTAGAATAGTGTGGTGTTGGCTACAAGCAACTCACAAGCAGAAGTCAACCTACGTTGCCAATCGTGTGAAAGAAATCCTAAACAACTCTAACAGTAAACAATGGAGGTGGCTACCTACTACAGAAAATGTAGCTGATGATGCTACAAGAGAATCATCTTCCTTCCTCTCGAACAAATGCCGATGGCTTCAAGGTCCAGCATTCCTCCACAAACAAGAAGATTTATGGCCAAAGATTGAGAACCAACCACAAAATGATGAAAGCCATGAAGTAGTCTTGTCTATTCCACTAGAAAACAGCAAAAACTCAGTTATCGATATGGAAAGGTTTTCTAAGTACTCCAGACTTATAAGAACAGTAGCATGGGTACAAAGATTTACCTATAATTCAAGAAACAAAAATGAGAAAAATGCAAATTCAAGTTTAAGTGTTGAGGAGATTGAACAAGCTGAAAAATGTTGTTTCAGACTTTCTCAAGAGGAATCGTTTGCTCAAGATTTGAAGACACTTAAGGAAGGTAAAACTGTACCACGAGTGAGTAGACTTTTCAAACTAAGTCCAGTTTTGTGTGAAAACTTGCTGAAAATGAGGGGAAGAACTGAATATGGAAATCATATCAGTCAAGAAGTCAAGAACCCAATTATTTTAGACCCAAAGCAGCGATTGACAATTCTGCTAGTACAACATGAACATGAAAAGATGGCTCATCAGGGACAAGAAACTGTGGCAATAAACTTGAGACAGAAGTTTTGGATAATTCGTATGAAACAAGCTATCAAAAGTTGTTGGGCCAACTGCAAAAAATGTCAACTGCGGCGCATCATGCCCAAGACTCCAGAGATGGCTCCCTTGCCAGCTTACAGATTGGAACCTTACGGCAGACCGTTCACCTGTGTGGCACTGGATTATTTTGGCCCTTTGGAAGTTGCAGTAGGTCGAAGAAGAGAAAAGCGTTATGGAGCATTATTTACATGTCTCTCAGTGCGAGCTGTACACTTGGAACTCGCAGCGTCACTGAACTCTGACTCAGCCATTCAAGCCATTAAAAGATTTGTAGCAAGGAGGGGATGTCCTGTTGAATTGATCTCTGACAATGGAACCAACTTCAAGGGAGCGGAGAGAGAGTTGAGAGAAGCTCTTAAAACCTTTGACAATGACCGAATAAAAACATTCTGTACACAAAAGAAGATAAAATGGAGTTTTCTGCCACCTGCTAGCCCACATATGGGAGGAGCACACGAACGTCTGGTACAGTCTGTGAAAAAATGTTTATACTTTATTCTGAACTCACAAGCTCCTCGTGAGGAAACTTTGGTTACTGTACTCTGCGAAGTAGAATCCATTCTGAACAACAGACCTCTTTTTCCCGTGTCCGAAGATCCTGCTGACGAGCTTCCCTTAACCCCTAATCATTTTCTTTTAGGAGGTAAGGACATACTAATGCCAACCGTCGAAATTAAAGAGAAACACCTAAGAAAACAATGGAAGATTGCACAAGATTATGCCGACAAATATTGGAAACGATGGTTGAGAGAGTATATTCCCTTACTTAACAAACGGTCGAAATGGCACAACAAACAAGTTAATCTCAAAGAAGGAGACGTGGTACTGATTGCCGAAGAAAACCAAGCCAGAGGGAGGTGGACGAAGGGAGTAGTGGAAGCGGTGTACCCTGGACGAGATGGCCAAGTGAGGGTAGCAGACATCCGAACCTCCACCGGAACCTGGAGAAGACCAACAACCAAACTTGTCAAGCTGACAACGTAATTAACCCGCCCCGGAGAAATGTTGTATATAAATAGTGTTTAAAGTTTAATTGTTTCTTGCTGTTTTTAAAACAGATGGTCATAACTATCAAATGTCTAATGTTTTGTTTACATATAATTATTATTGTAAATCAGATGGTAAATAAATTGAATGAAGTAAATGTTATGTTGACCAAGGAACTGTTATGATTTATTTATTAACATATTTTTAGAACAGGTATCATTCGAAAGAAATGTTTGAAACCACTCTTGTGTTTGGGGATTCTATGTTTTTGTTTTCAATTAAATAAAAATTAATTGCAAACGAAAACTTATTCTATATGTTAATCTTTTGGACAACCAAATTTTAATCAAAATCTCAAAGCTATCGTCAAACTACAAAGTCAAGCAAATTTTTTGACACATCAAACGTAAAATTTGTCAAGAAATAAGAAGGGAGAAGTTACGTTAACAAATCTTTTTTTCTCAGTTTTCTCACTTTATTGAAATAGATAAATATGAATGTATATACTTTGAAACCACTGGGTACGACAGGTTCATGAGTTTCCCTTTTCACAAAAGCATACATGCATAATATGTCTCGAATGGCCAAGAACCAAGAGTGGCTACCATACTTCTATTTAAAATTTTGACTGGATGGTTTCCGGGCCCCACACTTTTTACGTATGATTGTCATAACTTTCGGATGCGGTGTGATAAACCCAAGGAGACTGTAGGCCAGGGCCAGGAGAGCCGCATCCCATAAAGAGCAATGGTGTCACTTTCTGCGACATCCATGGATGTCGCCTACCGGCAAGTGTTGCCAGTGCAACAGCAAACAACAATCGTTCTCGTTTGCGTTGGGAATTTTTTGTCTCAACAATTACTAAAATAAGGAATTTCAAAGCAAAATAGGCTAAAATTTATGGTTTTAGATTTACCTTGATCGATAATTTGTAATTTGGTCATTACCTAATGGTTTGTTATCAACTAAAAATCCAAATTTAAAACAGAATAATATGGTGTTGTTTAGATAAATATCGTACGCATGGCAAGACTGCTTCATTCTCTGTTTCAATCAGCTGTGTAATGGTAAATATTATAACGTAACTTGACTTCCGGATTGATAGAAAACACACTCAGGTTACATTTTGATCTTGTGTTATTTTCAAGTTCAATTAAATACTTTTACTTAACTGTTCCTTCTTTGACGTGAAATGTAATATTTATTTGATATTGTTTTGAATAATTCACTCAACAATGTAACTTTTCTGACAGTGTATTTTTTATTTCTTATAAACTTTGTTTCTAGTGTTTGTTTACATATATAAAGACACGTTTGCTTAACCTTTTTCAAGTGGTTGTATATTCATCTTTTTTCTCTTTTGTGTTTTGGTTTCTGTTTTGGTTGCTATGCCTCCTAGTCCCGGGAGGGGCAATTCATTTCCACCGGTTTTCGTCCACAAAGCCAATTCTGACCAGTGGTCACGCGTTATAAAGAAAAGAAGGTCTCGCCAAGATGATAGAAACAAAGAAAGTAAACAAATAAGGAAGTCTTCCGACACAGTTCAAGTGAACGATGCATGTGTTACTCAGCCAGTATCCTGCAATGTTGAAGATAACAACCCACATCAAGAAGATTTAACAATGGAAAACGACAATTTGACTGTTGACAACGTCTTCACTGACGATGAAGTAATCGATGGCAATAACATGTCTAATCCTCATTTAGAAACTGACAATTCAATTGAATTGCCCGATTTAACGGCCACTCAAATGGAATCCAAGAAGGATGTTGGTAAACCGCTATACAATGAAAATGATGAAGAGCCATTTATCGTCCACATTGAGAGTCTTCCTGGAGCAGGTAACGTTGGGAATCTTCATCCCCTGAATATAGGCAAGAAAATATTTGGTACAAATGTCGACGGTGTTGAAGAAATTAAACGTTCCAATAAAAATAGGGTTACTTGCACTTTCAAATCGGCTTCCTCAGCCAATACATTTGTGAACTCCACTTTTGCTACGGACAACAATCTTAATGTTTATATTCCATCGTACCAATTAGAAAGGATAGGGTTAGTACGGTACATTGACACTTCTCTAAGTGAGGACGATATTTTAGAGAACTTGAATACGTCCAACGACTTTAAGGTTTTGTCAGTTAAGCGATTAACCAAAACAATGACCGATGAAGATGGTAAGAAGGTAACTAAGCCTATTCCTCTAGTTAGTATTAAGTTTCAAGGAAAACGTTTACCAGACTATGTTTTTATGTTTTATAATAGGTGTGCCGTTGAGCCTTATGTTTCAAACCCTGTTTTGTGCTACAAGTGTGTAAGGTATGGCCACACTTCGAGGAACTGTAAAAGTCAGGTTAGATGCCCTAACTGTCACGAACAACACTTACAAAAAGACTGTACTGCTCAAAATCCATCATGCTTATTCTGTAAGGGCTCCCATTCCTCTTTCAGTAAGTCTTGCCCTGAATATAATGTGCAAAAACAAATTAAGGAAGTTATGGCTTATCGTAATCTTTCTTACAGAGACGCTAAACTATTTTTATTTCCTGATACAGGGAAATATGAATCGTATTCCAATGTGTTAGGTCCCAATTATGACAAATCATTCCCAGCTCTATCATCCACTGCCAATCCTAACCCCCTTAAAGAGAAACTTCCAATCCCTGTTCATCATATCCAGTCTTCAAAGAAGGCTACACTTTCAACTCACCCTAGTAAGTTGCATAAAAATGTCACTTTATTTAAGTCACGTCAATCTCAGCTACCTTCAAGGTATAATAACAATTATTACAAACAATTTCAAAACGAAATAGCTTCTCCTAGTAAACCAGTTTATCTTCAAAAATCACATCAACTTCAACAAGTGTCAAAAAATGACAGTGAAAAATCAGCTGAAACCTTTTATAATATCTTAACTTCATTTAAGAAAAACAAAATCAGTATGGAAAGCGTCATTGAGAAGCTCAAACCCATGATGAATTTCGATTTGGATAGACTCATAACCACTATCGAAGATGGATATTCATCTGGTGAATCACTCTAGGCTGATAACTTTTAATAATCTAGTAACCTATAAATCATTCAATTTAATTCTATTTTTTACTATTCTAATGGCTAGTTTGAACAAGTTGAATGTTTTACAGTGGAACTGCAATTCAGCGATATGCCATAAAGGGGAAATAGAGTATTTACTCACAACTCATGGCATAAACATTGCTGCACTTTCAGAAACCAGACTTCATCCTTTTAAAAATATTACTTTCAATAATTATTCTATAGTCAGGGACGACAGGATAAATAGGACTGGTGGAGGCTCTGCTCTTTTGGTAAGAAAAGATATCGAGTATTCTGTTTTAGATTTCGCTTTACCAGGGGAATTTATAGAAAACGAAATCAACATCGTGGGAATTAAAATACTATTTCAACGCAAGTCTGTAAATTTGTTCTCTGTATATGCTCCACCTCACCACAAGTTGACCAATGATTTGTGGTCTTCTTTTTTCAATTCTTTTGGTCATCCACTTATCATTTTGGGTGACTTCAATGCTCATCATATTGCGTGGGGCAATCATTTTACTGATTTTAAAGGCAACAATCTATACAATTTTATTGAGGATAACAATTTAGTGTTCCTGAATGTTGGTGCTCCTACATATTTTTGTGGTTTCCCTTTAAAGAAGAGTGCTATAGACTTGACATTAGTTTCACCTACTTTTGGACCTATTTCTGACTGGTCTGTTGTTGAAGACTGGACTAGTAATCAGCACTTACCAATCTTAGTTAGTATTGGGTATTCAGAGGGAATGTACACCCCTCGGGGGAATTCATCCAGAAAGCTTTGGTGTTTTAATAAAGCAAATTGGAAGTTATTTTCTGAAACTGTTGATAATCAATGTAAAGCTATATCTCTTGAAGAACACCCCCTTGTATCTTATGATGAGTTTTGTAAAGTTTTATTACATGCTGCCTCTATAGCTATCCCTGTTTCATCTCCTCCTTCGAAGAAATTTTCACCTTGCTCTTGGTGGACTCCGGAATGTACGGCGCATATTGAACACCGGAGGTCAGCTTTTTCACAGTATAGGAAGAAGCAGACATTGGAAAACTATATTAATTATAAGAAAGTTGCAGCTACAACCCAAAAGTTTATCCGATCCTGTAAAAGGGATCACTGGATTTCCTTTTGTAACCAGATCAACCGAACAACCAACATATCCGATGTATGGGAAAAAGTTAAAAGAATGAAGTATAGGTTTTTGTCAAATGGTAATACTTCAAGAAATTTAAACCATTTTGCAGAGTGCTCCGAAGATTTTCACATCAAGTACTCTCCTCCTTCTGTAGAATTACCAATTCCTTTGTTTAATGACAACAATTTACAACACATTCATTCGGACTTCATTAAAGATTTTAGTATGGAAGAAATTAACTTAGCCATTTCAAATTTAAAAGATAAAACTTGTCCAGGAAAGGATAATGTCCACAACCTATTTTTAAAGCATATTTCACAAGAGGCCATCACAACTCTATTATCAATTTTTAACCAACTTTGGAGCTCAAATCTTATTCCAAGTTCTTGGAAGGAGTATTTAATTGTTCCTATTCCTAAACCAAATAGGAATCCTCGCCTGGCAGAAGGATATCGTCCAATATCAATATCATCTTCGTTGGGAAAACTTTTTGAAAAACTGATTAAATTTCGACTACAGTGGTGGGCAGAAAAAAATTTTCTATTCTCTCCTACCCAATTTGGTTTCCGCTGCGGACGAAGTTGTGCAGACAACTTGGCTATATTTTCCACCGATATTCAAATTGCATTTACCGAATCTCAATTCTTAGTAGCTGCATTCTTAGATATTGACGGTGCTTATGATAATGTTAATCTTAACATCCTATCAAAAAGGCTCATTTCCATGAACATTCCAGCGAAAATTGTAAATTTTATTTCTTTACTTTACCAGGAAAGGATTATACACATAAAGAATGGAGGCATTTATTCGGAGGGTAGAGTTACCAGTAAAGGAATTCCTCAAGGATCAGTTTTAAGCCCTATACTATACTCACTTTACTGCAGAAATCTCAGTTTGACTTTAGACCACTACATTAACTTACTCGAATTTGCTGACGACATTGTAATTTATATAAGCCACAAATCTCTTGAAGCGTGCGAAGGACTGCTGAATAACGCTCTTCGTGATCTATCAACTTGGTCAGTGAATAGCGGATTGGAAGTTTCCTCCTCAAAATCAGCTGTTTGCGTATTTTCACGTAAACGTAATCCTGTATCTTGTAGGATACTATACAAACATCAAGAAATTCAATGTAAAGAAGCCCATAAATTCTTAGGAGTTACTTTTGATCGAAAACTCAGCTGGAAATCCCATATCACACAAATATCTCAGTCTTGCTCCAAAAGAATGAACATACTTAGGTCTGTTTCTAGCATGAATTGGGGAGCAGATCCAGCAGTCTTAATAACTTTATATATGTCACTGATTCGATCAGTTATGGATTACGCTTGTTTTATCTTCGGAAATACAAGTAATGAAAATAAAATCATTCTGGATCGTATTCAGTATAGTTCCCTTAGGTCATGCCTTGGTTTAATGAGGTCCTCTCCATGTAAGGCTATGGAAGTTGAAGCTTGTGTTATGCCTCTAGAAATAAGAAGAGAATTGCTTAGTGACAGATACTTAGCAAAATGCATGTTCCTCCATCTTCAACACCCTCTAAAGAGAAAAATACAAAAACTTAATCATTTAGTAAATACTACTACGTATTGGGAAAACAAAAGAATTCCGTTACTCCTCCAAAGTTATCAAAACTTTATTTGTTGCAATACTCTCGATGTGAATAAGAACAGCTTCTTTCATCCAACTTCTTTCCAAATCGACTACAAATACCTAATTGGCAAAATAGAGCCCTACTTCTTTGACTTGGGTAAAAATAACAATTATGTCAATGAGTGCTTGATGCACGAGTTTAACCGAGCAACACGAGAAATGTGGCCCAACTTTGAATTGCTATTCACTGATGCTTCTAAAAACTTGGAAACTTCATTCACCTCTTGCGCGGTGTTCCACTCCCAGCGAAAATTTCTGCACGCTTTCAAGATTAATTCACTGTTTTCCATTTATTCTGCAGAAGCCATTGCCATCCTTCATTCATTATATTATATAGAAAACCTCTCTTCGAAGTCGTTTGTCATTTTGTCAGATTCTAAAAGTGTTTTAATGGCTTTAATGAACAATCAGCTTAACTTCAATTCTTCACCATTTATTCTTCAAATTAGGAAAAAATACTTTGATTTGAGTTCAAACGGATACACTATAAAGTTTGCCTGGATACCTTCTCATATTGGAATAACGGGTAACGAAATTGTTGATAAAGCAGCAAAAACCGCATGTTCAGAAAACCACCTCTATTGTCCCTCATTTTTTGACATAAAGAAGCTATTTAAAGCAAAGGCGCTAAAAAATTGGCAAAATGATTGGGACTTCCATTCAAAATTTAAAGGAAACCGATTATTTCAATTGAAAAAATCTGCTTCAAGTGCTCCTTGGTTTAAGTTTTCTGCTCAATCAAGAAAATTCATAACAACTATTTGCAGAATGAGAATTGGCCATACTTATACTAAAATGCATTTGTTTAAAATTAAAGTGATTCAAGATCCAAACTGTGAATGTGGCGTAGATGAGGCAAGTTTGGACCATCTGATATTTGCTTGCCCTTTGTGTGACGTTAATTCAAGAAATTCTCTTTAAGAAGTGTTGAAAACTCTTAAAGTTCAATTTCCTGTAAATTTAATGACTTTACTTTATGACATGGATGACAAAGTTTTGGACGAAATTTTCAAATTTATAGTGTTTAACAACATTTTCTTGTAATTGCTCTTTATAAGTACTAATTT
>CM061531.1:214215632-214261881 GCA_030545055.2 Neoaliturus tenellus
ATCCCTCTCCCTAGCTTCCCTTAGTTCATTAAAAAATATGATGGAGTTGTGAAATATTAATGAACTATGTAAATAGTTATGCTCAAAAGTTGTTGTGTAAAAATTAGGAGATACGATTATGATTGCACATGATTGAGGTAATCGCTGTATTCTGAAAAGATAAAAGTGGAATAAAATTATAAGTTTATATAGAGGATCGTTGTATGTATTAGAAGAAAAAAGGCACAAAATCAAGATATTTGAAATTTAAAAAAAAAATGGTTTAGGCTAAGATGCTTCAGTTCCGCCAAGGGGTGGCCAAGAAACGCAGGAATCATATAGGTACCATATAGAGAAACGATAACAATTTTATCATTCAAAATCAGCAATTATTAATTTAACAGTTTTAAATGTTATATACATATTACTTCAGAAAATTAATAAAAATAGAGCCCTTGTAGTATGTAATAGCTCACAGGGTATAAAGTACTACAATCATGAAGTCTTAAAGTCTTTATATAGTCTTAAAATGAAGAAAATTGCAACTTAAGAACCATAAAATCGGCGTACATTATGCATTTTCAACCAATGGTAGTAAAAAAAAACCAATTGTGAAATAATAGCCAAAAAAAGGATTATTGATTAAATTAAAATATACTGAAAGAGTTACAATAATTGATAAGCATAGAATAGTTTTCAATTACAACAATAATAGGGTTAATCGAGACTTTGTGTGAGAGCACTGCATTGAGGAAGTTTGACGGACAAAGTGGCAGCGAGAAAAATTACTATTGAGTTTAATTCAATTGGTTAGTTTAATATTTCTCAGCCTGATGGGTCATCAGATATGTAGATGGTCTTAAAAAAACGTAGGAAGTAGGTAAATGTTAGCGAAGGTAAGAATGGAAAGTTCAATTGTTCTATAACTTAATATGTTCAATCGATTCCTAAACTAAAATTTAAGCCTGATTGGACAGCAGCAAATAGGTCAAAGACCGGATGTCAGACGTGTTGGGACACGTTCAACTCTTCAAAGTAAAACTGTACCAGAACTATCAACTGAAGCGCTATATTCAGTCTGGGGATTCATATAGAGAGACAGCATACAAATAGTAGAAAATTAAGTTAAAATTACTGTATTAGGTAATTTTGTGCGAAAATCTACAAGAAATTTTCCAGCATGAGAAAACTAAAGTCTAGAAAATGTATTAAGACCTAATATATTTTTAGCAATTAATATAGAAATTAAAGCGGACATCACCTGAATGTAAAGATACGCTTTCGATTCAGTAAATTCATTTTCAATAATAACACAGCAATCAGAGGGACAACCATACTCAAACAACTGTGCGCCCAATCGAGATTAATTATCGGGAAGAGGTGTAGTTAAAAGATATCATTTAAATACAAGCGAGAACTAAGCGACTATAATAGCGCTCCAAGCGACATCTCTAAGAACCAACGTACTTCCTTACGACACCTCGTCTTTTGAGAATTATTTATAATTTGAAAGCTGAAAATTTTTAGTTTTTGGGCATTAATACTGTCTAGAACAAAGCGAGAATTGCTGAAATAACGCGCTCTCTATGCAGAAAAACACCGTCGTCTAATCAAGACATTCATGCTAACGTAATTCAATAATGGTATCATACACGGGTGTAATTGAAAGAGATCATTTAAACATGAGCGAGAACTAAACCTGCAGAGTGATCTACGATACCACGCGGTGATATACGCTGATACGGCTGAACTACGTTACCGACAAATCTATATTTTGAACCTTTTTTATAGTTTAAAAGTAAAAAAGTTGTAGTTTTATGATTTTCCCTAAATTGAAACATCTCAAAGAATGTCCATGCCAAATTTCAAGTCTCTATCTTAAACGGTCGCTTCAGGACTTTAAGATCATCAGTGAGTCAGTCAGTTACACATGGGGCTGTATATATTATAGACTCGCCTACGGCTCGATGGGGGCTCCGCCCCCATGCCCCCTTTGGAGGTTGCCCCGAATTCGTTGAATAATTTAAAGTCAAGTATTGAATAGGCTAGTTCCACCAACTAACTGGACAGCGAAGACAGTAACAAAACGGGCGAATACGCACTCTTCACAATAAATAATAATAATAACAATAACAATAATATCCTTTGAAAATATTTCACGGGGCTCAGCCCCCATGCCCCCTAGTTGATCTTACTAATTTCGTTAATCATTCACAAAGTCTCAAATAATGAACTTTCTAGTTCCACTAAAGTACTGAACAGGCTAGTTCCATCGAAGTTTTGAAAAGCTAAGTTTTAAATTACGTGTAACTCTACTACAAAAGTGTGTGATACTAACTCCTCCACGTTACCAACCACTTGGTCTGGAACGTCAACGATTTTAGATGCGGCACAGAAAAATTGCAATGGGGCAAAATTAATCCAAATTAAGTATCTTTAAATAAAATTTTCATTGATAAAAAAATGTAATGTGCCCACTATAGCAAAACAATAATGCTAAAAAATAGAAAATAATTGACTATGTGAAAATAACTATTAAAATAATAAAATAATCAAACTATAATATTGCATAAACTAAAGAAATTGAAAGTAACACTTAAACCAAATCTAGCATCGCCAACCACGATATTAAAATAATCGGAAAATAAAAACTAATAAAAATTGAAGTTTTTAAAAGCTAAGTTATTAATTTACTTGTAACTCTACTAAAATGTGTGATGCTAACTATTCCACGTTACCAACTACTTAGTCTAAAACGTCAACGAGTTAACATGCGTCACATTAAAATTGCAATGGGTCAAAATTATTCCAAATTAAGTATTTTTAAATGAGATTTTCGTAAATTTTAAAAATAATGTAATATGCCCATTAGAGTAAAACAATAATGCTAAAAAATAGAAAATAACCAATAGTAAGTTTGAATATTACTATTAAAATAATAAAAAAAATCAAGCTATGCTAGTTAATAAACTTAAGAAATTAAAAATACAATTTGAACTAAATATAGTATCGCCAACCACGATATTAAAAGAATCTGCTGATACATACTAATTAAAAATAAAAACTTGTATATTTCAGGATATAGAAGAAAAACGTTTAAATTACTGAAATAGCAAATAACATTCAAATCAATAAGCGAAAACAAGAATTAAATAACATGAAAACAAAATCATAGGAAATAATAAAAACGGGGTAGATCCGCAAAAAACCCCTACTATTACAAACTACTACTAATTATAAGAATATAAAATCTAGACCTGTGAAATAATAATTTATCCATAAAAACCTGTTAGTTTTGTTCAATAGCCGTTTAAAAATTCTTAAAAACATATTTTAAGTGCGTATTAAAATAAAATATAAAACACTGATTATAAACAATGCAGAAAGATAATACTTAACTGTCTATTAAGTATCGTACTAAGTAATAGGAGTATATAACGTTAAGATCACGGCACGAGCTACACAGAAAATTCATTGAATGCGTAATTCGGCTGAGGGGTTCACATAGGGTGAATTTGAATAAGTAATCTAAAATAAATTGAAATTAAACGAGAACCTAACATTTAAATCTATTACTTTTGCTCAACACTTATTTAAACATTCTCAAAAACAAATTTTAAGTGTGAAAAATTCGAATATAAGACACTGAATATAAATCAAACAGAAAGATAATAATAAACTGTCTATTAAGTATTGTACAAAGTAATCGAAGTATGTTACGTTAAGATCACGGCTCAAGCTTCACAGAAAATCCATTCAATGCGAAGTTCAGCGGAGAATAATCCCGTGTGAATTTGAATAAGTAATCTAAAATAAATTGAAACAAAACGAGAACCTACATTTAAATCTGTTAGTTCAGCTAAACAGTTATTTAAAAATTCCCTAAAACATATTTATGATGTGTGTAAAATATAAAAGAAACGAGCTTTCAATGCAGCATAATCTCATTGCTATTTAGAAGTCAAATGGATAAGTTTATTATGTATGAGGGATACTAACGTTGCCAATAGCAAGGAAGCAGGTGTAGTTAAAAGACATGATTTAAATACAAGCGAGAACTAAGCGACTATTCACCCGCCATGGGAAATTAATTCATAGTAGGAGAAGAAAATTCACCTTTGGTAAACATTCAAGATAGCGCATATGCTACAAATTAGGGAATTATCACTGTATATATTATCGAGTATAACCCTGGGTCCCTGGTGAAATAACCCGCTCTCTATACAAATTAACGCCGTAGTTTACAATATATATAAGAGTATCCATCGAAGGATACCACGAGTATATCAAACACGGGTGTAGTTGAAAGAGATCATTTAAACACGAGCGAGAACTAAACCTGAAGAGTGATCTACGATACCACGCGGTGATATACGCTGATACGGCTGAACTACGTTACCGACAAATCTATATTTTTTACCTTTTCTATAGTTTAAAAGTAAAAAAGTTGTAGTTTTATGATTTTTCCTAAATTGAAACATCTCAATGAATGTCCATGCCAAATTTCAAGTCTCTATCTTAAACGGTCGCTTCAGGAATTTAAGATCATCAGTGAGTCAGTCAGTTACACATGGGGCTGTATATAATATGGACTCGCCTACGGCTCGATGGGGGCTCCGCCCCCAAGCCCCCTAAGAGGGTTGCCCCAAATTTGTTAATTGCTCTAAGTCTCAAGTACCGAACAGGCTAGACCCCCCTTCTAGGGGTTGACCTAAATTTTTAAATTAATAAAAAGTCGTGTTTAAAATACGTTAGTTCCACGGAAGAACTGCACACTCAAGACAGTAACAAAACCGTCAAATACACAAAATTCACAATCAATAGTAAACAAAGCTTTTAAAAAACTCATATGAATCGGTTTTAATACCCCTTCGTAATTAGAATTCGTTTAAAAGTTTTGAGCTGTGAATTTATAATTATTTATTTAAATATTTTAGGTGTTATGCTGGTAAAAAAATATACTTTAGATTAGACGATTGTTGTTGTGTTAGATGAAAAGAAATTTCAATTAAAAGAGTTATAGTTGTTGTTGTTGCTATCATTATATTTAATCGTAGTAGTTATGGTAACAAATATTTCTCTGTTCGGTAGCAAAATATAAAGTTTTAAATTTCTATAAATTTTATGTATCCTATCCTATAATATAATACAAGCTATGTCTGAAGGGATGTGTGTTCCACGATCTCGAAATGTAGCTGTTAGATTTTTCTTAAGCTTTGCACGAGTGTTTGCCCACAAATAAGTTTAGAAACAGCCTCAGTCCCAGGAAAAATCGAAGTTGGTCTAAATTTAAGTTTAAAAATCGTTATTTTTAACATTGGTCTTATAGGTTGCTATTTTGGTAACGAAATAACAACTACAAGTAAACAAAAATAAAGGAACATAAATTTTAAGCAGTTTTTTAACAGCTGTTATCTGTGAAGAGTCTGGTGTAGATTTAATAGCTTGATTACCATGACACTATAACAAAAGTCAATTAAAACCAACGAGCAAGGCTCGTTTAACCTGGTAAGAAATAGAGATACAATTATGGGAAAATTGGCATAATCCCATGCCTCACCCAACTCAAATAAAAACTTGTAAATTTCAGGAGATAGAAGAAAAACGTTTAAATCACTGAAATAGCGTATAACATTCAAATCAATGAGCGAAAACAAGAATTAAATAACATGAAAACAAAATAATAGGAAAGAATAAAAACGGGGTTGATCCGCAAAAAACCCCTACTATTACAAACAACTAATTATAAGAATATAAAATCGAGACCTCTGAAATAATAATTTATTCATAAAGACCTGTTTGTTTTGTTCAATATTCATTTAAAAAATCTCAAAAACATATTTTAAGTGTGTACTAAAATATAATGTAAAACACGGAATATAAATAAAACAGAAAGATAATAATGAACTGTCTATTAATTATTGTACAAAGTAATAGAAGTATATTACGTTAAGATCACGGCACGAGCAACACAGTAATTTCATTGAATGTGAAATTCGGCTGAAAGCTTATCCTGGGGTGAATTTGAATTAGTAATCTAAAATAAGGTGAAAATGAAACGAGAACCTAACATTTAAATCTGTTCTTTTTGTTCAATACTAATTTAAAAATTTTCAAAAACATATTTTGAGTGTGTATTAAAATATAATGTAAAACACTGAATATAAATAAAACAGAAAGATAATAATTAACTTTCTATTAATTATTGTAAAAAGTAATAGAAGTATATTACGTTAAGATCACTATTGAATGCGAAATTCGGCTGAAAGCGTAACCTGGGGTGAATTTGAATTAGTAATCTGAAATGAGGTAAAAATGAAACGAGAACCTAACATTTAAATCTGTTCTTTTTGTTCAATACTTATTTAAACATTCTCAACAACATATTTTTAAGTGTGTAAAAGATCTAATATAAGACACTGAATACAAATCAAACAAAAAGATAAAATTAACTGTCTATTAAGTATTGTACAAAGTAATCGAAGTGTCTATTAAGTATTGTACAAAGTAATCGAAGTATGTTACGTTAAGATCATAGCTCAAGCTTCACAGCAAAATTCATGTAGTGCGAACTTCGGCCGTAGGGTAATCAGTGTGAATTTGAATCTAAGACATTTTTGTGCAGAGACATTTTTGCTTAACCTAAAATGCTCAGAGAAGAATGAGGAAAATCTAAATTTCAACCTCAAATATTCAATAAACTGCTAAAATTACGCGTACAAGATCAAATTGTAAAGTTTTCTTAAAAACCGTGTAAAACTAAAAAAAATTATTTAAAGTGAGAGTTTGTATTTGACATCAGTGACACCAAGTCTGGAGAGGTAATTTCAGATACACCCTGTACATTGAAATTACTCTCGGTGGATAGACCGCTTTACCTATAAAGGCACAATTGGTTAATTTTACAAAATTTCTTAAAAAGAGTGTTTCGGTAATCCGCGACTCCCAGTATGTTGGCAATTTTCTCAATAATACAGGTCGGTAAGTTTAGTTCTCGCTTGGGAATCACTCTGTAGTAAGTAATATATAGGAGATCTACTTTACCGACTTTTGACGAATTTCTGATACCCCGATGAGTGAGTCAGTCAGAATGCCCCCTTAGGGGTTGCCCTAAGTTCGTAAATTAATAAGAAGTAATTGCTCTAAGTCTCAAGTACCGAACAGGCTAGTTTGGGCCTCTATGCCCCCCTAGGGGTTGCCCTGAGTACGTAAATTAATAAAATGTCAAGTTTAAAATACGTTAGTTCCATTAAAGAACTGCACAGTCAAGACAGTAACAAACCCGTCAAATACACAAAATTCACAATCAATAGTAAAAAAAAACTTTAAAAACTCATATGAATCGGTTTTAATACACTTTCGTAATTAGAATTCGTTAAAAAGTTTTGAGCTGTGAAATTATAATTATTTATGTCAATATTTTAGGTGTTGTACTGGTAAAAATATATACTTTAGATTAGACGATTGTTGCTTTGTTAGATGAAAAGAAATTTCAATTAAGAGTTATAGTTGTTGTTGTTGCTATCATTATATTTAATAGTAGTAGTTATGGTAACAAATATTTCTCTGTTCGGTAGCTAAATATAAAGTTTTAAATTTATATTAATTTTATATATAAATAGATATACAATTTTTGGAAAATTGCATAATCCCCTGCCATACCCAACTTAAATAAAAACTTGTAAATTTCAGGAAGTAGAAGAAAAAGTTTAAACCTAGAAATAGCGAATAACATTCAAATCAATGAGTGAAAACGATAATTAAATAATATGAAAAAAGGAAAGAATAAAAACGGTGTAGATCCGCACAAACCCCCTACTATTACAAACTACTAATTATAAGAAAATTCGAGACCTGTGAAATAATAATGGTATTCATAAAAACCTGTTAGTTTGGTTCAATAGTCATTTAAAAATTCTCCAAAAACATATTTAAGGTGTGAACTAAAATATAATATAAAACATTGAACATAAATAAAATAGAAAGATAATAATTAACTTCCTTTTAAGTATCGTACAAAGTAATTGAAGTATATTAAGATCACGGCACGAGCTACACAGTAAATTCATTGAATGCGAAATTCGTCCAATGCGTAACCTGGGGTGAATTTGAATAAGTAATCTAAAAAAATAAATTGAATATGAAACGAGAACCTAACATTTAAATCTGTTCTCTTTGTTCAATACTTATTTAAACATTCACAAAAACATATTTTAAGTGAGTAAAAAAATCAAATATAAGACACTGAATATAAATCAAACAGAAAGATAATAATAAACTGTCTATTAAGTATTGTACAAAGTAATCGAATTATGTTACGTTAAGATCACGGCTCAAGCTTCACAGTAAATTAGTTTAATGCGAAATTCGGCCGAAAGGATAACCTATTGTGAATTTGAATAAGTAATCTAAAAAAAATTGAAAACGAAACGAGAACCTAACATTTGAATCTGTAAGTTTTATTCAATAGCTATTTAAAAATTCTCAAAAACAAATTTATAAAGTGTGTAAAATTAATAAAAGAAACACGCTTTCAATGCATCAAAATCTCATTTCTATATAAGTTAGATGGGAGAGATTTGTTAGTTAAGAGTGAGGTTCACTAACGTCAAACATCACTAACATCAAGAACGCAGGCGTAGTTAAAAGACATAATTTAAATACAAGCGAGAACTAAGCGACTATAATAGCGCTCCAAGCGACATCTTTAGGAACTAATTAAAATATAATATAAAACACTGAATATAAATAAAACAGAAAGATAATAATTAACTGTCTATTAAGTATTGTTCAAAGTAAACGAAGTATAATACAAGCTACACAGTACATTAATGCGAAATTAGGCCAAGGGCAAAACCGGGGGTGAATTTGAATAAATAATCGAAAATAAATTGAAAATGAAACGAGAAACTAACCTTTGAGCCTGTTGGTTTGTTTTAAAGTTATTTCGAAATTCTCAAAAACATATTTTAAGTGTGTAGAAGAAAAAATAATATAAACTGAATATAAATAAAACAAAAAGGTAATAATTAACTGTCTCTTAAGTATTGTACAAAGTAATCGAAGTCACGGCACAAGCTACACAATGAATTCATTAAGTGCAAAATTCGGCTGAAAGCGTAACATGGGGTGGATTTGAATAAGTAATCTAAAAAAATTGAAAATGAAACGAGAACCTAACATTTAAATCTTAAAATTTCTCCAAAAACATATTTTAAGTGTGTGTGAAAGTATAAAATGAACCACGCTATCAATTCAACAAAATCTCGATGCTGGGAGGATCAATTGGAAAACGATGTGTAAATAACATCGTTAAGAATGCAGAACGCAGGTGTACTTAAAAAACCTGAATAAAATACTAGCGAGAACTAAGCGACTTTAATAGCGCCCCAAGCGACATTATTAAGAACTAACGTACTTCTTTACCGACACCTCGTATTTTTAGCATTTTTTTTTTACTTTAAAAGTAGAAAATTTGTAATTTGATGATTTTTCCTAAGTTTAAACATCTCAAAGAATGTCCATGCCAAATTTCAAGTCTCTAGCTTAAACGGTCGCTTCAGGACTTTACTATCATCAGTGAGTCAGTGAGTCAGTTACACATGGGGCTGTATATATTATAGACTCGCCTACGGCTCGATGGGGCTTCGCCCCATGCCCCTTGGGGGTTGCCCTAAATTCGTAAATTAATAAGAAGTCAAATTGTTAAACAGGTTAGTTCCAACCGAAGAACGGGTCAATTTAAGATCATCAGTGAGTGAGTAAGTCAGTCAGTCAGTTACACATGGGGCTGTATATATTATGTAAATATTCTAGGTGTTATGCTTGATGGAGGGTCCAACCCAATAATTGGTAGCCCCAATTCCGTAAATTACTGTCAAAACCTCATACAATGAACAGGCTAGTTGAGGGCTCAACTCCAACGACAGTAACAGAAGCCGCCAATACACACTACTCACAATAAATAATACAGTAATAAGCTTTTAAATTTGCCCACGGCTCATGGTTTAATCCCACTCCCTAGCTTCCCTTAGTTCATTAAAAAATATAATGGAGTTGTGAAATATTAATGAACTATGTAAATAGTTATGCTCAAAAGTTGTTGTGTAAAAATTAGGAGATACGATTATGATTGCACATGATTGAGGTAATCGCTGTATTCTGAAAAGATAAAAGTGGAATAAAATTATAAGTTTATATAGAGGATCGTTGTATGTATTAGAAGAAAAAAGGCACAAAATCAAGATATTTGAAATTAAAAAAAAATGGTTTAGGCTAAGATGCTTCAGTTCCGCCACGGGGTGGCCAAGAAACGCAGGAATCATATAGGTACCATATAGAGAAACGATAACAATTTTATCATTCAAAATCAGCAATTATTAATTTAACAGTTTTAAATGTTATATACATATTACTTCAGAAAATTAATAAAAATAGAGCCCTTGTAGTATGTAATAGCTCACAGGGTATAAAGTACTATAATCATGAAGTCTTAAAGTCTTTATATAGTCTTAAAATGAAGAAAATTGCAACTTAAGAACCATAAAATCGGCGTACATTATGCATTTTCAACCAATGGTAGTAAAAAAAACCAATTGTGAAATAATAGCCAAAAAAGGATTATTGATTAAATTAAAATATACTGAAAGAGTTACAATAATTGATAAGCATAGAATAGTTTTCAATTACAACAATAATAGGGTTAATCGAGACTTTGTGTGAGAGCACTGCATTAAGGAAGTTTGACGGACAAAGTGGCAGCGAGAAAAATTACTATTGAGTTTAATTCAATTGGTTAGTTTAATATTTCTCAGCCTGATGGGTCATCAGATATGTAGATGGTCTTAAAAAAACGTAGGAAGTAGGTAAATGTTAGCGAAGGTAAGAATGGAAAGTTCAATTGTTCTATAACTTAATATGTTCAATCGATTCCTAAACTAAAATCTAAGCCTGATTGGACAGCAGCAAATAGGTCAAAGACCGGATGTCAGACGTGTTGGGACACGTTCAACTCTTCAAAGTAAAACTGTACCAGAACTATCAACTGAAGCGCTATATTCAATCTGGGGATTCATATAGAGAGACAGCATACAAATAGTAGAAAATTAAGTTAAAATTACTGTATTAGGTAATTTTTGTGCGAAAATCTACAAGAAATTTTCCAGCATGAGAAAACTAAAGTCCAGAAAATGTATTAAGACCTAATATATTTTTAGCAATTAATATAGAAATCAAAGCGGACATCACCTGAATGTAAAGATACGCTTTCGATTCAGTAAATTCATTTTCAATAATAACACAGCAATCAGAGGGACAACCATACTCAAACAACTGTGCGCCCAATCGAGATTAATTATCGGGAAGAGGTGTAGTTAAAAGATATCATTTAAATACAAGCGAGAACTAAGCGACTATAATAGCGCTCCAAGCGACATCTCTAAGAACCAACGTACTTCCTTACGACACCTCGTCTTTTGAGAATTATTTATAATTTGAAAGCTGAAAATGTTTAGTTTTTAGGCATTAATACTGTCTAGAACAAAGCGAGAATTGCTGAAATAACCCGCTCTCTATGCAGAAAAACACCGTCGTCTAATCAAGACATTCATGCAAACGTAATTCAATAATGGTATCATACACGGGTGTAATTGAAAGAGATCATTTAAACATGAGCGAGAACTAAACCTGCAAAGTGATCTACGATACCGAGCGGTGATATACGCTGATACGGCTGAACTACGTTACCGACAAATCTATATTTTTAACCTTTTTTATAGTTTAAAAGTAAAAAAGTTGTAGTTTTATGATTTTCCCTAAATTGAAACATCTCAAAGAATGTCCATGCCAAATTTCAAGTCTCTATCTTAAACGGTCGCTTCAGGACTTTAAGATCATCAGTGAGTCAGTCAGTTACACATGGGGCTGTATATATTATAGATATAACGTTTATAACAGTGGTTTTATTTCTGGTTGATAAGGAGACCCCGGCCGAACCACTGAGCATTAGTCCTCGAGGCCCTGCAGGACGGGATATTGAGGGAGAGAGTAAGAGGTAGGCAGTAGACTGCCACAGCGCATTCAAAATATTTTACTGGAATTCCCATGTAGGTATGTGGCTAACTACGTAACAAAGGAACTGTCCTTTGTTCTCTAACTTATAATTGAATATCACGATTAAGATGTAGTTTCTGATGTTCTTGGAGCCAGGATTTGACCTGCATAAACACGCCTGTGACCACAACAGCGCTGGATGCAGCAATCACATAGGGTAAACCGTGCAGCTCATGTCTGCGGTTCGTGCGGTCATCGCGCGTCAGTTTATGGTGAAACCTTACAACCACTATCGCAGCATCACCGTGCGAGATTACCTCGACTCATTTCAAAAAGTTTTCTTATTGAATAAAACGAGCAATATGGAACAAAATAATATTATTGTTCTGCTTTAAGTTGGATGGAAGTTCACTTAAAAAAGAATAAAAAAGCAGAGCAAAGTTTGTTGTCAATAATTGTCTGTTAAGGTTAGACAACAATCAAATTCCGCTTTCATATTTTTTATTTTCTGGTCCAATTTTAACTTCTAAAAACCTGTACTTTTTCCAATTGTAACAAGATAAAGAAAAGATTATCCAAGGAAACCATCAGTAATACAAGTTATAAGAGCAAACTAATAAAACAATGTAAAGACAATATATTACAACGTTTATTTATTATAAAAATTTTTAAAGAAAACTGCACACATTTGGATTTTATGAGACTTTTTTCTTAAAACTTGGACACTAACAATTGTATTATTTAAAAGTTTAGGCTTACTAGAAAAAAATTACTCTCATCAAAACACGTTTATAACATTTGTTAGTTACTTAGTAGTGCCTTAGTTGTTTTTAAGTATATTACAGGTACTTCAAAATTTGTTATTTATGACTTGTTATAAGTGACTTATTAAGTTCAATAGCGTACAAATTAAAAGACGATAGTTTACTAAAAAAAAACCAAGCTGTTCGTATTGTTACTGAGTGTTCTCCATTGCAATTGGCCGATAACTTCCTTTCGCAAACAGAAGATTCCCAGCTGCGACCACGTGTTGATCAAACTTATCTTAAACTTGCTGATTGAATTAAAGTCCCACGGATTGCTCAATTTTGTTCTAACTCCCTATGAAAAAACTTTCTTTTTGAAAAGTGTATTGTATTTTTTTTACATTATTTACTGTGGACATTTATGGATTATTATGAACATTTTTACATTTAAAGTCTAATGAAACATATACCTTATTTAAAAAATAAAAAAATAACATTCAAAGTTACCTAAAGGTACATGATCTTTAGTTTTCTTTAGAATATTATAAATATATATTTTATATTAAAAGGCCCATTCAAACATATCTTAAACTTATTCAAACCCCTTAAAAATCAACTAACTCTGATGTTTGTTAAACACTTAAAAAAAATTCCTTTTTCTTGTGATTAAATTTGTGCTTTGGGATGGTTATGGCTTCCATATTTTAATTATTTGAGTAAGTATAATCGCATTTAGGATATCAGTGCGATAGACGTTTATGATTAGAAAACAGGACTATAGAACAGAAAGATGACTTTTGACTTTTTGTCCATCTACATCGAATTAGGAATATATCAAGATGGCTCCTTAGTATATAAAAAATCATAGTGTATTTTGTAGTCTAGTCTTGTTGCAAATATAGTACAACTTTTTTGCCCATTTTCAAAACAGTTATGAGCTACATATTGCACGCTAAAGTAGTAAGGAGTCCACTGTTTACAGAAGTCATAACCAAGTTGCGCGCTGTGTCGCTGCCGCCATGATATACGGCCCCCGCTCTGTCGCACGTTTATGCCGAATAACTCTGAAACGCCTGCGATGAATATTGAATAACTTTTCATATCATTCTTTCAAACTTTATGTGTCACAAATTTTAATCTTGTCTTATTAGTTTTGACACGAGTACAAGTGTTTGTTACATTAAGTGTTGCATGAAGAGTATGAAGTGTTGTATGAAGAGCGAACTAAAGTCCTAGTTTAATTAGACATATAAATGAAACTAAAAAATTATGGGCTATAATTAAATACAGAAGTATTTTTTATAAATACACTATAGAAAAGTTAGATTATATATAAGCATATCATATACTGTACTATAGAACGCACCGTATTTTTAAATAAAAAAAAAATAATAGGAAATCTTTTGTATTGCTTACGTTTGTTCAACTTCAAGTCTTAAATTTTAATTTTATGTTCATTTGCCAATGCCTAAGTGATTAAAATATTTTGTTTGAAGTGTTAGTAGTGGGGAATGGCTACAGTTGGCTCAGGTCAAGGTCAGGCGGTTGTAACTGTTGTAACGTTGTAACTGTTGTAGGAGTTGAAGCGGCTGGGGGTGAGGGAGGGATGGGAAGGTGAGGGAGGTATCTAAGGAAGGGATGAGGTATTGGGAGCTCATTTGTTTGTGGGATATTGACGAAGAAGGATGTGGGGGTTAGAGTTTAAGAATAAAATTTATCACAGGCGAGGACAGGATTTGAACCCGGCCCGCCGGCATGTGAAGCCCGCTCGCTACCTCTGAGCTACCGAGGTACTTGTCGGAAAGGGGTGGAAATGTGTCAGATAATCTGTGGCGACGGCTGGCGTAAGGGTTCGCGGTTAGTCCGCCAGAGTGTAGTATGTGCGCTGCTAGTTTACGTATTGTCCACCAGAGCGCAGCATGTACTAGGGATGTGTCTAGTTTATAGTTTTTCTGCCAGATTGTAGCATGTGTGGCTGCACTTAGTGTACTTGTTCTCCAACAGATTGTAGCATGGGGCGGAAGAGCATGGGAAAAGAAAGCAGGGCTACCAACCCCCGGGTAAACCCCAAAATATCCCCATGAATTCCCTGAATTTCCCTGCAGTGCTACCAACCTATGTCATCCACTATAAAACAGTTGGGATTATACTATAAAAAGTGAATAAAACCTAAAAATGTTGGTAATACAGCATATAAAATCAACAACTAATGGCATTTACTATAAAACAAGAACACATGGATCGCCCGGAACTAGAACATTTGAAATGGTGAGGGCTATACTATAAAAAGTGTACAAAACCCAAAAAAAGTTGGCAATACGTATATAAAATCAAATAAACTTATGTCATTCACTATAAAACAAGAACACATGGACCGCCCGGAACAAGAACATATGAAATGGTGAGGTTTATACTATAAAAAGTTTACAAAACCCAAAAATGTAGGCAATACAGTATATAAAATCAACCAACTTATGTCATTCACTATAAAACAAGAACACATAGATCGCCCGGAACAAGAACATATGAAATGCTGGGGGCCATACTATAAAAAGTGAATAAAACCTAAAAATGTTGGCAATACAGTATATAAAATCAACCAACTTATGTCATTCACTATAAAACAAGAACAGATGGATCGCCTGGAACTAGGGCATATGAAATGCTGGGGGCTTTACAATAAAAAGTGAATAAAACCCAAATATGTTGGCTATACAGTATAAACTATCAATGGCTACAAGCTGTTAAGCAACTTACAATCATACTGTTATCATACTATATACGATGCATACAGTACTATAAAAAAAGAATAATATAAAAATTTAAGCTTAAAAAACACAAAAAAATTGCTAATATCTCGAAAACGGAGCGTGCTAGGGGTCCGGGGAACCCCAAAAAACTACCTGCTATGTAATAGAGGTACCCCCAGGGGGTGGGTACCTATAATTAAAAAATTAACCAAAATGTTGTGGTTGCATCCAAAAAATAAAGGGGCAAAACTTTGAAATTCCATATCTTATGAACGGCTCTATGTATTAACTTCGTACTTGGTATGTGTGTGCACTTACTTGGTGTCTACAAATGTATGGCACGAGGTATCCAAGCAAAAAGTTTGATTTTATATCTTTTGAATAGCAATATGTATTTACTTCAAACTTGGTATGTATATACATGTAATGTTAAGTTGTAATAAAATGCTAAACATAACTTTCAGAATCTAAGGTCAAACTGTTGAAAAATAAAAAACTTATAATTAACAATACTATTGTCAATTGCTGCTGTAGGGCTTTACCTTTGAGTCACAAGGCATTTGTAATTATTGGTATGTGTGTACGATTATTTGGTGTCTACAAATGCATGGCACGAGGTATCTAAAAAATGAAGGCGCAAAAAAGTTTTATTTTATATCTTTTGAATGGCAATATGTATTTATTTCATACTTGGTATGTGTATACATGTAATGTTAACATGTAATAAAATGCTAAAAATAACTTCCCAAATCTAAGGTCAAACTGTTTAAAAAAACCTAAAATTAAAAATATTATTGTCCTTTGCTGGTGTAGGGCTTAACCTTTGAGTCACTGGGCATTTACAATTATTAGTATGTGAGTACACTTATTTGGTATCCATAAATGCATGGCACGAGGTATCCAAAAAATGAAGGCGCAAAACAGTTTTATTTTATATCTTTTAAATGACACTATGGATTAACTTCTTACTGGGTATGTAGGTTGGTATAAGTAAACATGAATTGTTTACCATACCGTGGCGGGGTGCATCCAAAAAATGAAGGGGGCAAAACTTAAATATTATATATCTCAGGACTGGCTGGACCGATAAACTTCTTACTTGGTATGTAGGTTGGTATGAGTAAATATTTAATTGTTTACCATTGCATGGCGGGGTGCATCCAAAAAATGAAGGGGTAAAATTTAAAAATTGTATATCTCAGGAGTGGCTGGACCGATTAACTTATTACTTGATATGTAGGTTGGTATAAGTAAACATTAATTGTTTACCATTCCGTGGCGGGGTGCATCCAAAAAATGAAGGGGCAAAACTTAAATATTATATATCTCAGGACTGGTTGGTCCGATAAACTTCTTACTTGGTATGTAGGTTGGTATGAGTAAACATTAATTGTTTACCATTGCGTGGCGGGGTGCATTAAAAAAATGAAGGGGCAAAATTTAAATATTGTATATCTCAGGAGTGGATGGACCGATTAACTTCTTACTTGGTATGTAGGTTGGTATGAGTAAACATTAAATATTTACCATTGCGGGGCGGGGTGCATTAAAAAAATGAAAGGGCAAACTTAAATATTTTTATATCTCAGGATTGGCTGGACTGATAAACTTCTTACTTGGTATGTAGGTTGGTATGAATAAACATTAATTACATTACCATTGCGTGGCGGGGATGCATCCAAAAATGAAGGGTCAAGACTTAAATATTGTATATTTTAGGAGTGGCTTGACCGATTAACGTCATACTTGATATGTAGGTGTGTATGAGTAAACTTTTTTTGTTTACCATTGCGTGGCGGGGTGCATCCAAAAAATTAAGGGGCAAAACTGAAATATTGTATATTTCAGGAGTGGCTGGACCGATTAACGTCATATTTGGTATGTAGGTTGGTATAAGTAAACATTAAATGTTTACTATTGTGTGGTGGGATGCATCCAAAAAATGAAGGGGCAAAATTGAAATATTGTAATTTCAGGAGTGGCTTGACCGATTAACGTCATACTTGGTATGTAGGTGTGTATGAGTAAACATTTATTGTTTACCATTGCGTGGCGGGGTGCATCCAAAAAATGAAGGGGCAAAACTTAAATATTATATATCTCATGAGTGGCTGGACCGATTAACGTCATACTTGGTATGTATAGTTGGTGTAAGTAAACATTAATTGTTAATTATTGCGTAGTGGGGTGCATCCGAAAAATGAAGGGGCAAAATTAAAATATTGTATATTTCAGGAGTAGCTGGACCGATTAACTTCTTACTTGGTATGTAGGTTGGTATGAGTAAACATTAAATGTTTACTATTGCGTGGTGGGATGCATCCAAAAATGAAGGGGCAAAACTGAAATATTGTAATTTCAGGAGTGGCTGGACCAATTAATGTCTTACTTGGTATGTAAGTGTGTATGAGTAAACATTTATTGTTTAACATTGTGTCTCGGGGTGCATCCAAAAAATGAAGGGGCAAAACTGAAATATTGTATATTTCAGGAGTGGCTGGACCGATTAACGTCATACTTGGTATGTAGGTTGGTATAAGTAAACATTAATTGTTTACCATTGTGTGGCGGGGTACATCCAAGAAATGAAGGGGCAAAACTGAAAAATTGTGTATTTTAGGAGTGGCTGGACCGATTAACTTCTTACTTGGTATGTAGGTTGGTATGAGTAAACATTAAATGTTTACTATTGCGTGGTGGGGTGCATCTAAAAGATGAAGGGGAAAACTGAAATATTGTATATTTCAGGAGTGGCTGGACCAATTAACGTCTTACTTGGTATGTAGGTGTGTATGAGTAAACATTTATTGTTTACCATTGCGTGGCGGGGTGCATACAAAAATGAAGGGTTAAAACTTAAATATCGTAGATCTCAGATGTGGTTAGTCCAATTATCGTCAGACATGGTATTTGTGTACATATAGTTATAATTACAGGTAGCACAGTTTCGGTTGCTACCTTCGATGTACTGTTTTTTATAGATTGGTGTATGAAAGAATTTCTTTAGGTTTTCAAGGAGCACTATTAATCATTGGTTTAAGGTCAAACTACCATAGATGTGTGTAATTCTTGACAAATCCTTACTTTTAACGTTTATGGTAATTTGGAAACTTTTAATTGGATTTAACCTAGAGTTAATGGTAGCATAGTTTTTGTGCTTTCGTTGATGTATTATTTGTTATTGAATTTTATATGATAAACTTTCTTTAAATTTTTAAGCAACACTTTTATGTATTGCTTTAAAGTCAAACGATTAAATATGTTTTTTTATCTGCGTGAATTCCTAACAAATCGTTAGTTTAACCTTAAACGTGATTTGGAAACTTCTAATTGGGCTTAACCCATTTAAATGTTCCTACTTAAAGATAGCACCATTTTGGTGCTGCCTTTGATGTACTAAATTTATATGTAAAATTTTGCAATAGGTTTTTAAAACAACACTTTTTGGTTTTATCCTTAAACTTACTTTGAAACTTTTACTTGAACTTAACCCATTTAAATGTTGCTACTTAAAGATAGCAGCATTTTGTCACTACCTTTGATGCTCTATTTTTATATGTAAAATTTTGCTATAGGTTTTTAAACAACACTTTTAAGTATTGTCTTAAGGCCAAACTAATAAATATATTTTTTATCTATGTGAATTCTTAACAAAACTCTTGTTACTAATTGAATGGTGATATAAAAATTTCTATTTTTAGCCAGATATTGGACCACCGTTTTGGTGCTACCTTTAATGTACTATTTTAATAGTATCTAATCTGTATTTAATTTTATTATTGTTTTGAACACTTGTCTTTTAGTCAAGCAAATGTTGTTTTGATGTTTAAAAAATCATTTTTACCACATATATGTAAAGCTTATATTTCTAAGTTCAATCCACCAAATAAATATAAATGTGGGCATTAATATAAGATGTACTAATAATCAGTTTAGATACATAATACAGAAAATTGTTAAAAAAAGAAATTTAAATTTATCATATTACTGTCTATGCGCAGTTGCACTTCAGCATTTATAAAAGTGGTTTGTTGAGCGTGGCCCTTATTATTGATGAATCTTCACAATAAATGGTTAAAATTAAACATACAATTGTGTACGAGCAGTAGTACTCGCCTACTTCGTGTGCGCAGAAGGTTTTCCACCACTCTTCGTTGGGTATATAAGCAGCTCAGTTAACCATGTATTTCATTGTTTGGTGAACTTTTGCCGAGTGAACATCTTATTCATAACTTCGGTTTTTTCGGATTTTTAAAAGGTGTATGCTATTTTGTAATATTCAATTAATATTGAAAGTAAATAAAAAAAAATAAACGACTTCATTATGTCTGCACTGCAGTGTTACATGTTTGATAATAAGCCAGTAGCTGTATTATTTGATCGTGAAAACAATCCATGGTTTAAGGCTAATGATATATCAAAGATTCTAGAATACAAAAGACCGCGAAAAGCAATAAATGATCTAGTTAAGGAAAAATATAAAAAGTTGTATAAGGATATAAATGGAACTAGTTCGGTTTTACCTTATAATTTTCAAAAAAGAACCGTATTCATAAATGAACCAGGTTTATATTCCTTAATTATATCGTCTAAGATGAAATTAGCTAAACGCTTTCAAGATTGGGTGTTCGAAGAAATCCTACCATCAATTCGCAAGTATGGAGAGTATAAAATTAAAAGAGAAAACCTTAAGTTGACTCACTCCTTACATAAAGTGTTGGCAAATAATCAAAAACTAATTGAAACTTTAATTGATCAAATGCCTAAGGTTGCTGTTATACCTGATGATATGGATTTAAAACATATCTTTTGTGTGCTGGAAAAAGACACATACTATGAAAAGTATGGAGTAATTGAGTACAAATGCATTCGTACAGAAAGAAGACGATTCAAAAGAGCATTGAAGAGAGCTAAGAAAGATGGTTTTGTACCAAGTTTTACAAGATATCCTGTACCAAACAGTATAAATATACTCAATAAAGCTAAAGAGGTTATGCATGATTATGGTATGCATTATGAATCTTCTTTAAATAACATATTGACACCCCATAATTTTGTAAATATTGTTAAAATTGTTCTTAATGAATAAACTGTATGAATGTATGTGTGAATGTGAGACTTATTAGATTGAGAAGTTAAGGTATTTACTTTAGCTACTCCTTTGAAAAGTTTGGTTTGAGTGAAGGTCACTGGCGCGGTTTACTAAAAGACCCGTAAACCATTTGTATGTGCGTGTGAATGTGTGGAAAACGACGTACACCCACCTCCTCGTGGTGTTTTCTGGGTAACGCTAAGAGGTGTACAACTAATATCTTCTAAACCACATAGATTTGTTATTTATTTTATTTTTTAATATATTCATAGATATTTATAAAAAAAACTTTCATGTAAAAAATTTGTATCAAACAGTTTAAATTAAACAAATTTAAAGCATTTTAATTACATAAAATTTATAAATGTTGTAGCAAAACATTTCACGCTTTACTAATAATAATAATAGATGAAATCGATAGAACGTACATATATAATTGATATACAAATATAAGTCTTATAATTAATGAACCTGGAAAACAGAAATAAAGATAGCATCAAATTAGTGTTACTTTACAAAATAGTAAAACAAAAATGCAATAAACTCTTAGATTATACAAATTTTAAAGGTAACATCCAATCGGTATAAATAAATATAAAGGGAAAAGGCTTTAAGCTAAAAATACAATAAAATCTGGTTTAAAGACCTATATTTAGGTAGCACCTAATTAGCTTTATATGTGGAAAATTAAAAATGATTTATATATGTATATTACAATTAACCTGTTTGTACTTTATAGTTATAGGCTAATATAGTTATAGGTCCAAATCAAGCCTGCAGTTTTATCTTGAGATTTTTATTTCCAAAGCTCAGAGCAAGAGTACTGAAAAAATATATGAAAAAATGACCTAAATATTAGGATTCCATATCCAAAAGTTTGAATTTCAAGGTTTTAGCCTTCTGTATGAAGTATAAACAACGGGTTACATTTAGTTTTAATAAATGAAAATGTTTTATAATTGAATATATATGTAGCTTTTTCCTACATTATATCATAATTTTATTTAACTATAAAAGTAAATTTTATTGCGTTAAAAGATTTAAAAATAAATAAAAAAATATGTTTGAAATGTTATAATTTATATTTAGAGAATTTAGTCTTATCTGTGGAGTGTAAACAGGCAACAGTTAGTTTAAGGAAATGTAAAATTGTTTATTCATAAATGTATGTTTCTCGTTTCTTCAGTAAACAGGTTCACTTATTTGGTTGTAGCTCTATTTAGCCTTGAAAAAATAACTTAATATAGTAGTTCTGGCTTTCCTTATCATATATGTAAAATCAGAAAACAAATGAATAGAAGTGAATATTAATAGTTTTTCATTTTATAATAGCACAAGTTTTTTTTTAGAAAAAAGGTGTTTCGAAGGGGGGTCGATCAGGGAGTAAGCTGTGTTTATAGAGTAAGGACTATATCCCATCATTATATGTATTAACTTTTTTAATTTGTGGCTACATTTAGTGTAAATACATAAAAACAGTATCATAATTGAATTAATATATATTTTATATAAAGGTGGAACCAAAATGGTGCTACCTTAGTGTAGCTATAAATATAAAAGTTAATGTTTTATCCTTTTATTATTTTATTTTAAAATTCACAAGATTGATAATCACAGGATTGAGCTGTATCTGTGAAGTAAAGACAATATGTGAGGGTTCTAAGCCTCAAGATTCAGAATTAGTTTTTCACCGTTCGGTGTATTAAGACGTTAATTGGAAGTGAAAAAAAAACATGTAAAATATAATATCTAGGCAAATATTTTTTTCCATTTTTTGCATATATAAGGCTTTTTACTCTATTTAAAGGTATCACTGATTCGGTTACACCAGCATTTGCATCTTAAACACAAGTATTTATTGCATTTTTACTTCATTATTTGTAAAAGAGAAATAAGTTTGACATTTTCTATATTAGCCTATAACTATAAAGTACAAACAGGTTAATTGTAATATACATATATAAATCATTTTTAATTTTCCACATATAAAGCTAATTAGGTGCTACCTAAATATAGGTCTTTAAACCAGATTTTATTGTATTTTTAGCTTAAAGCCTTTTCCCTTTATATTTATTTATACCGATTGGATGTTACCTTTAAAATTTGTATAATCTAAGAGTTTATTGCATTTTTGTTTTACTATTTTGTAAAGTAACACTAATTTGATGCTATCTTTATTTCTGTTTTCCAGGTTCATTAATTATAAGACTTATATTTGTATATCAATTATATATGTACGTTCTATCGATTTCATCTATTATTATTATTAGTAAAGCGTGAAATGTTTTGCTACAACATTTATAAATTTTATGTAATTAAAATGCTTTAAATTTGTTTAATTTAAACTGTTTGATACAAATTTTTTACATGAAAGTTTTTTTTATAAATATCTATGAATATATTAAAAAATAAAATAAATAACAAATCTATGTGGTTTAGAAGATATTAGTTGTACACTTCTTAGCGTTACCCAGAAAACACCACGAGGAGGTGGGTGTACGTCGTTTTCCACACATTCACACGCACATACAAATGGTTTACGGGTCTTTTAGTAAACCGCGCCAGTGACCTTCACTCAAACCAAACTTTTCAAAGGAGTAGCTAAAGTAAATACCTTAACTTCTCAATCTAATAAGTCTCACATTCACACATACATTCATACAGTTTATTCATTAAGAACAATTTTAACAATATTTACAAAATTATGGGGTGTCAATATGTTATTTAAAGAAGATTCATAATGCATACCATAATCATGCATAACCTCTTTAGCTTTATTGAGTATATTTATACTGTTTGGTACAGGATATCTTGTAAAACTTGGTACAAAACCATCTTTCTTAGCTCTCTTCAATGCTCTTTTGAATCGTCTTCTTTCTGTACGAATGCATTTGTACTCAATTACTCCATACTTTTCATAGTATGTGTCTTTTTCCAGCACACAAAAGATATGTTTTAAATCCATATCATCAGGTATAACAGCAACCTTAGGCATTTGATCAATTAAAGTTTCAATTAGTTTTTGATTATTTGCCAACACTTTATGTAAGGAGTGAGTCAACTTAAGGTTTTCTCTTTTAATTTTATACTCTCCATACTTGCGAATTGATGGTAGGATTTCTTCGAACACCCAATCTTGAAAGCGTTTAGCTAATTTCATCTTAGACGATATAATTAAGGAATATAAACCTGGTTCATTTATGAATACGGTTCTTTTTTGAAAATTATAAGGTAAAACCGAACTAGTTCCATTTATATCCTTATACAACTTTTTATATTTTTCCTTAACTAGATCATTTATTGCTTTTCGCGGTCTTTTGTATTCTAGAATCTTTGATATATCATTAGCCTTAAACCATGGATTGTTTTCACGATCAAATAATACAGCTACTGGCTTATTATCAAACATGTAACACTGCAGTGCAGACATAATGAAGTCGTTTATTTTTTTTTATTTACTTTCAATATTAATTGAATACTAGAGATCGCCTCCTGATCGAAATTCGATCAAAATTTCAGTTGATCTGGACCCAAGAAGTTTAAAAATATTTTAGAACTAAACCATCTGTTCTTCCTAATCTTCTAGCAGCTCTTTAACAACAGCTGTCTAATGATTCATTCAATTCTCCTTTCTCCATAAGATTAACATTGGAACTTTGAAAGCCTGTGGGGCGTAGCCCTGGAGTCCGATGGGAATTAGAATGTGATTCTGCTCATCTACAGGACTATACCTTTCTAACGGTATGCTCGGATTTCTCCTACGATGTACACGAGCTGAGAAAAAAGGAGGAAATGAAACATGCTTGCGTATTAATATATAGATTACAAAATAGCATACACCTTTTAAAAATCCGAAAAAACCGAAGTTATGAATAAGATGTTCACTCGGCAAAAGTTCACCAAACAATGAAATACATGGTTAACTGAGCTGCTTATATACCCAACGAAGAGTGGTGGAAAACCTTCTGCGCACACGAAGTAGGCGAGTACTACTGCTCGTACACAATTGTATGTTTAATTTTAACCATTTATTGTGAAGATTCATCAATAATAAGGGCCACGCTCAACAAACCACTTTTATAAATGCTGAAGTGCAACTGCGCATAGACAGTAATATGATAAATTTAAATTTCTTTTTTTAACAATTTTCTGTATTATGTATCTAAACTGATTATTAGTACATCTTATATTAATGCCCACATTTATATTTATTTGGTGGATTGAACTTAGAAATATAAGCTTTACATATATGTGGTAAAAATGATTTTTTAAACATCAAAACAACATTTGCTTGACTAAAAGACAAGTGTTCAAAACAATAATAAAATTAAATACAGATTAGATACTATTAAAATAGTACATTAAAGGTAGCACCAAAACGGTGGTCCAATATCTGGCTAAAAATAGAAATTTTTATATCACCATTCAATTAGTAACAAGAGTTTTGTTAAGAATTCACATAGATAAAAAATATATTTATTAGTTTGGCCTTAAGACAATACTTAAAAGTGTTGTTTAAAAACCTATAGCAAAATTTTACATATAAAAATAGAGCATCAAAGGTAGTGACAAAATGCTGCTATCTTTAAGTAGCAACATTTAAATGGGTTAAGTTCAAGTAAAAGTTTCAAAGTAAGTTTAAGGATAAAACCAAAAAGTGTTGTTTAAAAACCTATTGCAAAATTTTACATATAAATTTAGTACATCAAAGGCAGCACCAAAATGGTGCTATCTTTAAGTAGGAACATTTAAATGGGTTAAGCCCAATTAGAAGTTTCCAAATCACGTTTAAGGTTAAACTAACGATTTGTTAGGAATTCACGCAGATAAAAAACATATTTAATCGTTTGACTTTAAAGCAATACATAAAAGTGTTGCTTAAAAATTTAAAGAAAGTTTATCATATAAAATTCAATAACAAATAATACATCAACGAAAGCACAAAAACTATGCTACCATTAACTCTAGGTTAAATCCAATTAAAAGTTTCCAAATTACCATAAACGTTAAAAGTAAGGATTTGTCAAGAATTACACACATCTATGGTGGTTTGACCTTAAACCAATGATTAATAGTGCTCCTTGAAAACCTAAAGAAATTCTTTCATACACCAATCTATAAAAACAGTACATCGAAGGTAGCACCGAAACTGTGCTACCTGTAATTATAACTATATGTACACAAATACCATGTCTGACGATAATTGGATTAACCACATCTGAGATCTACGATATTTAAGTTTTAACCCTTCATTTTTGTATGCACCCCGCCACGCAATGGTAAACAATAAATGTTTACTCATACACACCTACATACCAAGTAAGACGTTAATTGGTCCAGCCACTCCTGAAACATACAATATTTCAGTTTTCCCCTTCATCTTTTAGATGCACCCCACCACGCAATAGTAAACATTTAATGTTTACTCATACCAACCTACATACCAAGTAAGAAGTTAATCGGTCCACCTACTCCTGAAATATACAATATTTTAATTTTGCCCCTTCATTTTTCGGATGCACCCCACTACGCAATAATTAACAATTAATGTTTACTTACACCAACTATACATACCAAGTATGACGTTAATCGGTCCAGCCACTCATGAGATATATAATATTTAAGTTTTGCCCCTTCATTTTTTGGATGCACCCCGCCACGCAATGGTAAACAATAAATGTTTACTCATACACACCTACATACCAAGTATGACGTTAATCGGTCAAGCCACTCCTGAAATTACAATATTTCAATTTTGCCCCTTCATTTTTTGGATGCATCCCACCACACAATAGTAAACATTTCATGTTTACTTATACCAACCTACATACCAAATATGACGTTAATCGGTCCAGCCACTCCTGAAATATACAATATTTCAGTTTTGCCCCTTCATTTTTTGGATGCACCCCGCCACGCAATGGTAAACAAAAAAAGTTTACTCATACACACCTACATACCAAGTATGACGTTAATCGGTCAAGCCACTCCTAAAATATACAATATTTAAGTCTTGACCCTTCATTTTTGGATGCATCCCCGCCACGCAATGGTAATGTAATTAATGTTTATTCATACCAACCTACATACCAAGTAAGAAGTTTATCAGTCCAGCCAATCCTGAGATATAAAAATATTTAAGTTTGCCCTTTCATTTTTTTAATGCACCCCGCCCCGCAATGGTAAATATTTAATGTTTACTCATACCAACCTACATACCAAGTAAGAAGTTAATCGGTCCATCCACTCCTGAGATATACAATATTTAAATTTTGCCCCTTCATTTTTTTAATGCACCCCACCACGCAATGGTAAACAATTAATGTTTACTCATACCAACCTACATACCAAGTAAGAAGTTTATCGGACCAGCAAGTCCTGAGATATATAATATTTAAGTTTTGCCCCTTCATTTTTTGGATGCACCCCACCACGGAATGGTAAACAATTAATGTTTACTTATACCAACCTACATATCAAGTAATAAGTTAATCGGTCCAGCCACTCCTGAGATATACAATTTTTAAATTTTACCCCTTCATTTTTTGGATGCACCCCGCCATGCAATGGTAAACAATTAATATTTACTCATACCAACCTACATACCAAGTAAGAAGTTTATCGGTCCAGCCAGTCCTGAGATATATAATATTTAAGTTTTGCCCCTTCATTTTTTGGATGCACCCCGCCACGGTATGGTAAACAATTCATGTTTACTTATACCAACCTACATACCCAGTAAGAAGTTAATCCATAGTGTCATTTAAAAGATATAAAATAAAACTGTTTTGCGCCTTCATTTTTTGGATACCTCGTGCCATGCATTTATGGATACCAAATAAGTGTACTCACATACTAATAATTGTAAATGCCCAGTGACTCAAAGGTTAAGCCCTACACCAGCAAAGGACAATAATATTTTTAATTTTAGGTTTTTTTTAACAGTTTGACCTTAGATTTGGGAAGTTATTTTTAGCATTTTATTACATGTTAACATTACATGTATACACATACCAAGTATGAAATGAATACATATTGCCATTCAAAAGATATAAAATAAAACTTTTTTGCGCCTTCATTTTTTAGATACCTCGTGCCATGCATTTGTAGACACCAAATAATCGTACACACATACCAATAATTACAAATGCCTTGTGACTCAAAGGTAAAGCCCTACAGCAGCAATTGACAATAGTATTGTTAATTATAAGTTTTTTATTTTTCAACAGTTTGACCTTAGATTCTGAAAGTTATGTTTAGCATTTTATTACAACTTAACATTACATGTATATACATACCAAGTTTGAAGTAAATACATATTGCTATTCAAAAGATATAAAATCAAACTTTTTGCGCCTTCTTTTTTTTGGATACCTCATGCCATACATTTGTAGACACCAAGTAAGTGCACACACATACCAAGTACGAAGTTAATACATAGAGCCGTTCCTAAGATATGGAATTTCAAAGTTTTGCCCCTTTATTTTTTGGATGCAACCACAACATTTTGGTTAATTTTTTAATTATAGGTACCCACCCCCTGGGGGTACCTCTATTACATAGCAGGTAGTTTTTTGGGGTCCCCGGACCCCTAGCACGCTCCGTTTTCGAGATATTAGCAATTTTTTTGTGTTTTTAAGCTTAAATTTTTATATTATTCTTTTTTTATAGTACTGTATGCATCGTATATAGTATGATAACAGTATGATTGTAAGTTGCTTAACAGCTTGTAGCCATTGATAGTTTATACTGTATAGCCAACATATTTGGGTTTTATTCACTTTTTATTGTAAAGCCCCCAGCATTTCATATGCCCTAGTTCCAGGCGATCCATCTGTTCTTGTTTTATAGTGAATGACATAAGTTGGTTGATTTTATATACTGTATTGCCAACATTTTTAGGTTTTATTCACTTTTTATAGTATGGCCCCCAGCATTTCATATGTTCTTGTTCCGGGCGATCTATGTGTTCTTGTTTTATAGTGAATGACATAAGTTGGTTGATTTTATATACTGTATTGCCTACGTTTTTGGGTTTTGTAAACTTTTTATAGTATAAACCTCACCATTTCATATGTTCTTGTTCCGGGCGGTCCATGTGTTCTTGTTTTATAGTGAATGACATAAGTTTATTTGATTTTATATACGTATTGCCAACTTTTTTTGGGTTTTGTACACTTTTTATAGTATAGCCCTCACCATTTCAAATGTTCTAGTTCCAGGCAATCCATGTGTTCTTGTTTTATAGTAAATGCCATAAGTTGGTTGATTTTATATGCTGTATTACCAACATTTTTAGGTTTTATTCACTTTTTATAGTATAATCCCAACTGTTTTATAGTGGATGACATAGGTTGGTAGCACTGCAGGGAAATTCAGGGAATTCATGGGGATATTTTGGGGTTTACCCGGGGGTTGGTAGCCCTGCTTTCTTTTCCCATGCTCTTCCGCCCCATGCTACAATCTGTTGGAGAACAAGTACACTAAGTGCAGCCACACATGCTACAATCTGGCAGAAAAACTATAAACTAGACACATCCCTAGTACATGCTGCGCTCTGGTGGACAATACGTAAACTAGCAGCGCACATACTACACTCTGGCGGACTAACCGCGAACCCTTACGCCAGCCGTCGCCACAGATTATCTGACACATTTCCACCCCTTTCCGACAAGTACCTCGGTAGCTCAGAGGTAGCGAGCGGGCTTCACATGCCGGCGGGCCGGGTTCAAATCCTGTCCTCGCCTGTGATAAATTTTATTCTTAAACTCTAACCCCCACATCCTTCTTCGTCAATATCCCACAAACAAATGAGCTCCCAATACCTCATCCCTTCCTTAGATACCTCCCTCACCTTCCCATCCCTCCCTCACCCCCAGCCGCTTCAACTCCTACAACAGTTACAACGTTACAACAGTTACAACCGCCTGACCTTGACCTGAGCCAACTGTAGCCATTCCCCACTACTAGTGTTGATTTTACTTTTGTATAGGCTTAAACTTTTAACCACTTTTGCCGCATAAGGCTATACGCAAAGCGTGGTAAGTAGCGCGCACACCAAATTAAATAAAAATGAGTCACTTAAATATAAAAAAGACATATTGACATATTATAGGCCAATTTCTACTAGCGAAATGTTATTTTTAAACGAATATTTTTGTTGTGGTAAACTTGGCGACACGTTCACAGATAAGGGAAAATTAAGGAACTTAATTGGAAAGCCAAGTTGGTCGGATGCCGATATCTGTTCACTAAAGCCAACATCTTGCTGCTCCAAGACCAGTTATTGTTTTGTTGAGGGTTATGATTGTGTCAAATGATTAGGTTTTTTATGTTTGAACCTCTGTATTAAAACTAAATACTTATAATATAGGCCTAATAATCACGTGAATTGTTTCTGCTCAACTTATATATTTACCGGCATGAAAAAAATTAACTTTGTCGCAAATTGTTCAGAATTAATTGTGTTTAAAAAATTATACATAAATATTAAAAAAATTGTTTGTAATTTTATTTTAGAATTGTATTTGAATATTGCAAAAATCATTCTCAGATTGAAATGATTTATTTTTAATTCATTCAATATTTTAAACAATGTAAGACAATTTGATAATCAGTTTTGAGGATCAAACCTGTTGCGCAAATTTATCTGAAAAAAATGTAAAATGGCTTGAGGTGCTAGGCAACAAAAACTATTCATAACGGAAACTAATCAAAATCTCAACCATGTTTTCAAAATTGTCCGTATTTTTCGTCCCAAGCTCGGCACAAGGCGTGATTCGCTCCACAGTCAGATTCCTGCGAGGGACAGCCAACGACAGAGCAGCGAGAGTGGCGAAGAACCATGCGGCGAAGCTGACCAAAGAAAATGCGACCTTCAAACAGAAGGCGGGGCTGGTGGGCCGACCCGGCAGTACAAGAGGAAAACACATGTCCTTGACGGGGAGGCGCCTGAAGAAGTAGACATTAGCAATGAGACGCATTCTGAGAAAATTTTGATGAATATACATACTTGTTAACAATGCTAACAGTTTTATGACATTTCTGGGGATAAAGAAGCCATAAAACATCGTACCATTCCATTTTGGGTGTTATGTAGAACTTATTCAAAACGGAAGTTTTCGGGTGGTTCATGTTAGACGTAATATGAGAGTACTGGCTATTTATTGCGTAAACTTATTCATTGTTAAACATATACTACTAGTTCACTCATGCCTTACAACTTGGTAGTATCATAAACACTTGGTAAGTGATGAGGGAAGTTGGGAGCTGGCGACAGTTATGTAGCGACAGTGGTTACTGAGCAACAAATGGGTTATAACTCTCAAAGTCATTCTTAAGAAAGTGATTTTTTCATAAAAATGCCAACAGCAAAGATAAATGATGGAGTTATTAACGATTAATTTTAATACTATTAGCCTCATTACCGGGACTAAAATAATGTAAAGCGAGTTCAATTTAACTTTTGTTTAATCGTATTAGCTACTCTTATATGATGTTGGTGGAGTTAATAACTAATGTTAATTGAACAATGTATAAAGTATAGACTTAATTTTCTGTAATCAGTCCACGGTGTTCAGAGAATTTCAACGTAACGAGTATTTTCTCATAAAGCCAATATAAGTGGATAGTGAATGGTTTAATGTGGGATAAGAAATTTCAAATGTGACCTATTATAAACTCTTATAATTGACAGTAAAATAACACTACGTGAGAACACCAGTCTCGTATAATGTCTTTATCAGAACCGAATTTCCTTATATATAAATAATCCTTAAAATAAATAAATTTCCTTAATCGATATTAGTTTAATGTACCTTCAAAAATGTTTTAAACGAATAATATTTTTGCAAATTAAATTTTTATATTTACGTCTGGACTTAGCTATCCTCTTGATTTCAATTTTCTATGTTGGCGTGGAGAACCGCCCAAAACTAAATGATCCACACTTTTTTAAAGTGCCCTTAAGTCTACTAGTTCAACCATTTAACGGTGCAGAACATTTTTTAACCATCAGTGAATTACACAAAACAACCCGATTCACCGGTCGTCAAGGCTGTAAACTGCCGGTGGTGGTTCGACTGACCGATCACCCGACGAGGCATCATATCACTGCAGCTGTGGCCTGGCTGCTAGCTCTACCCACATGCCAATCCTGAGTGGTTGAGTGTGGCTAACGCACCACGCCTAGCAAAACCCTGGGCATCCTTGAAATATCGGTACAGTTATCCTTCATAACAATCTTTTGAAGGATAAGTCTAGCGGTAAAAAAGTTTAGTCCTAGTAAAAGTAATTGAAATAGAAAGTACTATTTGTAACCTATGAACATAGTAGTCTTAGTTTTTTACCCCCATACAACTCCCAACACTTGTCTATTAATTATTGTAAAATACTTAATAAATTACATTTATTTATAAAGTATCGAGTACCACTAATGGTGGAAGTTACATTAGTGAGAACAGTAAACTGTTAGATTTCCTGAAACATAAAAGCCTACATTATGCGTATCTCAAAATTTAAACTCGTTTTAGCAGACTTATTTACTCATTGAATGAACAACGGAATTTTTAATATTTATTCATTTTTCCAATAAACCAGAATGAATATATTAGGTTTGCAGGCGTCCGAGGTGTTGGAAGCAAATTCCATTAATTCCTACCCAGTACATAGAGAATTGTAAAACCAAAGGTACTTACCAAATTGTTTAAAACTAGTATAAAAAGTTAAAAAGAAGAAATTTTATTGAAAAAATTTATCCGTGACAATATGTTGTATTATGCAATAGAGAATTTATATTTGCATTAAGATTCAGTATAGCGTTTTTATTTACCCCATAAACGCCATGGAAATGAGTAGGTAGGCTTGCCACCACGTAGGTATTGTGAGCAAATTCAAGGTAAATTTTACCTAGTACATGCCAAATGTTATCTAGTTGGGTAAATAAATAAGTAATATAAAGAGTTTTGTTCATTTCAGAGAAAAACTGCATTGAAAACGCATATTATGATGATGTGTTATTATATTTTAACGTCAATTTTATTATCTTGGCGATTAAATATTAACTATCATTAATATGTGTAAATAAATTGATTAATGTTGTAAGTTTACATTACACCATGCATAAATGTGACCTGTTCTACATCTTGTTGAAATATTAGTTGTATTTTTTTTACAAAAACTATTCTGTAAATCAGCGGTTCTGTCAAATTTCATAGTACAATATGAATCAACTGTACCAGCAGAGAATTTGACAACATAACGAAAATTCGTTGTTTTACGGAGTTATCGTGAATTCCATACATGTTTCCTATCTTCTAGTGATCGACTCGTTCAATACTTTTACTTTCTCCCCCTATACCATAGTATATGGAGAAAGTATTGTTTTCGTCAAAATTTTCGAATTTGAGTTGTTTGTGGATTTATCCATTTTGGTACCCCCGGAGTCCAAAAAAGTGGTTTTCAGAGTGATGTCTGTGTGTGTGTGTGTGTGTGTGTGTGTGTGTGTGTGTGTGTGTGTGTGTGTGTGTGTGTGTGTGTGTGTGTGTGTGTGTGTGTGTGAGTCCGTGTGTGTGTCTGGATGTAAACAGAGCTAGAGAATGCCCCAATGGTCCGATTTTGGTGAAATTTGGTATGTAGGTCCAAACGCACGATAATTCCAGGCGTTTTTCAAATTGTTTTTTGAATTTTTGATTTTTAAGGGTATTTTACCCCCCAAAACCCTCAAAAATTGTGAAAAACCCAAATTTCTCAAAAACTGCTCTAACGATTTAGATTAAAATTTTGTGGTTTATTAAGCTCAAAATGTTGAATAAAATGACACCACCCGCATTTCCGAGAAAATGCGCGTTCAAAAGTTATGGCGTAGTAAGTGTTTCAAAAATAAATTTTTTTGATTTTCAAAATAGCTGTTATTTTGAAATAAATTTTACTTGTCACCATTAAATCAAGCTCAAAAAACTAAATAATCCAGTATTTAAAATTTTTGTTATATGTCAAGTGGTTGAGGAGAAAATTCAATTTTTCGTTTAGCGGTAAACGCAGTACGTTGTTAAAAGTCACAGGCGCGCGTAAGGTTAAACGAGCGCTGCTCAGCTGGTAGCTATCAGACTGAGTCATGAAGACATTAATGTTTGAATCTTTTAACATCTTTTTTTATATTGTTGGGAGAAAGTATGTGTCAGTTAACTGATACCGTTTATTTTCTCTTGACACTCAGTTGCACTCTTTCATTACATAGCATAATTACATAAAAATAATCTGGTGGAATATTAAAAGTTCCTCACCCTCTCTTGGCCGGCTATGTTGTCATTTGTTGTTATGTTACCATGTGTAATAAGTGTTTCTGGGTAGATTTGGCAACAACGCATCAACCTTTATTGGACTAATTTCGTGCAACTTACCATAATTAAGATTTTTGCTTGAATTATAAGGAATTTAAATAATTAGATTATTACATTTTTACTTAAGGTGAATTTATTATTTTACACCTTTGTAATACTATTTTTATCAGTCATTTGTAAACAAAATTGATTCTAAAATGTACTGAAATAAATTTTTAAAATGTTGAAAGTATGTAATATTGCTAAGCTAAAGTTGATATAAAAATTCCAAAATAATACAAAATTATAGCTTAAAGCTATTAGCTAAAAAGATTATAAGCTTTACTCTCTTAATATAATAAAACTGAAATATTCTCTAATTTAAGGGAATTAAGTTTTATTTAGGTGTGAACACATTTTATGGAAATGTAATTGTTTTGCTCTTTAAAACTGACGCTGTTATTTGATCATCCTCTGTTGCCGTGTTACGCTTTATTGACAGAAGTTCTCAACTGCTCAGTTCGCCAATTGTGCAATCCATAAAATTCTGTGTTTAAATTAATTAATACCCACATATATAATAATATATAAAAGACATATATATATAATTCATATATATATATATATAATTCATATATATATATATATATATATATGTGTGTATTTATATATATTTAAAGATCATCTTACGGTGAAAACACAAAAAATGTAAGTTTGATTTACAATAAATAATTGTAAGACTTGATGTTTTTTCTTGTAGGCAAGAGAGGTTTTGTAGTACCTTTTCTTTTAATCGTGACATTGTTGTCGATATTGACAAGTTTATTGATAAAAGCGACTCAAGAAACTTTGATTACATTAGCAAGTTTCCATCAGGCGTTCTCCGTTAGCCTACTACAGAAAGAAGATTTGGTGTTCGGAGGCTAATACGAATTTATATTATTCTTATTTTTATTTTTGGAGTTTATTTTTTTCATTCACAACTAGGGATTAGTATTATAATCAAATACTTAATTAGTATTATATTAAATTGTTATATAATTTTAAAAGGAATTTAGAGACAAACAGAACGAGGTGTATTGTATTTTTCAAATAATGAATTGACACGAGTTATATAGGCCTACATATTATCAAACATGACGGCCGTTACAATGTTTTCGTAGTCTGTGTTCGTGTTGAGTTTCTGTGTAATACTTTTATTTCTGATGTAAGTTTAGTCATTGGACTTTTTACAATGTTTACGTTCTTCATGTCAAGTGAATCATCACTTAGAAGTTCGATGATAACTCCAAACTGAGGATAAACTAGTTGCTGATGCAATAATTGGATTGCTATAAATCAGGTATTCAAACCATTAAGGTCAAGAGATTTTCCTTCTAACCAACAATCCGTTACACAAGAGATTTTCCCGTTCGAGACTTGTGTCAAGTTGTAATCCTGCGAAGAAACAATCACTTGACACTAAGCTCACTCATTCAACTTTGGGAATCAAGCGTTTACTCTCCCCGCACACATCCCCTTCACCGTTTCCACCGGCATTTGCCCAGAAGCCCAAACGAGCTGTCTCTTAAGAAGAAAATGCTCCTGTAACGTCGATTAAAACAATACCTACTTTAATCTGACGGTAGAACTGATGTTTTTAATCCTTAACCCCGAAACTAAAAATAATTTATAAATTTAATATATTTTTCCGTGAAAACAAACACAACCTAACATCTTCACTTCGTAAAAATTGATTTAACGTTGCTTAGTCGGTGGAATGTTGTTAAAAATGTAGAAATACCGTACGTTCAACATCTCAGAAACTAACGAGATTAAAAATTTTCCGCGGGTCACATTTTTAAGCAGCTTTTGACTGTTAATAGTTAATTCAATGTTTTTCATTACTCTACACACGGAAATACACTTACTAAAGGTAAAGAGAGGTAAGAAAAGAGATTATTCCCGCCACTGCACTGCAAAATTACATAACGTAAACTTTCTGTGCATTTGTGGTGCACGGAAAGTAACTGTTATGGGATTTGCGGTGCAGAGCGATCAACTGTTGCAATATTTCCTTTTGCATTGTTTCCGTGCGTATGTAGCCTACCTCGACATAAGCACGGAAACTCAGCGTTGTGAGTTGGGTTTTTCTTGACACTTAGTTGAATAAACAAAAATATTAATGTTGTTTACAAGTTTTTCAATATCGTAATGAAAAGTAATGTTCAATAATCATCTCAAAAGTGCCGTGTTTCCACGCTCGGCTTCGCCTCGAGCGTAAATGCAATCTCTCCCCGCAAAAAGTCACTTTCGAGACTAGTAATGAAAACTACTAATACAGAAGAAGGTAATCGAGAGTAAAATATATAGTTTCAGAAAACATCCTTCGTTTTAATTTGAATCTACGCTATATAATAGCAAACATTGTTCAAAGAGAAGGTATATAAGTCTGGTTGGTGTGGATGGTTGTAGGCAACAATATAAAACTGAGATTTTAATAGATATCGTCAACAAATTCAGTTAAACTTCATAAGGTGAAGATCATATAATATTATAAAAGAAATACTCTGTTCCTATAGTTTAATGTGTTTTGTATTCTATTATTAGTTTCCTTAATCAGGAAAACAATTGTCAATTAAGTAATTAGGAGTTAATAATAGATAAATAAGACATATTATAGTGTGGATTCGTCAAATAAACTTTGAAAGCCGGTTTTATGAAATGACCCCATTTAATGACGGGGTAAAGGTAGATGGGTAGTTTCCATCTTTAGTAAGAAGCTCAATACAGTAAATTTGAATTTTTCACCCTCAACACAATAAAAAAATAAGAAAATTGAAACAATTCTGTTCGGATATTTGTTGACTCAAATTGAAACCGGTTCAGTTCTCGCTGGTTTAACAAGCTTCTGGTTCAGTCAGAAAAATGTTATTATTCCTAAAGAAAATATGTTTAAATTCAATAAGCTAGATTCAAATGTCAAGACAATTTTCTATAAGAAGAACATTTGAGTTCAATTTATTCATGGAGGACTTAAAGGAGATGAGGGGAAAGACAGAAAGCCCATCAAGCAGTCAATTGTTTAGAGAGCGGAGAGCACTGATAAACAGCTCCTGGTGCCGCCGTTTGTTTGCTAACTACCGCCTTTATTGGCGCTGAAAGTGGTTTTGACCGTCGATCTTACAGTGAAACAACCTCTAATTAATATACGATGGTTAAATATGTTTTTCTGTAACGAGTATTGTTAAGTGACACCACTAAAGATATAAAAAGTTATGTTTTGCACCATTTGAAAGTTGGTTTGTCAAAGAAACCCTTAAGTATAAGATCTGTAATAAACATTTCATAAGTTTTTCAAATGAACAATAATTTTTAACTGAATTATTGTTATATTAGCAGACAACTAATATAACAGATTAGTTTATATTACAAGATAAGCAATATGGCATATGGCAATATCATATGCCCAGTTAAAAATATTGTTTCCCTACAACCTAAATCTTTGAATATTTAGTATATTCAGTACTTATTTTCTCTAATTCAAAAGGTATCTTAGTATAGTGTCTTAATTGTTAACTAGTGCCCGTGCTGCTTGACATCGAGCTTGTTTTATACAATACAAGAGTTACATTTAGTTCTAAATCAATTAAACTTGATTAAATAAGTAAAATTGTTATTCTTTTATAACTGATTGCCCTCCGATGTGAGGTTTCTATTTTATTAGCTAACTGGAGAAACGACTACAAGTCTGTCGAGTGTTGGTGCCACACTGTATTTATGAAACGCAATTTCAATGGGAACGATTACTTTTGAAGGAAGTGCGGGATCAAATTCCACTTTCACAGTAGTTTTTTTTCTTAATGTGTAGTTTTTCTTACTAGAAATGAACTAATAATCCGTAATTTAATTTGCAATAAGAATTGCAGTTGGAGCGCCCGGATGGCAATGGGTACACAACCGAACAAATATTGAGAAAAAAACCGAATGAAAGAACTCATTAATTACTATGTTGCTATTTGTAAATCCTTCACTGTCCCATCAAACTTCATCGTCGTGTGAAATGAAGGCATTAGCTGGCCAGTCGGTTCTTGACTTTCATTGGCATTATAGACTAACCACTCGGATGGCGAGTGGGAGACTTCAACTAAGAACCCCAATACTGAATCGAGTAAAGCACGTCCAAAACAGAAACAAATCTTCTGAATTTTCAGAAATAAAAATAATATTTTATATTATCATTATAATTATAATTTTTATACAATAAAAATTATAATTTAACGTTAATTTTTTTTAACGTTCACTACTCATTTTTGTTACGAGTTTAGCTTTAACATTTTAATTAGATAAATTTTCTAATACTGTAAATTATCTACATATATAATTCTGTAAGCCGAATTTCTTGAGCAAAATTGTGAGCGTTGAACAAATCGCAGAAAGATGGGAGGGGTCTCAAATTAAAGGTCTCAGTCCCATACACGAGGGAAAACTATCGGCGTGTCCATAGTGTTAACAGAAAATGAGAAATCACGTAAAACGTCCTCCATAAAAATAGCATGGGGATTCGATAAACGTCTGCTTTCTGTACATTGAAACATGTGTTAGGTTTGATTTTAAATCGAGACACAGATGATAACATTGAGTGAAGATGATAAAATAATTCATACCACGAGAAGCAATCTATACATATAATTCTTTAAGTGAATAGGTCCCCACGAAATATATCGAGTTGGAAAAAAGATAAAGTAACATGTGATGGCTCATTTTAAAGCTTGAGGGCCAAGGACGCAAGGAAAAATACCAAAGCTATCAAAAGTTACATGGGCTTCGCCCCATTGAACCTTGAAGTGCCAATGTTAATCTAATGGGAAAAGGCTTTTAGATCTCCACGTGTGATTAAGCAGATGTTCCCGTGTATATTCACAAACTCAGCTGTTAATTGAGCAGATATTTTGAGTTAAGATAGTTAAACTTTTTTAAATTGGCATTGCACTATAAAAAAAGAGAACACTAATGCGCATGAACGGATTACGTATCCACAGGAGATTTCATCTACGTGACCCTATTTATTTCATTAAGGAAACAGGATTTGAATGATTTTTTATGCTGAATATAAGCTACCAAAGTTGAAATTGGCTTAGATGTGGTATGGTTGATATAATGATTAGTCTTTACTCAGTGATTGTCGATTAGTTATTACGTTACTGCTTTATATATTGGCTATTTAGTAGTTGGAGTTGAAACTTTGTTTATTTTCGACTGAATGTAAACTCCTAACATTGGATAACATTCGTATGAGGAATATTTTGTTTTAGTTTTATCCATTATCTGCTTCTTTCTGTAGGTGGGTCGTAGGAAAAATAAACGCCCGTTAATCCATAAAAAGGGGAGTTTTTCATGTAAACGATAGAGTGCAAAAACTAAAAATACATCAATCAGTGTTCTACTTCATTGACGAACAGACGAAATAGACCACAATCAAAGTACAAGGGAGCTCAGTTTAGCAAGGAGGGTAATGGACATGGGGGCACGGGGAACAGGGGGACAGGGGGGCACAGGAGGACACGGAGGTACGGGGAGACGGTGGGGATGGCAGCTCGGGTCCAAGGGGAGAACAAAGGAGTTCGGGGATATGGGGGCACAAAGGGCACGAGGGGTGTCGGTGGCACTGGAAATAGGGGGGCATGAGGGGCACAGGGAGGACGGCGAGCATGAGTGCACGGGAGCATGGAGGGTATGGTGGTGCGGGGGCATAGGGGGCACTCTGAGGAGGCATTGGGATGCACTGGGGCACGTGGTGGCGAAGGCTGCGGGGGTCACGGGAGGTGAACGTGGGCACTGGGTCCAGAGTGAAGGAGTGTACAGTATTAAATGGCTTATGTTGTATTGGGCTATTTTATTTACTTGAGTTACAAACTCATTATGAACATGCATAAGGTTAAAACTATTTTTACTGGTTTGGTAGTATAATAGTACAATAATTTTTATTTTTCACAAAAAAAGAGTTTTGTGTTTTAATACGGAGGAAATTATTGGTAAATCACCAATTTATACTAGCAAAAAGTTTCACCAAGATTAAGAAATATTTTATTAGAAAACCAAACGTGTAAATTCACACTACAGCTTTAGAAAAAACAGTAATACCTTTGACTATACAGGGTGGTTGAAAAGTAACTGGCCCCCCCCCCTTAACTTTTAACTATTTGAGATATTTGAAATCGGTTTGCGGCAACCTTCTTGGATATAAAGGACTACAATAATGATGGTTAGTTATTTAAAATGAAACCCTCAAATCCAAGAAGGTTGCCGCAAACCGATTTCAAATATCTCAAATAGTTTAAAAAGTCAAGGGGGGGGGGGAGGGTGCAAGTTACTTTTCAACCACCCTGTATACACTAACGTGAATATACTTCTCATAGGATAGGTATGTTTGAAATTTTTTGACGCTGGTGCGATCTTCTGCGGCTTACATGAAGTACAAGTGACATATGATAGATAAATCAGTAGTACCACTCTTCTCAACCACGGGTGAAACATTTTATAACTGAGGGTTATGTTTATGTTGTGATAAAGTTGTGTTGATGGTTTTTTGCAGCACTGTAAATCCAGCTGAATAATAACAACATCGATTGCAGCAAATCTGGCGCTGCGGACACACACTTTCCAAATTTTGGTATCAACAAAAAGCATTGGATGATAAGTCTATTCACGTTAGATGTACATAATAGTCAATGGTAATTCTGCAAGGAGGTGATAATTTGACTCATTTTTGAGACACATCACCATTTTGATTTTAGGGCCTTTGCCCCTACATGCCACTAGTACTGTATAATTCCCGAACTACTTTTTAAAAATATCTGAAAGTTTATATTTTTAATGACTGAAGATCAGTCCATCAATGAAATGAACACAGCTGGGTTGAACACGAGTGACAAAGGGAACGTGGATTTTTCATCCATTTGACAGTGACACATACCCAGGACAAGACTGCATATTTATAATGAATGGCGTCGAGAACATCCGAGTATTGCAAAGTGCATGTGTAGCCTGGTAGGTCGTCACTTGGATTGGCCAGTGTGGAGGAATAGTTTCTTCTTGAATACTTAGTGCTAATATTAATCGATTTTTTTAATATTATGACAATAAATTATTATGACTAGTGTAATTAATTCCCCACAGATTGTACTGCGTGTCTCAGAACTCCATGGTAGTATTTTAGGTTTTTTCTTGGACAACTAATTAATACCATGGTCGTTGTAAAAAAGTGAGTGGACTGTAATTTATATATGATAAAAAAGAGAAAATATATGTGCATTTTAATGCGAAAATGGTCAACAAAAACAAAATGTAAAAAAAAAAAAAAACTACAGCTGATTGCATTATTACAATAACTAGACCCACGGTATCTAGAATATATTAGACCTTTAGTAAACACTGAGTGAGATTAGTTCGTACTTGTACTAAACAATAGTAATATTGTGACGTCCGAATGTCACCAGTTACACACACGGGCCCATTTTTTTACACATGATATTTTTATTTCCATACCAGATAGTTATATTAAGTTCATATTTAGCATGAACCTTTATCAAACCACTGTTCATTTTCATAAAAAAATAATTTTTTTCCAATGTGTATTTTCAAAATGGCGGCCATTTGATTTTTTTCACTCAAATATCTCAAAAACTTTATAAAGGTTTTACTCGAGACAAATTAAATTATCTAACTAGTTAATAACAAGTTTATGAGGATTTGACACAAATACCAGAACAATAGCAATTTTATTTTAAATTAACCTAAATTTGCATGAATTGTAATGCAAAATCAGTGCTTTTCCCGGCTCGGGGACAAAAAGATCGTTCGGCCGCTCCCGTGGTTCGAAAGTCACGTTAAGCCCTTGGTCCACCTGCATAGAAAAACAAAAAAGTGCAGGCATTTCAGGTGAGGAGAACTATCAGTTAATTGCTGATCTCCTCCACCAAAAGCCATACGATTACTATTTATTATTAGTGCTTTTCTGTAGAAAAATAACAATAACTCCGTTAATTGTTGTCAAATCCGTATAAACTTAAGATTATACTGTTTAGATAATTTATTTTCAAATTTTTTTTTCTCCTGTAAATTTTTATAAAATTAACAGTTTTTTAAAGATATTTCAGTTGAAAAATATTTAAAATGGCATTTAAAAAATCACATGTGAAAAAAATCCTGAAAATGACCATTGGTCTGATAAGGGGTTCATCCAGACATAAGCTAAATACAACTATCTGGTATGAAATAAATACATTTGGTAAAAAATGTTGTGTAAAAAACAAAATGGTAACTGAATAACCTACTCATATTTGTATTTAATCCAGGAACAATACCCTGAAATATTGCAAAGTGTTCCGAAACACCCTGTGTATTTTAATTGGTAAATTTATTGCAATTAATCAAACCGAAATCGTTTTAAATTAATATTAACATTACATAAATTTTGGTCGTTTTTAATATCCCATTTTACCACGCTATCCTACATAAGTGGTAAACAAGTTTAAGCTTAAAAGTATTATCTGCGATTACACATTGTCAAAATTTAGCTCACCTACTATCATAGATCATCGTTAAACATTGAAACGAGGCTTGCGTAATTTTGGTAACAAAGAATTAACATTGACTTTGACTGTGGCGACGTCCTGTAATCCAACTACGTGGAGGTCAAGAACTGTGGATAGTTATAAGCGATGGCTTGTGGATGTGGCTATATTCACTGGTGGGGATTAACTGGGGGATCACTGGTGGTCCGAACTAGTTCATATATTAAGACTATCCTCATAATTAGACCAATTTGTATATATGAGGTCAAACTTGTGGTTCGGATCCCACGTTAAACTGTAGGTCCCTAGATACCATTGGCTTTTGGGCTATGAATTAACAGTCCTGTCTAAGGAGAATGCCGGCCTTAGTCTAGTAACAAGACTACAAGATCGTGCCCCAAGCATCCTACACTCATCCCTAATTCATACTTTGCTTTAAACTACCTATTGAGTTAGGTCGCCATTTCAGTAAAGTTGTTAAAAGGTGAGGTAATTTGGTTCAAAACAACTACAAATTCAAACTTAATCTTGTTTTTGAACGTTATGTAAAACTTCAACATTTGGTATTAATAGTGGGAAAATGCTTGGTAAAGCTTGGAGACATTGCATAGTTAAAGTGAAATAGTGTATTATTGTAATGTGTAAAATAATTGTAGTTTGTTATTTGTAAACAAAAATCTATTCTAAAATGGATTGAAATTGAATTTAAAAAAGTTAAACTATTGTTAAGTGACTATTAAAAATTTAAAAATCTTAGAAAAAATCTCATAGATAATAACAAATAAGTTTAAATTTTATTCTTTAAATATACAGGCAGTGCATTTTTTTTCTTTGTTTTATCAATTACACTTTAATTTATTTTAAGACTAAAATAAATTAATATTACTGTTTAGTTTTCTGGTAACGTCTACTAAAATGAAAATTTAATCCCTTCATTAATAATAGTAAAATTTTATTCTAAAATGAACTGAAATTGAATTAAAGAAAAGTTAAACGTATTCTATAATCCTATAAGCTTGTATCTATCATTCTCTTTTCACCCCACACCGTAACTTAAAAATTTAAAATACGACCCCTTAACTGTTATGCCATTTTTAGAATGTATACGCAATTTAATGTCTATTATTTTACAGTTTTCACCACACTTAACGGTTAGTTAGCTAAAGGCAATTGAAGTTCATTTTTAGTCCCATAAGAATAACATGGGGAAATTTTTAATTGCCTATACCTACGAAACCATTTCGTAAAAAAGTATCTAGAACAAAAATATCATATATATACTGTTGTAATATTACAAATAAAAATTAACATTTACACATCAAAGAAACTTATTTTCCAATATGACGGACAAACAGTAAAATTTAGAATGGTTTTTTGTCATAATGAAAGAGACATTTAATTAAGGTGCAAATAAAAAAATCCCTGTGTAATAAAACTAGAATGTTCACTGGATAAAGGATATCAAGTTTTATTTAGGTTCACATAGTTATGGAGATGTAATGGTTTTGCTCTTTAACAGAGGGACACCGTTATTTGATCATCCTCTTTTGCTGTGTTCCACTTTATTGACAGAAGTTCTCAATAGCTCAGTTTGACTGTTAATGTTTGTGGTAAGCCATAAAATATTTTGAAAAAATAATTATTACTTTATTTATAAAACGATCATCTATTACAGCGAAATTTAGACATGACACGCAAACATTCCAATACATAAGAAGTTTTATAAACGATAATTAATTGTAAAACTTGGTGTATAGATCCTGAGAAACTATTTTGTAGTTGCTTTTTCTGTTAATCATGACATTGTTGTCGATACTGACAAGTTTAGTGATAAAACCGACTCAAGAAACTTTGATTACATTAGCAAGTTTCTATTAGGCAATCCAAGTTACTACAGGAATGCGATTTGGTGTGCGTAGGATAATATGATTTTATATGAGAGTTTTTTCCATTCACAACTGTAGGAATATTAATATAAAATTTGTCTATTAAGGTTAAAGTGTATTTTGTTTTGTTATAAAAACAAAACTAGGTACATTAACTACAGAAGATATATTAGATGAAAGGTTTAATTTACCTAAAATTTGTTAAACGTAGCAAGCTGTTTTACAAACCATAAAAAGGAATTCAAATGTTTAAATGTTGACGACAGCAAGTTGAAGTGAATTTTATTTTTTAATGCAATTTATACTATGGAGAGTTAACAGAGAAAAACATTTGGTACTATGGGTTATACATGACTCATTTACCTTACCGGAAAGGTAAACATTACCATAAGTAAGAAATACTTCACTTAACCACTTTAACGTAGTCTTAGTCCCATCTTCAAATAACACAAACTAACGACACTAGTGTTCTAATTGTTAATGTTCCATTGTTTTGTACCAGTGTGAATATAAAATTGTAGTGTGATACAAAGGCAATAAAACAATTCAAAAACACCTGTTAAGTATTTCACTTCTGTTTTTCACTAACAATCAGAAATACGAGAGAAATTTCGGTTTAAGACTTGTGTCAAGTTGTGATCCTACGAAGAAACAATCACTTGTCACTAAGCTCTCTCATTTAACTTTAGGAATCAAGCGTTCTCTCTCCCCCCCCCCCACACTCCCCATCCCACCAAGATACGCCCGGAAGTCCAAACGAGCTGGTTTAATGAAGTAAATGCTGCAACGTTCATTAGACCAATTAATTAATGCGTTAAACTGATTTTTTAAATGTAACTATACATCTAAAAAGAGTTTTTTTTATTTTAACAATGATTTCTAATTTAATATATACAAAAGCAAAATATTTTATTTAGTAATGGTTGATTAAATGTTGCTTAGTCAATGGTCAATGGCACGTTGTTCTGCCTGTTTTTATTTTATATTATTTTATCTTATTTTATTTATTTTTTTAAATCTATAAATACACCATGGAAATTAGTGAGATTAAACTTTTTCGACCGACCACATTTTTAACCACCTTTTAACCGTTAATATTTGACTTAATATTTTACATAAGACACTAAGTAAGAGTAAAATAAATGGTTTTCATTAACGCCTAATTAATTCGTCTGTACACCATAGCAAATGCTTATTAGTCGATTGTTGTGGTTGGTTGTAGAGAATAAGATAAAACAAAGATTCTAAGATATCGCCAACAATTCAGTTAACTTTAGGGGGCGAAAATTATACAACAAATATTCAACTATGGAGTTTAATTTGTTTCGAATTCTGTTATTAATTGGCATAATCAAGAAAACAATAAGTGAAAAAGTAATTGGTACCGGTATTTAACAATAGTATTAGTTGAAAACGTTTCTTATAAGTCCTTTTAATAATGGGCGAAAAATGATTGTGAAGTTTATTTTATCATTATCCTAAAAACAAAAACAATAATGCTGTTAGGATATTTTTTTATTAAACCTCAACGAGCTTTAATCAGGTTAATAATGGTTTAGTCAGAAAATATATTTAAATTCCATCGACTGGATTCAAATGGAATGAACACTTTCTTATAAGAAGAAAATCAGCGTTCAATGTATTTATAGAGGACTTAAGGAGACGAGAAGAGAGTCGGAAGCCCATCAAGCAGTCAATTGTTTAGAGAGCGGAGAGCAGAGAGCACTGATAAACAGCTCCTGGTGCCGCCGTTTGTTTGCTAACTACCGCATTTATTGGGCTCTCAACTGGTTGGTGACCGCCGCCACTGAGCTTACACTGAAAATCATATATCTCCTTCAATAATATACGATAGTTAAATTGGTTTTTGG